>JAOXJK010000001.1:161303444-161319097 GCA_025774025.1 Xenus cinereus
CTGATTCTGTTACAGGATTTACAAATTTGTTCTGGACTATAGGCACACAGGTTTTGTTTGCAACACTATTCTTTTGTTTATTTAATTTATTTTATTTTTAAACTAATACAATATTTTAGGATCTTCCTGTCAAGGTGTCTGCAAAACAGTACTCTAAATTCATAGCCCTGTCTTCCAGAGTTGGACTTTATTGTTGGTTTCCATTTATATCTTAGAGTTTTCTCAATGCTACTGAACGGAAACAAGCTTCAAAGTATTTCATTTTCACTCTGAAATTAGGGTATCTGATTACATAAGCCTTGATTTTACTGTAAAATGCTAACAGGGTAAAAGTCAGCTTACAATTTCTCCTGATGTACAAAGAAAAGTCTGAATTAAATCTTCGTGAATGTATCTTATATTTGCCTTATAATTAAATTTGTCTGGTGTTGGAGTTATAAGGAAAATATCAGAAGAGAGGTAGCCAGAAGATATGATTAAGATCCTCTCAGGAATCTTAAGAACCTCTTAGCAAATGTATTGGGTTTACGTGGCAAAGTTTTAGTAGTGAGGGGGCTAGAGGGGTGATTTCTGTGGGAATATGCCAGAAGTTTCCCCCATATCTGACAAAGCCAGTGCCAGCTAGCTCCAAGACAGACCTGCCACTGGCCAAAGCTGAGCCAATCAGTGGTGGTGATAGAGCCTCTGTGATTACATATTTACGAAGGGGAAAAATGGTTGTACAACAGCAGCCAGGAGAGAGGAGTGATTATATGTGAGAGAAATAACTGCAGACACCAAGGTTAATGAAGAAGGAGGAGGAAGAGGGGCGACAGGCACCAGAGCAGAGACTCCCCTGCAGCCCGTGGTGAAAACCATCGTGAAACAGGTTGTCCCACTGCAGCTCATGGAGGTCCACAGTGGAGCAGGTATCCACCTGAATCTTGTGGAGGACTCCATGCTGGAGCACGTGGATGTGCCCTGAAGGTAAGCTGGGGCCCCGTGAAGAACCCATGCTGGAGCAGGCTCCTGGCAGGGCCTGTGACCCCCGGGGGACCCACAGTGGAGCAGTCTGTTGCTGAAGGACTGCACCTTGTGGAAAGAACCCTGATGGAGCAGTTTGTGAAGAACTGCAGCCTATGAGAAGGACTCACATTGGAGAAGTTTGTGGAGGACTGTATCCTGTAGGTGGGACCGTATGCTGAAGCATGGGAGGAGCGTGAGGAGGAAGACAGTGTGTGATGAACTGATCATAAGCCCCATTCCACGTCCCCCTGCACAGCTCAGAGGGAGGAGGTAGAGAAGTCAGGAGTGAAGCTGAGCCCAGGAAGAAGGGAGGGTTAAGGGGAAGGTGTTTTAAGATTTGGGTTTATTTCTCATTATGTTACTCTGATTTGATTGGTGATAAATTAAATTAATTACCCCAAGCTGAGTCTGTTTTGCCTGTGCTAGTAATTGGTTAGTGGTTTCTACGTGTCCTTATTTCGACCCATTAGGCTTTCATCATATTTTCTCTCCTCCCGTCCAGGTGAGGAGGTAGAGTGACAGAGCAGCTTGGTGAGAACCTAGTGGCCAGCCAAAGTTAACCCACCACAGCAAAGCAGGACACATTCAGGCAATGTATCGAGTGTATCCTGTCTTACTGTAGAAAGTATTCTTGCATTGAAAGCTGTTTATCCTCTATAAAAACTAGGTCCAGAAAGTCCAAAGAACATTGCTCTTTCAAAAATTCAGATTGAGTCCAATTGAAGACCAGCCCAATTCTCTGGACAGGTGTCAAATTTTTTTATCAGATTAATCAGATATTTTTAACGCTTTTCATGAAATAGTCTCAGTATATAAAAATAACATGATTTTTCAGCAGAATGAATCTATTTTGTCTACACCTTGAGCAGATACAATTTAATCTGCTCACACTTCCAGTAGACTAGGAGCTGCTGAGTGAATATGGTAACCACAGCCTTGAGCATGAACTAGTGGCACTGAAGGTGAGCAATTCATGCTGCAAGTGAAGATTATTAAGTGAGATTTGGATAGCTACATTAATATGGGTTCTAGTTGGTTTAAACCATGAACAGCCATACTAAGGAAATATATCTTAAAATTTTAGAGGGTTAACCCCTTTTATCAGTTTTTCTGCTACACCAGAGGAAGTCTTCTGTACCAGGATTGATGTTAAATAAGTTCCCCCTTTTTTTTTGTTTTTCCAGGAAGGGGTAAAATGAGAACTTGGAACTAATAAAACGCAATGAAAGCTGTAAGCATGTGTTTATAGTGCATATAGCATTCCTCAGATCCTATAGACTGTAATATTGTGCACAGCTTTCCATGAACAAATGGAGAATTGAATAAGGCATACTGTTACAGTTTTAAGGTCAAGGTCTAGACGATTAACAAGACATTGAAAGCTTAACTTCATTTCTGTTCATTACACTTGTTTGTCAAATTTTGTTCCATTAAGATCCTGAACATTTTCATTGTGATATGTTTCCTGCAGAAGTATGGTCACTGTATGTTACAACACATACTTTACATGTTGTCTTCAGGAAGCATACAGTAAGTTACAATGCCTTCCTTGCACACTGTTTTCTGAATCACATTATTTTCTTGTTCCGCAAGTCCTTCAAAACCAATCCATTCTTAAGAAAACTTATTCAAGAAACTTGAATAGTTCTAATGTTCTGAATAGTGAAAGCCCCTGTGAACGGAATCCTGTGGGATAAAAGATAGTATAGAAATTCAGCATATAATAGTTGTTCTATAATTCATATAATTAAACATGCATTTATCTGATCATCCCATTGCCATTCATATGTCAAAAAGTATTATTTTTTTCCCAGATAGAATTAGCATTTTTTAAATTTAATTTGATTATGAAAACCCATAAAAATATTATTCATGGACAGACAGACTTGGACCATCTTTTTGATTTTTAAATTGTAGTCATCCATACCATCAACAGATAAAAGGCCTCTAGATATCTCTTGGAAGTTCTGTGTAACTGTAATCCTAGCTGACATTTGACAGATTCTCTGTCAGATTTCAATGTTTTATCTTTCCCCTCTGAGGTTATTTTTAAAGCATGGCTATGAAAACTCTGCACTGTATAGAAAGCTTATTTGTAACTGGCATGGTGCCACAACAACATATGGAGGTGCAGAACCTATTGCAATATTCCACAAAAGGGAAGCACTTATTAGAAGAAATCTTATTACACATATGATTTAGCAATGCTCTGCTTTTCACAGTGTAAGAGTTCATTTTAGATCTATATACAAAAAGTATAAACTATTCATTATCTAATTACTGCAAGAATATTAAATTTTTCTACAAGCTTGAATACTATCTCTATTGAGATTTCTGTGAATACAGTATGTGTATGTAGATAAATTTACCTAAATCTCATCTATCCATTTGTGTACCAGACAGAAATTGTCTGTCTACATGAGGTTGTGTTACCTTGAAGAAATTGAAATTAATTACATAACTTCCTATTTAGCTTTAAAATTTCCCAGGCACATTTATAAATTTTTATTTTAAGGCAACAGATATCTTTCCTCTATTTGGTAGTCCATTATATGCAAAATTTTGGTGGATAAGACTAGCTAATTTGTCAGAGTGGCACCAAATCATTATACTCATCTGAATTTTGAGAGACAAGCTGTTAAACTCTGTATAAAAGATCTGCTGCATCAAGATTCCACAAACATCATGCATTGCAGCATTCTCCACCTTGCTGTTTTTGTAGAAGCCAAGCCATTGCCCAGGTCGGTATGCTGGGGAGCTAAAATAGGACTCGCTGATGACACACAAATTGGTGTAGTGTATTGGGTGCAGGTACCCAGGTGTTGGCAGAGGGGGAGCTGCAGAGGTGACCTCTGTGTGGAAACACTGGGGCTGCTCCATTCCAGACACAGCTGGTTTCAGCAGACAATGGACCCACTGCAAAACACAGCTCAGGTCAGCAGACAAGATGGTGGCACCTTGGGGAAAAAAAATTTAAGAAAGGGAAAACACTGCAGGGCAGTGAGGAGTTCACTGCTGGGGGAGTGGGCAGCTAAAAGGAGTTGGGAATGAAGAACTGAAGTTGAGCCAGGGAAAAGGTGGGGGCAAAAGCATTGCTTTAAACTTTTGTCTTTGTTTCTCACTACCCAAATCTATTTTAATTAGCAATAAATTAAATTAATTTTCTTCCAATCGAGTCTGTTTTGCCTGTGACAGCAACTGGTAAGTGGAGTCCCTGTTTTTATCTCAACCCATAAGCTTTTTCATCTTATTTTCTTCCCCTGTCCTTTGACATATGAGAGTGTGGGTGGGTACACATTTGACCATTAACCAGGGTTAACCCTTCCAGATCAGTGGAACAGATGTGTACACTTAAACCAGTGATTTTAGTCTCCCTTCATTCTGAGAGGAGACAATGAAGCAGTTACAAGGTACTGATATGTGTTTCACCTTGTTGTAACATTAGTTAGATAGACTGCTTCCTAAAAGTGCCTTTTTGTATTCGTTGACTGTAAAAGGAAGCTGAGGGTGAATAACTTTGATTTTAGTTGCAGACTCTTCTATATAAAGTGTGGAGTCTTGTTGCCCCATGAAGTATGGAGCCATGAATAGCTCCCATATTCTACCTCTGTATCAAACTTACATTACTTTATTTGCAACAAGGCCATGTGGCCACAAGTGCTGTTGGGCACATAAATAAGCAAGAGCAGCCAAAGCTGACACCTCTAGGCTGTCATTGGTTTCAGTTGAATATCTAGTCCCGGACTTCAGTACCATATGTCAGAGCCCTGGGCCCTATGCTGAGGGCTCAGCTGCTTGTGATCAAGCAGGCTCTGATATGGTGCTGCTGTGTAACTATGGATCAGACTGTGATGAAGAAAGCTTGTGTGGGAAAAAGTCGTGAGAAGTAAGAATCTTAGCTGCATTCATTCCAGTTCAGGCACTATCCTTGCCTGTGCTATGTAGCAAATATGCCTGTGCCTGTCTATGTATTGTGTTGGTCATGGTCCTGCTCTTGACCCACTAACCTTACTTCCTGGCTTGATCCTCAGACCTGCCTCATTGCAACAGACTTTTCTGGCCATCCAGCCCTTTTGGCTGATCGAAGTTACTGTCACCAGACTTGTTCAGTGACTCTTGCTCAGTGACTCTTGCTCAGTGTCTGTGGGACTGCACTGCTTGGTGAAGGCACTGTCCTTCCTACCTTAGGTCACCCTTGGCTTATCTGCCCTTAGAGAGAAGCCCACACTTGTTGCTCCCTGACCCTGGGATCTTCAGAAACTGCAGTTACTCTCTTACGAAGTGTTTTGATGTATATGCTGGGATCTGTGTGTTTTGGAATGCACTGTCTATATAAAATCACTATGTCTATACTTATAAACAGCAGTTAGGGACAAATCCCCGGCTCAGAAGTCTGATAGCACATCAGGCTGGAATCTGTACTGCTTCGTGGCACCTCCCTCTATAGCAGATTTTTATTTTTTTTCCCTTTTGGGCAAAGTTAGTTAAAACAGAAGAGAGTCGGGTAATAAACTAGCAGTTAAGTGATGGAAATAATCAAGAATACAAAGATTGCTCTCCCTAGCCCTCTTATATTTAGCATATATATATATATATATAGGCATATATTTCCCTGAAACAAGGCATACTGAGCCCCAAACACATGGAGGTTCCTAATACTTCCTACCTGTTTTCAAAACAATTCAGGGGGGAGATCTATACTTAATTACAGCTGTGTGGATTATGCTCTGGAGGCGAGTAGGTCCAAAGGAGAGTCACGAAGATAATCAGAAGGCTGGAGCACCTCTCCTATGAGGACAGGCTGAGAGAGTTGGGCTTGTTCAGCCTGAAGAAGAGAAGGATCCACAGAGACCTTATAGCAGCTTTCCAGTATCTGAAGAGGGCCTGCAGAAAAGCTGGAGAGGGACTTTTTACAAGGACTTGTAGTGATAGGATGAGGGGTAACGGCTTTGAACCACATGAAATAGGATAATTTTACTCCATGAAAATAAAAGGTCCATAAGAATTCTAGTGACCATGGACAATTTGGAGATGTAACAAGTATCTTACTCATTTATAATATTATTTTAAAATCTAAGAGAATCATGCATCAATCTTAAAAAAAATAGTTACAAAATAAGCTAATAACAAAATTATAGGTTATAATTTCCTCTTACTGGGTCTTCTTTTTTCAGGCACCTTTAGAGTAAGCACAGGTATTTTTCAAAGCATATATATACACAGCACACACGAATAGCATACAGCATGCACAGCAATTACTTATTGACTAATACTCATTGCAGATAGGTAGGACTAATATTGTATTAGGCTGAGTCTGAACACTGTTAGAGCTACCAGTGTATGCAATTCCCAGGTCTTGTTGATTGGGCAGGTCACTAAACTGGGGATGCATTGGTTGAATTGCTGACTTTTCACCTTCTGCTTTTTTAATTAAGGTTTTATACTATTTGCATCAGTATTTTTCTCCTGGGTCTATAAGCTGATACATATTACTGTCTCAACAAATCCATTTTGTCACTATTATTTTACATGGCCTTATATTTGCTCAGTGCTCAAATTTTTATTTTTTTTTTCAGTAAGGCTGTGGAATTTCTGAACTGTCAGTTATAATACAGCCAAGAAATTTCTGGCATTAACATTGCTTGACTGAAAAAGCCCATTCCTCCAAGTTGTAACTTTTTATAACAGTGTATCAGCTGCAATAAAACTTTTAACTATTCTTGAGGTGAAAATTCTGGTCAAAATTGGAGAAAAATAAATTACTCCTGCAGCAAATAGTATACTGGCACAGAGACCACATCTTGAAAATTACCGAAAGAGATTAAAATTGTATTTTTTCTAATTCAGGACACATACTTAGGCCCTCCATATTACATTCAAGCAACACAGTCACAGAATTTCTAGTTATTTTTTTGATAATTCTGCATCCTCCTGACATTTTTATTTTCTTTCTGCCTCCAAAAATGAAAGAAAATAGGACAGAGAGACTAAAAGTCCTGAGGTTTTCTCTGTAATTAGTAAGGGATGAGAAGCTATTCTATATACAGAGCACTTAAATTAGATGCCCGCTCTGAGTAGCTCTTTGGAGGAATCTATCTTTCTGCATTGCTTATATGAGAATCAATGCAGACTACCCTTCTAATTTAGGTACATATATCTGGGATTCATCTGCCCTACTTTAGGTATCTGAAAGGCATACAGGTCTTAATTAGTCACTCTGGTCTCACTTTGTAATAACCTCCAAGGACAATTTACTGCATAGGAAAGGGCAGATGAATTGGTCTCTAGAGATGCCAGTATCTTTTTGTAAGCTACAGGAGGAGCTTTGGGTTATCAAACCATTGTGACCTTAATTCTGTGGCTCATGTAAAGGCATCTGTCCCACTGAGGATCTCTAGGGCATCTGGGACATCTATGTAGAGCTAATAAAGATCATATAAGAAACCCATTCTCTTTCAGACCTTCAAACAGACACCAGGCAGAATAATAAACTGCTAAACCTGAAATGGCACTAAGAATGTATCTCATGTCCAGAATCTTGCCACAAAAATTGAATGCTATTCCAGACTGAGACAATTTAATTTAGCTTTTCAATCTGCAAGTGTCTGTTTTCCACTGAGGAAGTGCTGGTTCTTATGGCGTCTCCATAAGAATGGCATCAGCATCCAAGGCCAACTACAGGATTTTATTGCATAAAGGATAGGAATTATAGAAAAGTTGATAGCAATCTTCTGTCCCTCCTGACATGAGGAAGCCCAGCGGTTGCAGCACTGGACAAGCCCATCTTCACTGATCACAGCATGCTGCATGTTGTGGTTTGGGCCGGAACAGCCACTGAAACGAACGACAGACCCTCTCTGACCTCACTTCCTTCAGGAAAGGAGAACAGCTCCCAGAAGGGAAAGGAGGAAGAAAAAGAAAGACTTCTGAGTTTAAAAAAAAATTAACTACTTTACTAAAATATTAATAAGAAAATAATACAAAGAAAATAATTAAATATATACAATATATACAAAACCATCTCGAGCTCCCAGGATGACGATCATGTCACTGGCAGGCACTGGGAAAGTCCCAGACTGAACTCGGCAATGGAACTGGATTCCACATCTGGATTCAGGAATACACGGATCAGGATCAAAGGGAGATAGAGAGAGTCCTCCTTTAGACACCAGCAATTGAAGAAAGAGGGCTGACCACTTGATCCCTCAGCTTTTATACTGAGCATGAGGCAGATGGGATGGAATACCCTACTGGTCAGTTTTCGGTCACCTGTCCTGTCAGTTCCTCCCCACAGAAGCGACCCCTCTATGTTCTTCCGCTTCCAACCCTTCAATGGGGCATATAGCAAAATTAGCTGACCTTGGTTGTTACAGCAATAAGTATAAGCAAGAGCCTCTGTCATGCCATTCCTTGGCATAAATTATACACAATCAGGTCTTATCACTCTGGAAGTGGACTGTGTCTAAAAAATATGCTATTAATTTCAGAGAGTTCAGTTATTTAGAAGAAGCTTAACTGAAAAGTAAAATTACTGAAGAGAAGATTGGTTCTGTTTTACCTCAAACCAGTACATCCAAAGACTTACTGGCTGTGGTGAGGTTCACCAGCACAAAATTCTTCCTAGCAATAGAGATTCATCAACCACTAATAGCATCACCTCTGCAATATGGACTTCAGTCGAAGAATCTCTTGGACAACAGACTTTAATATCCTAATCTCATTAATAAAATTACAGTTCCTGAAGAAGTGTATGTAATATTTCCCGTAGAAAATACAATGTAATATACACATACTTATGATTAACTGTACATTGAATACATGTACATTAACAATACATTAATTATATGCACTTTGATTAATTTTGCTATTATTACAACGTACCTTGATCAAACAGCTGCTGCATGGTACCTAGGATATATTTTTATACTCCTCAATGGTCATGGGTATTGTCTACACACGAATTATGTGTACAGCTTTCCATTACAGGCACCAGACTTCTTGGGCTTGATTCACTTGCCTAAAGAGATACGGGAAGTGCCATTTGACTCCTAAACTATCCTTCCTAGCCTCCCGCTCCATCTTCACGGAGACATAGATCTCCTATATGTTTTCTCAGATAATCTAAGAAACCTCAAACAGCACTAGAAGGAATTTTTAGTCAGCAGATCACACTCACAGTCTGTGCAGCCTAGACGGCAATCCATCACACCAACCACTGTGGGTTAGGTTGAGTTGTCTTAACTACAGGGCAGAAGAGCCATTGTTCCTGCCCTAGACTATCTAAGAAATACTTACCTGAGTGATACAGGACCTATAAGATACATGTGACATCCTGGAGCAGCCGAAAACTTAGGTGGTTAACTAGGATTTCTCAAACACTGTGAGACCCCTTTTTTAGGCAAATGAATCAAACTTTATATGCCTACTTTAGAATAACCAGAATTGCTCTTTAGCCTCCACTGATGTTCGTTCACTGTATTGGGAGCTTAGACACCCAAATCACATGAACCTACCTGTACTAGGACATGATCTTAAGTGTCTGAAATGGGAAGAGAAAGATTTCTTTCTCCTTAAAATCAAGTGTATCAAGTCTGTCTGAGCTGAAGTTAATATTCCCCATAGAAGCCCTCATAGTGTTGTGCTTTGTACTGCTAGCCAGAAAGGTGGTGTTATCACACCAGTTTTGGCTACTACTGAGTGGTGACTGCACAGCATCAAGCTGTCTCTCCAACGTTCCCCCTGCCTCATCCAGTAGGCTGGGTGTGGGCAAGATCTTGGGAGAGAACACAGCCAGGACAGCTGACCCAAACTAACGAAAGGGATATTTCATACCATATGATGTCTGCTCAGCAAAAAATGCTAAGAGGAAGGGAGGAGGGGGGAAGCATTTGTTGTAACGACATTTGTCTTCCAGAGCAACTTCATGTTTCAATACAACAATTATATACTTTGTTAATTTCAAATCATACCAGATTGCTAAAGACCTTACACTTTATTAAAAACATCTGTCTACTTGTTTGATTTCTTTTTCTCCAAAGCAGTGCTCAGACAAGATCGATTAACAAAACTGCAAAATATACTTACTGCAGTTATCTGGGTTGTCCTCAGCATCAGAAGCACAAATTAAAATATCAAGAACATTAGCTTTGTCTACATAGCCCAAGATAGAAACTTTGGGCGTCCCCACAGGCTGAACCACTGTGGCCAGAAATATGTCAGAGGACTACAGAGAATGAGAAAGAAGGTAAAAAACAGCTTTAACTCTGTATGACAAAGTAATGTAACTGGAAGGAGGAGGTTGTTTTTTCCTTCCTACATTTTGATTTTACTAATTCTTTCATTTTTTGAAAGCAATAGCAATGTAGTGAAAAATTCTTAAACACTCCTAGAAGCAAAGACTGGTAGGTAGCCTCCTGTTTTTCAGTATAGAAGAACATCTACGTCACTACAATGCAGCATTATTTTCCTTCTGACTCATTCTCCTCATAGAAGGGCATGTCAATTTTCTCTCTTTCAGTGTACTGGACATTTACAATAACACAAACAACATTTTTTTTCAGAATATTAGTTGAGACTGATTACATAATATGAGGGGGAAAAACCAAACATAATTCACCCTTGAAAACTGATTTTAATTATATATAGTGGATAGAGCCTTTATTTACAAATAAAGGTAATTACCACTTAATTTCATATGTAAACATATAGTAAAATCCAGCTCTTAGAAACCATCTAAATTTTTACTATGTGATATGTACGTCTGTTAATAAAAGATTTTAATAGTGCCTTTCTAATTTGTATCTTAGTAAATGAACTAGGTTTAGGCAGTTTCATATCTAAAATCATATGTTTTAAGATGAATGCATTATAGAAAAAAATCTGCCAGATATAAATAAAAAACAGACATCAGAAGAATAAAATTTGCAGTTATTCAGAGCTGTCTACTTACCCCCTAAAACACCTCATACATGTGCACAGATCATGATACACATGATACAGCATTTTTATATCTATAGAGATGCACACACACATATTACCTATACATATATGATGGTTCATTGAATTTCAGCACTGCATTTTCGCTAGCAAACATCCATTCTGGACGCTATGGACCAAGATAAGACAAACTGTGTGCTGAAACTGTCAAGTATTCAGCTGGTCACTGGTTTTTTGCAAAAAAAACCTACCCAGTAATTAATTTGCAGCTACATAACATCTTTACCACCACTTTTTTCTTAAGACAGTTGCAATTACCTTTTCAATGTGAGTATACATTAGTTTTTCATTTGTTTAATTTTTTAACTGTTAGTCTACCGGTATTTAATTTTTTTGGGCCAGTTTAAAATTGTCTCTCTTTTTCTTTCTGAAAAGCTAAGCATAATGGATGTGATACGTATATCGACCCTTAGGCAGCTATCGCCTATTTTTAAAAAAACGAGCCACTTAATTATTCATCTGAGTGTCAAATTTTCCTTTTTCATTTTTGACTATTGAGAGCTGACAACTGCAGGCCCATGATACTAAACTGATTTCATCTTTCCAACATACATGACAGGGTCACTTGTTTCATTGCACTCATCTGATGTGATGTCTCATGGAACTCTACGAATTTGATGCCTTGGTAAAGAACTAGATTGAACTTATGCTGACATCTGCCCATCTTTATGATAGACCTTAATAGAGAAACAGTTTGTTGACCAGTTATATTATATATGAAAGATAATTTCATACAGGCTGTGCACTAAGTATCATCACAAATGACAGAGGAAAGTGTTCAGGATCAGAATATATTTGACAAGAAACAAAGAGAAATGAGACAATGACTTGCTTGTGTTTGCAATATTGCTTATTTTTTTATTAAATGTATACTATACAGATATAGATCCCCCTGTAGTCAGCACTGGTGAGGCCCCACCTCGAGTACTGTGTCCAGTTTTGGGCCTCTTACCACAAAAAAGACATTGAGGTGCTGCAGCGGGTTCAGAAAAGGGCAACAAAGCTGGTGAGGGGTCTGGAGCACAAGTCTTATGAGGAAAGGCTAAGGGAGCTGGGGTTGTTCAGCCTGGAGAAAAGAAGGCTGAGGAGAGACCTTATGGCTTTCTACAACTACCTGAAAGGAGGCTGTAGAGAGGCGGGGGTCGGTTTCTTCTCCCAAGTCTCAGGTGACAGGACTAGAGGAAACGGCCTCAAGTTGCGCCAGGGGAGGTTCAGGTTGGATGTTAAGAAAAATTTCTTCACTGAAAGGGTTATCGAGCATTGTAATGGGCTGCCTGGGGAAGTGGTTAAGGCACCATCCCTGGAGGTGTTCAAAAGACGGGCTGACATGGTGCTAGGGGACATGGTTTAGTGATGTGTTTTGGGTTTTTTTTTTGTCAGAGTTGGATTGATGGTTGGACTAGATGATCTTAAATGTCCCTTCTAACCTAGATGATTCTTTGATTCTATGATTCTACTTTATTTCTTTTTGTTTTCATACTCCATCCACGATAAATTTCCAAGCTAAGCATAATCATTTTGGAATGGTTTCCTGAGCTAATCACTGAAAGCAAAGACTCTATTAAAGAACACATATTCTTGGTGGCTTCAAATATAGATGGATACACAAAAAATCAAATTGGTAAGAGTTCAGTAACAAATTTCAGTAAAAAAACCCTCTCATTCAATATGACGACTTCTGGCATCAAATATGATGATACTGATATAGAGCATTTTGAAAATGAGACATGATAGTTCAATATATATCTTAGTGGTGAGGGAAGTGTTCAAATTGATGATGAAAACTGATGTGATAACAGTATGCTCCATTAAAGAAGAACCTGCAGAATACTTGTTTTATTATAAGTCTTTTCTGGAAAGTTTTTATTCTGCCGTTTTTAGTAAAGACATCAGTAAACTAAATATTTCACACACATTTTGGGCATAATTAAGGAGAGAATTTTCATAAGATCTCAGTAAAGCAATCACTACAAATAGGATTGCAGTAAAGAAATAATTCAGTGTTTTGCCAAGTGATTATTATGTCAATGGCAGTAGTGATAACTGCTATTGAGCCTGCGGCACATTTAAGCCACAGGAGAGCTTGACATATGTGACAGCATGCCATTTAGAAGTCCTGTCCAGATGTTATCCCTGGGGAAGGTTTCATTTGGCTCTAGTGGTTTAAGGAAATGTTGAGAAATGCAGGTTACAAACTGAGCAATCCCCAGCTGCGTTATATGCATTTGTGTCTGAGCCTATTATAGCTCTTCCATTTATGTTTGATAAAGCTGTGTTTGCTATTGTTCTACTGAAGTCATTAAATATTCTCAGCATTGTGCAATGATATCACTAATTGAGAAAAATGCCATTAAATGTATTTTATTTTCATTTCAGCACATCACAGTAACAATTACAGTGGAGCCAGAGTTCATGCCTCTGGCACATAATCACAATTTCTCCAACTTCCAAGCTTGCAGTCATTTGATATGCTCAAATCTGTATCATCATGATGTTAGACGCTACCCATAGGAATGAAAATTATGAACAAACATTAGAAACCCCCTCCTACCACCATGAATCTTGACAATGAGAAGGCTGTAATTTGCAAATTTCATAAGACATATTTAAAGCACCACAATCAACACTCAGCTTTTAATCTGTTCTAAATACAGATACTGTTCAGTGGCAGGAACTGTCTAAAGGCATTGGTTTTGTCAAGGGTTTTATCAGCATGTGGGATAGGGAAACAATATTTAAAAATACCCCTCTGAAAGAAATATAAGCACACCTAATCAACAGATTAGGAACTTCCTCTCCTAAAAAAAAAAGTAAAATAAAATTTAAAAGGTTAAAAGTTTTTCCTTCCTCTTAAGTGGCAAAACCTGGGAATATAGCAGATATTTCTTGATTCCCATCCTTTTATCACAGTCATTCCTTTTTAGTGGTGCGGGATACTGTGCTCATAGTCTGAGGATTCAAAATCCCTGCTCTAGCCTTTCAGCAATGCTAATATCTAACGGTTTAGTTATGTAAGGGAAAAATTTCTATCTAAAATCTTACCCTTTCCTTTCAGTTATTTAGAGGCAAGAAAACTGACGCCCCTAATGCTGTGAAAAGTGAATTTTCAGACTACCTCCTGTATTTCATCATCAATAAGATACTCACTCAAGACATGTTTGTGAGTTTGGAGTGAAAATTAGGTTAATTGCCAACATGGTGTTAAAGAGACTGCATTTAAGTAAGTTTATCTCATAGTATAGATATAGGCTGAGAGTTCGGTGTTCATCACTATGACCAGCTGTTTAGGTTTAGATTGGATATTAAGAAAAATTTTTACACTGAAAGGGTTATTAAGCATTGGAACAGGCTGCCCAGGGAAGTGGTTGAGTCACATCCCTGGACATATTTAAAAGACATGTAGATGTAGTGCTGAGAGACATGGTTTAGTTGTAACTTGTCAGTGCTAGGTTAACCGTTGGACTTGATCTTAAATGTCTTTTCCAACCAAAAGTATTCTATGATTACCTGGCAAGGGTCTCAACAGAACTACACTCTGTTCAAGACAGTGCTATTAGCCATTAACTCAAGAAAGGGAAATCAAGTTATTTGTGTCTATTTCTCTTTTAAAACCGATTTTAACTCATAAGCAATTTCCCCCACGGGTCGCACAAAAGACTACATTGCAGCGATGGGCTTTGTATATACATCACTGGATGACAAGTGATGGGACAAATAAAGAAAACAATCTATCAGAGAGTGTAGAGCAAATCGGGATTCCTGTGGAGTACTCCCAGTCACCCTCCACCCTGCCCTGGGATGGCGAGAGAAAAGATGGGTTGTGGTTCACAGATGGGAATACCTAGTGCATAAGCAAACAATGGAGAGGCAAAGCTGCAGCTATATTGGTAGAGACCAGAGAAGCGTTCACAGAGGGAATGGATGACTCGGCCCAGCTGGTAGAGCTCAGAGTGGTGGAGATGGCCCTGGAGCAAAGAGCCACTTATGCTTATATGGACTCATATGCTCTAAGTCCATCTAGCCCAGTGGCTAGACAATCCAGTGAAAAACAATTGGCAAGTAAATGGTAGAGACATATGGGGCAATCATTGGAAAAAGTTTTATGATATAGCTCAATCTAAGAGCACATCCATAGGGCATGTATCTGCCTGTAGTAGTAAAATTGATATTAACTAGGAAAATTAAATGTAACATGCAACCAAAGCAACCAAGGGAACCTGCAGCTGCTGCTAAAAGTCCTCTATATGGACTCAACCCTATGCGATCATTTATAGAGAAATAGTAACTAGACATGATTTATCTAAGAACTAACTACTCGACAATGCAGCTTTGTTGATAAACAGGATATTCCTGTCAAGAGAGTGATGAACTGTAGGCCTGGTCAGCAAATCAAGAAAACCACCTGGAACTGCCAAGATTAGAGGAGAAGTAGGTAAAAGGTAACTTCGGCAGGGGGAGATCGTGACCACCAACTCATTGACCACCTACCCAAATGATACCACCTACTCAAAAGAGAAGAATGGAAGAAGAAAACAAAGTCTGCACACTAATTTACATAGGAAGCGAAGAAACCTCGACCAATCATTAAAGAGAATAACAATGAATATGTATTAATTGTTAGAATATGTAATAATCAGTGTATAAAAAGGGAA
>JAOXJK010000001.1:161320593-161335160 GCA_025774025.1 Xenus cinereus
TAACAATATATAACTGAGAAGCAAGAAAGTAAAGCTAGAATAGAAGACCTGTATTGACAAACATGGGATTAGTTTTAAGTAAAATAAAAAACATGAGGAATTCTTCAAGACAAGGGATAGAACCTACAATTTTTCATGTATTTCCTTTTCCTAGTTCTTGATTTCCCCCT
The DNA here is from genome assembly GCA_025774025.1 of Xenus cinereus. Lineage (NCBI taxonomy): Eukaryota > Metazoa > Chordata > Aves > Charadriiformes > Scolopacidae > Xenus > Xenus cinereus. The sequence goes on from JAOXJK010000001.1 coordinate 161,320,764, forward strand.
TCGACACTTCTGCCCCTGCACTCCTTTTTTGTCCTTCCCACCCTTTTACCTTTGTTAGCAAACCGTTTCACTTTGATATAACATTTTCAAATTTCCCTTGGTTATATACACCACTGGCTCTGTTGAAAAGGCGGGAAACTTTTGCACTGTTCATAGGTAGTAAGTGCTGTCAGCAGCAAACTTTATAGCAGGCAAGAAACATTAAGTTTCTTGTCAAAGAAGTCTCTAAAATAGCAATGTATTAAATACAGAATCACAGAATGGTAGGGGTTGGAAGGGACCTTCAGAGATCATCTAGTTCAACCCCTCGCCAAAGCAGGTTCACCTAGAACAGGTTGCACAGGAACGTGTCCAGGTGGGTTTTGAATATCTTCAGAGAAGGAAACTCTACAACCTCTCTGGGCAGCCTGTTCCAGTGTTCTGTCACCCTCAAAGTAAAGAAGTTTTTCCTCATCTTGAGATGGAATTTCCTGTGTTCCTGCTCGTTCCCATTGCCTCTTGTCCTATCATTGGGCATGACTGAAAAGATTATAGTGCTATCCTCTTGGCACCCATCCTTTAGATATTTATAAGCATTGATGAGGTCCCCCCTCTGTCTCTCCAGGCTAAACAGACTCAGGTCTCTCAGCTTTTCCCCGTAAGAGATGCGCCATTCCCTTGATCATCTTCATAGCCTTCTGCTGGATTCTCTCCAGTAGTTTCTTGTCTGTCTTGAACTGGGGAGCCCAGAACTGGACACAGTACTCCAGATGTGGCCTCTCTCGATGCTGGCCACACCCTTGTTAATGAACCCCAGAACACCTTAACGTTGTGTTTCAGCTACTTAGTACTTGTTGCAAATTAGCATAAATTTATATGGCTATGTAAATCTTGGTAAATCTATGCCAGCAGAATAAGGATACTAAACAATTAATACTTTAGACAGATAACCTACATAGCATAACATAGCAGCGTATCTTCTCTGCATAACCTCTCTCTGCCCTGACAGTTGTGACACATCACTGCTACACATCTTTTTTACTGGATGATAATTTTGACATTTATGTTGCCAAAAAAACGTTCTCTGGGGAAAAAAAGGGCAGTCAGCTAAGGATGCCAGAAGAACAGGCAGAATTTTAACCACTGCCTGTGAAACTGAATATCTAAGACTAGCCCAATAATGCGACAGGCTGGGGTTCCACTATGTGAAGGCAAGTTTCTGATGGTCAGCAAACTAAGATTGCCCTTTTCAGAGGGCAAATCCTCAAACACAATCTTTAAGAGGTTTTGCAGGTAACCCTGGTAGCCCTAATTCATCAGGTCTGTCATCTTTATTCCTCCCTACCTTCCATAAGGTGGCAACCCTAAATCCATTCTCTCTGCTGTGTTGCATATTTGGAAAATGAGTCTCATCTCAGAAAAGTCTACATAAGCCCTTACTCCTGCTACTTCATCTCTTGCAATATTTTCTACTATACTAGCAAGCCTGCTACGAGGAAAAGTTGTAGCATTGTGAGTCTTAATTTAAATAGATAAAAACAGCTGTCATAACATATAACCAACCAAGGGAAAGGAAAAAGAAAAGAAAATAAACATTCTCACATTCTAATACTAAGAAAAAAGAACACATTTCCATTAGACAATCAAAGAGCACTCTACCATAATTCTTATTATGTCTTATTTCACTGTATCTTATAAATTCATGTAATTTTAAATTAAAGATTGTCAGGAATACATGGACTATGGTGACAGCTGATTTCCTTTCAATTGTCTTGCAGTCCATAAAATGGATCTTTATTAACATACAAAATAGAAAAAAAAAAAACCAGACAGCTTATTCCTGATACATTTTATCTTCAAACCAAAGGGATCAGGAGTTATCAATAATTGAAATGATGACTTGGATTTTTCACTTTTATATGATGTGATTAAAAATACTTTGAGAATAATAATACGTATACATGGCAATTCTTTTCATAAGCAGCTTAAACTTTATTTATCTCTGTGTTCTTGTGTGCAAAATAGCAGGGAGCTTCATGCCCTGAAAGTCACAGGAGAGTTGTGTTGGGAGTATATGTTGTGTATGTTGTGGGGGTGTCACTTGTTTTATTTGTTGTTTTTGGTTTTTTTGGAGGGCTTACCTCCTCCTTCCCTCCCTCCGATTAGAAAAGTCTTTCTGCTCTCTTTTTTAAAGACTACAGGACTAAAGTTCAATGAAGTAAATGCCAGAAAATTTTGTTTGACGGCACATACATAGAGCACTTGATAGCTAAGCTTGTTATACCAGATGGAGTCATTGTACTTGATTTTGCTTTCAATCAATACCTCACTTACTTAAATAATTTCCTTGTAATCTATTGAGTTTTAAACAGGGGAATGTTACCAAGCAAAAAAAACTTGTATCTGCTTTCTCTGGGCTCAATTAACTACCATCTGCACAGAGAAGGGGACAGTACTTTACACTGACAGCGGACTATATGAAATGAGTTGTGCTCTAGGGTCACAAGTCATCTCCTGTTCAATTCTTGTTCTATAAAGAAGTCCTTTCAACTGTTCATACAGCTGCTTATGAGTTTCTGTCATGTGTTCACTTTGTGATTGTGACAAGAAATCAAACAAAGAGAAGCCGAGTCTCTTATACTCTTCAACATCTTCTTGCAAACATGCTAGTAATTATAGACCTGTAAGTATAGAAATATGTCATTATGCAGACGTCAGTATTTTATGGATAAAAAAAAATGATATCAGGATTCTAACTTGTGGAAAATGTAACTGGAAAGGAAATGAATATTCACCCAGACATTCAGCACCCAGTACACACAAATCCAAAACCCACCAGAGTTTTGCCTCTGATTTCTGCAGGGACAGGATTTTCTCGACATGCCTTTATTAGTCTCGCTGTAGTTCTGCATGAGGGCATGGAATAATCTTATACACACATATTTCTGTAGATTGGTTCTATTTGTTAGATCTTTTTATGCAGGGTGATATAACTTTTCCAAAAAACAAGTTAACAACCACTAAATTTGGTGATGCTTCTTACTTCTTGTATTTGCTCCATCCGCTGAGTAAATTAATGTTGAACTCTCTGTACTACTACATAAAGCACACACATGAAAATTTGTCAGAACAGTCAAGTCTTGTAAGAGTTTTGCCCTTTGCACAGGTGCCTGATTCAGTTTTTGCTTGATTCTTTCGAGGTCAGAGGCTTAAGAATTCTAGAGAGCTGTATTTTATCACTTCTAATATTCCTTCTGCCCTTTTTTAGATAATTACCAAAAGCATAAAGAATTTCGGCCATTCACTAAAAAATACTGGTTCAAAGAGCTAAGACTGAAATATTTCTGTATCAATATTGCATTACCAGTTACTGTGCTACATTATTGATAACTGTGACCAACTTCTTACAACTTCAACCCTATTTCATGAACTTACATGAAACAAGTACAGCTAATTCAGGACATGTAATAAGAAAACCATTGTAGCAAACTACTAAACAGTGATGCTCTTGAATAGACTTTTATTATTCACTCTGTAAAGCAAAAAAGTAATCTTGTACATGAATTTGGATTTTCAAGATGTAAAACAAACAAACAAACCACAACCAAACCCAGTAACTCACAAAAAGGAAAAGATGTAGGAGACAGAAAAAGTAAAGAGTTTTTTGTTTGTTTTTGGAAAAGATTAAAAAAGTCTTTAATAGGTATTTTATTAAATGCTTAGTATTCCCTGTACTCTTTGATAAGGGCAATAGGACACTGGACTTCGCATCAGGATACTTGGTTTCTATTTTCTCAGCTGCTCTGAGACTGACCTTAGGCAAATCATCTCAAATCTCTTAAGTTTCACCTCTGCCTCTCATTCTTTCTTCTCGTTATCTCTGTAGATAATAAACTATTTATTCAGTGCAGCAACTGTATCTTATTGAAAGTAAAGTATCTGGAAGTACAGATATTCAAGTCTGGATAAAAAGTCTAGACTATTATACACCTAAGTATACAACTCTATTGCTTTCTTTAAATTTATTTTACATTAGCTTTGGTGCTTTAGACTCACAAACTTTCTTTTGTGAGACAAGGTCTTTGAATTTGAAAAACTGAAATTATTAAAAATGCATATTCGTAAGGTACTAAATCTCTCATTTAAGTGTGTTTCGTATTTTCAGTATTAATTCGAAATGGAAGGGTGTCACCATTTGGTTAATCCCCACTCAAATACAACATTGGTGAGTTACCACTCTTTGCTCTTCAGATTCCCTTGAGACACCAAGACATAAACATTGCACTGCAAATCCTAAGAGACTGAGGTACTGGTGAACTAAGAGTAAACATACCAAAGAGGGTTTGGCATGCTCTACGATACAAAGTTGAAAGCCCCTGAAAGGTATTTGGTCAGAAAAATCCCAAACACCTAGATAAAACACACATGGAAAAATTATGGAAAAATGATTTTGCAACAGTGTGATCTTTCTAGATTGATTTAGTACTTAAAAATCAGGAAGTTACACCAACTCTGGTAAAAAAAAAATTACAAGGGCCATCAATTCTTCATGCTTTAGAGCATAAGCTGATCATCAGCTGCCATCCACAAGCAAAGTAAGTGCCTCATGGTGTCTTTTTATACAGTAAAGTAGATTACGAGCTTTTTTGACTTTGGAACAGCAACCAACATTGAGAATAGCCATTGATAAAGTACAGGACTGAGGAGACCATTGCTCCAATTCAAGATTACAATACTTATAATATATGCTGCATCTTGCTTGCAAACTTAAGACTGACCAGATGCTAGGTTACCCACTGAAGCTAATTAAATGGTCTGTACTGAGAAAAATATTTTTAAAAAATGAAAATTCAAGGCAGAAATAAAAATTTTATTTAATAGAAACACTTGGTTTTTAAATCTTATAGGACACATTCAGCCAACTAGGATAACATCAGGTAATTAACGAGATCATTAGAGGAGATTCTTCCTTTGTCTACAATCCTCAAAAAGTAATAGAGCATGTTTCTTTGAGAAGAGTTGAAGTTATGTAAGTTTTCTCAGTCAAATTAGAAACTGAGAACGGGATTTACCTTGAGTAAATACAGTGAATGGGTGAGTTAGCTTTCTGTGGTAGAAACCAGAACTTTTTATCCTGTCTACTGCAACAGCTGGTGGGGGAAAAAAAAAAAAAACCAAACCACAAACAAAGAAGTGAAAAGGTCATGTGTTGTTTTTACTCAAGGCCTACTTTCTAGCTACAAATTCTTACAGCTTCAATGCCTTGTTTACATAGGCAAAGAACACTGTAGCTCCAGAGGCAAAGTTTTACTACCACTGAAGTAAAAAGACTAGGCTTCCTACAAAGCTGAGTAGAAAAGTGGAAAGCCCTGAATGATGTCAGGCTGGTTTTCAAAACTGCATTTTTGAATACAATTACCTACTGCAATTCTCACAGGACTTAAAATTTGGAGTTCATTTTGAGAAGGAGAAAGAAAAAAAAAAAAAGCCCCAAACAAATCACAGGCTAGAAGCAGTGGAAGTTAGTGATTATGACAGACTGAGTATAAAATCTCCAGCATCACCCTAATAGGCAATTGATGAAGCAAAAGAGAACATAAGCATATAATGTAGTTAGAACAATATGCAAAAAAAAACCCAAAATAATGATTAAAAGATAGGCTTAAGTACTGCATACAATATATTATGCCCGTTTGCAGATATCTAATGCCTTCCATTAACTTAATTGTGAATCACTTGGATTTAAAGCCCTCTAAACAATTGGACGTTATGCTGTATGTCATAAATTCATAGTGTAATTCTCCTGTGAATTTGATTTATAGTGATGCAAAATGCACATAGTTGAGAACTGAATGAGACCTTGTTATATACAGATAAGAAAAGCACTGTCAAGCTTTTCCAACCAGAAATTAGGTCAACGTAAGAAACATTCCAGGAGTCTGACACCCTCAGTGAAACCATTAATGTCATAAAAGAGAAGCTATAAATTATTTTAGAAAACAACTGATTAATGGCATGAACTACTCTTAAAACTCAAGACTTAGATTTTTATACAAATTTATTTTTTAATATCTAAGAATAGATTAGATAAAGTAGATGACCAATTTATTTTACCGGCTTGTATGTCTCTCTCCATTCAAATCAAGACTCATGGGTCCAGAAGAAAAAAATAAACAGAAGAACTTAATTATATGGCCCAGTGAGAAGGAAATAACTTCAGAAGGCTGGGCAGGAATGTCTTTGGTCTCCTTTTTCTAGGAACTATTTCTGTTCTTCTTCTTTGTTATTATTTTTTATCATTAGGATAAAGAACATTGCGACCACAGGAAAAAGACTTCATAAAAAGACCCTTTTTGGCTACTGGTTATAAACCAGTAAATTACATGTGCCCATGAATGCACGTGGGCACTGGAGCCAGGTGGCAATGAGAAGTGACCATTGATCCTAGCAAGTTAGTTTCCAGAGCTGTGTGCCTGTATGCAGAATTCCTCTTGAAATGCTCCCTAGCAAATTCTAATGCTTATCTTATACTTTATCTTCTCTAAATAAAGACAACTCCAGTGAGAAAGGAAATATTTTATGGTGTACAGTGCACATCAGAGGTTCATCCTGCTTCAGAAATGATACTGTGTTCTTCTTCTGCTCCCCCAAAAATAAGTCCCTTAGGGTGTTTTTTCATTTCACAAATACTACATTTCAAGCAGATGAACCAGATGAATAGGCAACACCCTCTGAAGTTTTTCTTTCTTTATCTTTGCATTAACATATTTGAACACATAATATAACATTCATTCTAAGAGTGTTTTTACTAATTAGAAGCTTTATTGTTATATTGATATTATAGCTTCCCAAAAGGGGCGGAGGGAGTAGGAGGAAGTTGTACAACTGTATAACTAATGTACATATAATACTTCTTCTTCAGAACCCAACTGTCACCAGAATATTTTTTATTAGAACAGATCTGTAGGAGGTTTTACTAGCCTCTAAAGAATGCATGTTAATAGCTTTGTAAAAAACATGTAGCCATTATATGATGCATAGAGCTAGAACAAAATCATCATGCTCAAACACCAAGAAATAACCCTTTTCTAACAAGTAATATTCAAATTGAACTAAAGAGTGTCATTTGTTATTAAAAGCAGAAAAATAGAGAATCAAAGTCAAACAAAACATATTCCCAAGAGACAAACATTTCATGCTTCAGAATGCAGCAATTGCAGCCTAGAGATTTAAAGCTTTGCTAAACAGTTTTATGTTCACGTTTAGAAGCAAATGCCTTGAGAATGGCAATGATTACTAATGCAAAATGATTTTCATACTGAGTATTGCAGTCTGATGTACAATTCTGGGAGCTGGTCTGTCTTTCTAATCTACTCTGGAAAAATACTGGCAGAACACAGTGGAAACACGATACTTTATTTTTTGTATGCAAAAAGTAGTTGAATACTTCAGTCCTTCTTTAAATTACTATTTATTCAAAGCTTTATTTGAATGCAAAAGACTGTGACCATGGCTGAATCAATTCCTATGCACATTGCTCAGATCCAACACTATTTCAAATATTTAAATGAGTGGTTTTCTTTAGCACAGGATTAGAAATTACATCTTCATATACTAGTAAAGGGAATTACGCTGCTCAAAACAGACCTACTTAAAATAACCCTTCCATTTCTATATGTAAGCTCAATAACATGGCTTGGTAATATTTATACTTCAGTATACACGCCGAAATACCAATGACTTCTTGGACTCAAAATCTGCTACTAAATACCACCGTAAAGCAACTGCCTCTTTGTATCTACAGATGAACCTTCATCCACTGACAAAACTAGAGGTGAACTTATCTAGGAAAATATTTCAAAACATTTTGTCAAGTTACCTCGAATTATCTTCAGTAGTACAGGTACCACTGGAGTACAAGACAGAAAATTAGACAGGCCTTACCCACAGCTCCTGGCAGAAGTCCTGCCCCCTCCCAGCAGCCTCAGGGGCCGTTTGCCCTGGAAGTTACTCCTCTCCCCAGGCATCCGCCCTGTTGTGATTGGCTGACAGGAATGTGCATTTCCCCCCTGCTTCTCCCCTTAAGTTTACACCGGAATTACATCTCACCCAGGCACTCTTTCCCCTGCGTACACAAGGGGCACCATTTTGGTTTGGTGGTCATTTAATGCTAGAGAGCTGTTGTTGTGTTAAATGCCATACTGCTTTGTGATTGGTTGATGGTATTGCTTGACGCTAACACACCATGTGTTCTCAGGCAGCACAGTGATTGGCTGGCAGGACAGGCTTCCCCTACCAGTGTACCCGGAAGCACATCAGAAAAGGAAGCGTCCTGTCATTGTATGCAATGAGGCCCCCACTTTGAACAGGATAGTTCACCATGTGTTTTTATACTTTATAACTGGCTGGCAGATGTTTCATTACACACGTGCTCTCAGGCAGCCTTGTTATTTGTTGTCTGCTTCCTTTGGACAAGGAAGTGCTCAGATATAAAAAAAAATAGGTATTTATATCCAGTATATACATAGAAATATATATAAAGGAATGTAAAAATAATTATAAACAGAGACACTATTTTTAATATGTACTTATGTATATCTATATAGGTGAATATATTTTTATTTATATATGCATTTATAAAGCTCTAGACATTAAATACATATAGCCATAAAAACATAGGTATAAAATAGATAAAACATTATTTCTAGGAGCCAATGGAATAAATTATTAAAACTTAAATATTAATAGGAATTAATTAAACAAAAGGCAGGTTCAGGATCCCCTACTTTACCAGGCTGCAGAGAAAGCTTTCCAATGTCTGCAATAGGGGTGACGCTTCAGAAGGAGGGTTCCCAAAAAGCTAGGAGGGGCATGGAGAGTTGGGAACATGATTGAGGGCTGTGGCCCCCTCATAGCAAGTCCCCCTAGGGGCCCCTGGTGTAAATCCCGTCATGTGCAAAGAATAGACCAGTCCTTTGAGACAGATTCAGAGGCCCCTGCATCCAGGCCCAGCCCAAAAGGATGCAGTATTATTGGGGCAGACTTTGGTTTGCATGGCAACAGACAGGAAACACTGCCTGCAAAAATGGAAAACCAGAACAAAATACCAGCTTCAGAAGAGCATGTGTGTGGACAATAAAGAAAAGACCCAAAGGGGATTGCCAAAAAGACTACATGAACCAGAAGAACCAGTCAATGGGACCATGAACCACAAACTGGATTTTGAGGCATCACACACAAGGGCAGCACGGGGGGGGACTCCATTCCACCATGGTTGTGGGGGATCCAACTGCCTGTAAGACCACTATGGGGTGTAGACTGGTGCTATATATGTTTTCTTGTCCTTAGGCTGCAAATAGGAGGCAGCTGTCATTTGAGGCTGTCCTGATTACTGCAAAAGCAGCAAGACCCAAGCTTTGGGACACAGACCACAGTCACATTCTTTTGGAGACCACAGCTACTGCAGAAAGAGTAAGTGGGTCAGTAAAAGGAATGGAGGTGTTGCAGAGCTCAAAGACCATGATAATTACCTGGTAAAGGCAGGCAAGATGCTGATACTAAAAGGGCTAGCTGTATGTCATTGGTACATCTACTATTGTCCTGCAGTAGCTGTGCAGTGGAACCCTGTTTAGAGTTTGGTTTTGATGTCTGTGACAGTTTTTGTAGCACTTCAGAAGTAAAATAATTACCAGATTTAATAGGACTGTGTAGTAGCAGTTGTGATGTTCAGGCTGTCATGGAGCATTCAGTGAAGTTGTATCTTCACTTCTATGCAACCTTCAACAATGTTAATTTGTTTAAGGGATTCCATCCAAGTTCAGAAGTCTTTTGGGTTCTGGGATGTCGTGGTTCAACCCCCGTAGTCAGCTAAGCCATACACAGCCACTCGCCACTCCACCTGCAGTGGGACGAGGGGGAGAATCAGAAGGACGAAAGTGAGAAAACTCATAGGTTGAGATAAAGGAAGCTTAATAGCTAAGACAAAGCTGTGCAAGCAAGCAAATAAAAATAAAGAATTAATTTGCTCCTTCCTATTGGCAGGCTGGTGTTTAGCCATTTCCTGGAAAGCTGAACTCCATCACACATAATGGTTACTTGGAGACAAATGCCATAACCCAGAACATCCCCCTTTCCTTCTTCCTTTTCCTCAGCTTTTGTTGCTGAGCAAATTATGGGATATCCCTTTGGACATTCTGGGTTAGTTGTCTGGGCTGTGTCCCCTCCCAACTTCTTGTCTAACCTACTCGCTGGTGGGCCAGTGTAAAAAGCAGAAGAGGCCTTAATGCTATATAAGCACTGCTTAGCAATAGCTAAAACATAGGTATGTTATCAAGACTTTTTAGTCACAAATCCAAAACATAGTACCATACAAACTGCGGTGCCAGCCAGACCCAATATAAGGTCACAACAATTTTAGCTCTCAAAACAGTAATAAAACCTGTAATGGAGTAATGATTAAAAATTATATTTATAGAAAGGTTTTCATTAACAGAAGTGACTCCTTCCAGTTTCTTGAAAGAGTCAACAAGTGTGTGATTAAGACAGGTCTGGCTGATAAACTTGAATTTCTAAAAGATACCAGCAGTCACTGAAAGCTTTTAAAGATAAGCAGCCTGAGAGAATAGAGCTATTGATAGCTAAATAATTGGTTAGAAGTTAGGAAACAAAAGGTCAGGGTAATTTTCATTTTTCACAGTGAGGGAGATAGCTGCTAGGATCACTAAAACAATCACTGCTAGAACTCATGAAGTTCAGCAGTCATAGATGATGTAGAAAAGAAGGTGAGGGTGAATAGAAGATGAGAACATTTTCTGATGGTAATTGAAAAGACTGAAAATGATGGACAAGTATGAAGTATTGCAGAAGACTGATAAAAGACTTAGTGACTGTGCAAAAAAAAAACAAACAAGTGACTAATAGGTGTACTATAGATCAATGTGAAGTGTTGCAAACAAAACAAAAAGCATCACTACAACATCGTAAAAATCCGTGCTACGCCTTAATACCAATGATGAATGACTAAATAGTTTGAGATTCTTTAGCTTAAGGCAAAGAAATGATGGACATGAGATACCATACAAGTCTATAAGGTCATGAATGGTAGAGTGTAATTTTCCCAGTTAAATAAATGTGAAACACCGAGCAGAGATCGCAGTTTCAAAACAAATAAAAGGAGGCAACTCTATATAAAATCTTTAGCTAAGCTGTAGAACTCCATGACAGGTTTTTAAGTATTTTAAAAGTACTGAGACTCAGTGGAAGACTAGGAAGTGATGCAGAAATCCTTAGAAATCTATTAAATATGAAGACATCTCTTGGAGCTTAGAAGGTATCAGAGTGACATAGTCTTGTCAGGCTGAGGTGATATGGACAGGCTGAGGTGATATGCTGGAAAACTATCACTGCATGCTTGTTCTGGTTTTATATTCTTTACTAGGCTTCCATGTTTGACTGCTGTCAGAGATAAGATCATGAGCTAAATGTACTTTGGTGTGATGAAATATGGCCATCTTATGTTCCTATGGCTGGTGGTGTTTCAATTAAATCAGATAAAGGTAGCCACAGCTTCATGTAAGTTCTACCTGGAAAGTGTAGTGAGTTACTCAAAGGTGATTAAAAGGCTTTTACATTAAAAAAAATAATAATAATTGGGCAATAAGGATAGTTATATTTTCAGCTGCAAAAACTCTGTTATTAAGAAACTCAAGTTAATGAAAAGGTTTATATAAAGTCCTTCACCCTGTCCTTCCTACCAGCCAATTCAGCAACCTCTGTAGAACTTTCTCAGATGGAGTTTTTTCCTTCTGCTGTCTCTGAGTCTGTCACACAACTCCATGATCCTTTTGTGAATGTCTTAGTCTCTGCATAAATTGTAAATTCTGGGGGATATGCCATAATCCTATACTATATCTAATATTTCGCAGTCTCCTGGAATAGCCAACAGTCCTCCTAGAAGCATAAATACGCTCAGCTTGAGAAAAAGTTTCCCATGTTCCTATCACTCCAATTGTTAATAAAAATTTGAAAAACAAATCACCTGCCTTTTACAGCTCCGAAGGATGAAAACATCTGAAATAAAAAATGGCAATGAAAGTGAACTTTTTAATGCTTTTCCCAAACACTGAAGTTTTTCTACAGAAGAATATTGTTGAAAGGTTAATTTTCCTAATTTTTTTTTTGTCTATGCTCATGAGTATTGTGAGCCCTTACAAAGAAAAAGTTTAATGAAACTTAACACTTGGATACATGAAAGAAGGCAAGAAAGCCCACAAAGTAAATTATCAGTAGAATTAGACAACAGTGAATTTTAATAGAGTTTAGATGATTTCAATTAATTTTGGATATCATATTCTAGATATGTTGAAAGTCTGGAGTTATCTAATGATAATACCCAAATGGAAAAAAAAAAAAAAAAAAAAAAAGAACAGAAAAAAAGTTCTTTCTCTTCCTATTCAAATAATGTTCAGAAGGGAAAATTATTTCATGGCATGACATGTGGTACTGATAAGGCATGAAAAATAATAGAACGCCTTTATAGATGTTTTGTAAAACTGTTCAAACTTCAAAGACTTTCGTAAAAGTGGGAAGACTCCCATTTCATAATTCTCCTAGATTGTGCAGCAAGGAAAAGAAAGCATCAGCAGTTACACAGTAATGATAAGGCTGGTAAGGGAATACTGTGATTTCAGAGATACTTTGAATAGAACTTTTTTGAGTGAGATTTGTTTATAGCTTAAAGAACAGATACAGCTGAGAAAGGTTACTATCAGATGTTCAGGTCAAGTTTAAAAGAGCCGTAACTGAGTCACGTTGCCTCATGATGATCATTGCCTCTAAAGATATACTGGAAATACAGGGTCAGTTCCTTTTGATTGAGACAATATTTGTTATTTCAAGGTAAAATAAACATAGAAAAGGAAATACAGTTTCAGTATTCAGTAAATGGAAGGCTGGCTGTATGAGGTAAGTAGTTAGACAGGGATGTAGGTAGGTAGCATCCAAATCTTGTTGAGCCATCAATAAAGTAGAGCAGTTATATTTTAAAATCAGTGAAGTTAGGTCAAAGGATAAAAAAAATGCAGGACAAATAGACTTTATAATTCTGGTACAGAACTAAATAAGACAGTCGTGTTTTGTCCCAGCCTTTCCTTTAATAGGAGAAAGATAGAAAAATTACTTTCTGGTTTGGGAGGAGCTTGGGGAGTGGCAGGAAGAGTGTTATTTGTTTAGTTTTGCACAGGATGTAGTGATGCTGCTTCTGTGTTAGATCCATGCAAGAGAGTGTTTTGAAGTCTTAGTCCTGCCTTTTCCTCCCCTCCTGTTTTCACATCACTTTTTCATTGTAAAAATGAAAAAAGGAGTACATTATAACACCTTCAAGGAAGTAAAATCTCTCTTCTACATTGCATATTTCAGCAGTTCTTCTATAGAATTTAAAAATTGACTGTAACATAGCATAAGAGACCAGAAGTCCTTGTCTTAACCACGTCTTCACAGAATATCATAAGTAGATTAGTTAATCAGAATAGTAGTTTTACCTTCTACAAACTGTTATCACTGTGACACATGATAAATAGTTGGTGTTCACCAGAAAGGTCTTTATTTTCTTCAGTATATTTCTGTATAACCTCTGCTGGAAAGATTGATTTAGAATCTTCTCAATTCCATTTTCAAGCAATCTTGCCTTGTGATGAGGATAACCATTTCTGGATCTTTATGTACAGTAGTGTCACCTAGCACAAGAAAAAAAAAAGTTCTATTTCCACAGTACAGAAAATTAAAACATAGAATTTAACACTTACTTGTCTTAAATTCGGGATCCTGAGAGAAGTATGTACTTGTTATATATATACTAAATTTAAAAATATATTAACTTTACATTCTGTTTATAAATCACATTTTCCCTCTATAAAAATCTAATACACAATAACCATCAATTGTCCTTCAACAAAAATGATTTGTCCTTCATCTACTTTCTTATGATGGTCTTCATCCATACTGCAAGGCTTCTCAGATGCCACAATACAATGCAACTAAAACTCCGTCTGAGTTACCTCAAACTCTTCCAAAAGGTTATATAAATTCCCAGCTTCAGATTCCTGATAAAGTCCATACAAATGCTGTGAGGCAAATATTCAGTATGAAGTAAATGAAGGCCACAGAATCACCTCCAGAACTGTATGGACCTCATTTATGCATAATGCTTAACTGTTATGTCGCCTTGTGGAACTGCTCTAGTCTCCTCAGAGCTTTTGCCAAACATGTTAGAGCAGGACAGGCCTCAGTGATATGAGTAAGAACCAGCTGTGCCATGTGATCTCAGAATCACAGAATCACAGAGTCTTCTAGATTGGAAGGGACCTTAAAGATCATCTTGTCCAACCGTCAACCTAATTCTGACAAAAAGCAACACCATCA
>JAOXJK010000001.1:161345691-161369376 GCA_025774025.1 Xenus cinereus
CATGAATATGTAGTGCTCTGTGCAATATAACCTTAGAAAACGACTACGCTCGGCGCGCACATCTTTGGGAGCGATCCTGTGTGCGCCCAGCGCTGAATAAACATACCTACTTTATAACCCTCTACGGTTGTGAAGTCGTCGTTCCGCGCGTCAGTTGTATCAGCATTAGTTTACAATTTATCAAAATGAAAAAAGGAAATGGAAAGTTCAACAGCAACTACAGAGGGTCATAAAAATTCTTACTTGAAATTTTAGATTGCAGTATTTTACCGTCCCTCAGTTTCCTGTGGCTATTTTTCAGGTAGGCCAGATTTACTGTGTAGCATTTTTTGGCCTTTATATTCCTACCAATTGCCCTTCTGCACCTATGAGTGTATTCTTTCTTCATAGAGAGAGACTTTGGGAGACAGCATGCTTTGAATCGACAGCAATCACACAAGGTGTGCATTCTGTTCCAGTGTTTACTGAATGGCAGGATTTCCTTCGTCACCTTCCTTTAGTCACTAACAATTACCTGTGTTCTGATGACGAGCAGTAACTTGTTAAACCATCGTAATCCGATTGCATGTCTTTGCCCTGTAATCTGATTGCACGTCTTTGCCCTTAGGTTTTATAAACCTTTGCTTCCAGCATCTGCTACCATCGTAAGGGTGGGGTTTTTTTCCCCCAATCTCTCTGCAGTTTCTCACACAGCTTAGTGATTATTGTTCTAACCTGTTTGTTCCTAGAGAAATCCCCAGAGTCACCCAGCTGAGTTTCTGCTCAAACTGTCTTAATATATGCTTAGTTTGGCAATCTCCTCTTACCTGCTTACATAAGAAAGACTAGTGGTATTTTACAATTATTTTAACTGTAAAAGCGTGGCTAGAACTCCTCCTGATATTAAAAAAACCCAAACAAACAAAAAAGCAAAACAAAGCAAAAAGCAAAAAAAGCAAAAACAAACAAACAAAACCAAAAACCCCCAACAACAACAAAATAACTCCAAGTGTGGGGTTTTTTCTGTTTTTTTTTTCTTTTGTTCTTTTTCTACCCTAGCTTGGTATGATTTTTCCAGGATAGCTTTGTTGCTGTAGCTTAGCTGCGTATCAGACAAGTTTGTCTTCCACCTTTAAACTGAAAAGAATCTTTTTTTCTTTTCTTGCTTTCCTTAACAAAATTGCATTCCATTTATTAAAAAAAAAAATGTTCAGGTAACAGTGTATTTTAAAAGTTTTGTACTGATACATGACAATAAGAAGCGAAAGTAATTAATTTAGCAAAATTAGCTTGATTTGTAAAGGTTATTTGGAAAAATATTTCCTCAAGCATACTAGGGATGGAGGAGAGTTCACAAATGGCATCATGAGACAGATGGGAAGAGAACATACCAGATTGCTATTGTTTTATTGTATGAAATGGGTTAGGAAGGATTATGTCAGATGTTAGTTCATTTGAGGAAATTATAAAGAATTTAATACCCAAGTGCTTCTGAGAAAAACTGCAGTTTGGAGAATTTGCCACCTACAGCGCATACTTAACCTAGAGATAAGCATGTATTATGTAGCTCCTCTTTGTACCTAATCGCAAAGGATATGAGTCTTTTCTAGCCTTCAGCGAGAGACCTATTCCTTTCACTGAAACTGTAGATGATCATGACTTAAGCACTGGAAGTCCCTAGAACAGCTGTTATACATATGCTTATGTAAAAAGAAACAACTCTGCACAAAAGTAAAAACAGCTATCCAGTTCCAAAGAGGAAACAATACCAGACACTAGGCTTTGACAAAATTAAAGTGTAAAAACAATGCCTTCCCCAGTCCTCAAGCCACTTACCTGGTATTCTAAACTGTCTAAGACCATAAGAGAGTATGAAAAAATACTGTCTGGTGTGCAATAAACCTATCAGAAGTTTTGCCATGTGGGCTCACTGCCAGAAAGGTATAACCTTTTCAAAATTGCAAGAGCCCCAATTTGCAAAAGGAAGACATTTAAGTGTGAAAGGCAATAGAAATTAGGCTCCTAAAAGATTAGGTCAGGTATTCAACAAGACATCAGGCATCATTCATGTGGAATTTGCAGAGGTACCTTGAGGAAAGCAAATGAGAGAAAACCTGCTGTCATACTCCAATTTCTGGCTTGCATCTTCCATGGGAAGACTCTTGCGACAAGGTACAGGAGAGGTATTCAGTATTGGTGTCTTGCTCTCAGAAAAAAAGCAGAGCTCTGAATCCCCAGGAAGCTGCTTCAGCTTCCAAATTTCAGATTCACTTTTTATACAGGGACGCTTAACATGCCAGCACTCAGCATGTTGGCTGCATTGAATACCAATTTAAGTTCCTGTATTTGGTGTATAGTCCTATCTAGGCACCTAAATGAGTACTGCAAATTCAGTTTTGAGTATCTGCATTTTAGATGTTGCAGTGCTAAGCATCACAATGCCATCTGTTGAATCCCTGACTGAATCACTTTTTCAAAATGAAACGTGAGACTCGAGAGAAATAACAGATTAGGTATCTAAAGGAGTACTAGAGTATGTACATCACATATTGGTCAATGTGTGCTTATGTAATGCCTATCCTTGATGTATGTAAAATACATCAAGATTCTCTCTGATATGAATGTTTTCTATGTTTTCTGTGTTTTCTATATATTACAGTTCCTTTACACATACTTAGATCTTGTCTAAACAGACACCCAGGATCTGCTCTATATAAAGCTGTCTTGAAATCCCGTCACCATACCTAACAAATACCAGCAAGAGCAGGCCGGTTACATTTTTGCGTTGCTTGTTTCACGGTAGCAACACATCTGAAAATAATACCATTACCATACCTTCCTTTTTCCTCCTCGTCTATGATCCGATGCTTAAAGAATTTTCCTAGGAAACACAAAATGTATCTTGGCTTGGCAGCCCAAGGGGATTTTTAATATGACTTCCTTACTTGCTGTAGGGAGTATTCAGCTACTAGGCTTGTTTTCATATATAAAAAAACCTGCTATTGTTATTCCCAGATGAAAAATAAGCATAATTACATTTCTCCCATTCAAAGTATTTTGAAGGAACTATAGCATTTTGAATGAGAGGTCATTGTTACTGCTGTTATACTATATTATTACAGCCGTTTTTATTAAGAACTTTAAATATATATAGTTTTATTCATTTGCATTATTTATGTCTAAATTCTTTTTTGTAGTTTTCAGCTACATAACTACACAGAATAAAGTATCATTATGAATTATTTGATGGTGTTTGGTGTTGTCTTTGCTCATGAAAACTATAATTGTTTTTTAAGCTCAGATGAGTTCCTTCAGAACACCTTCTATTCCTGCCTATCCCTTAGGAAAAAACAAAACAAAACAAAACAAAACAAACCCCAAACAAATAAACAAAAAAACCCACAACAACCAGCAAACATGGTAAGTTACTGTAAGGTAAATCTGACAAGCTCAGCCATACATTTGTACTTTCTTTTCCCAGCTGAGGCAGATTTCAGTGTTCAACAACATTAAAATAAAAAGCTATTTCTTTCATTGTACTTCACACCTCATTTTGCATAGAATAAAAATCAAAACTCCACAATTCCAATATGTTTTCACTGAACCATACAGATGATGTGAAACTGCAAAACATTGGGGAGTGCTAGGGGTATCACAGGATGCTAATAGCTGAAATACAGAACAAGGTGTCCCGTGGTCTGTCTGTGGAATAATTTGGGTTTACAGTGGCAATTTTGTTTCCCTACATATAAAGAGATTATTTATTGTGTTAGAAGAGCAGGTCAGGAAAAGAATCTCAACACTTTTTTTTTTCTTGCTACAAACAGCTTCACAAATGATCTGAAACATCACTATGGAGCTTACAGGAACTCTTTCAAACACTTTTTTTTTTTTAAATGGACAAAAACATTATATTAGATTAAGCTGTTTTTCTCCTTGACTGTTCGGTTTTACTATGTTTTTGGTATGACATTGCAAAGTACTGTAATTCAGGAGTTGTGTTTTACACTGGTGTTACTGTAGAATCTTGCTACATATATTACTACTACAAACACTAATGAGCGCATG
This sequence comes from Xenus cinereus, assembly GCA_025774025.1. Taxonomy (NCBI): domain Eukaryota; kingdom Metazoa; phylum Chordata; class Aves; order Charadriiformes; family Scolopacidae; genus Xenus; species Xenus cinereus. Next base: position 161,349,739 of record JAOXJK010000001.1, read on the forward strand.
CAGAGCAATTGAGTAAGAAGCATCTATTACGTAAAGTGCAAGCAATGTATTTTTGGTAGCTAACTGCTGCTTATCTACTTAGCAATAACATATCTACCCTGCTAAATAAAAGAAGTTCATGCAACAAGGTGATGCCTAATTATCCAAGCTGTTTAATTGTCAGGTCACTCTCTGGACCTCTTGTGGAAAGCCTTTAACTGACAATCCCCTAGAAAGCCTAGGGGTATTTAAGTCCAGGCATGACTCCCATAGACAATAGGCACAGAAGTGTTTAAGAACTGGATCCCTGCACTTCGCATCTCTCTCCAATTTTAAGACAAAGATCTTTGTATGCTGTGCTACCACAGAACAATATGAAACATGTTGACCCAGTGTCACACTAGGAAAGAAACAGTCATCTGAGCCTTTCCAGTTTTTAAAGCGTTTTGACCTGAAAAAAAAAAAAAAAGGGCGGAAAAAAATCCTGGGAAAATAATTCTGTCTTAAAATAACACAGCTCCTATACTGAATCCAGAGCACTTCTAGAACCAAATGCTATGCAGTGAAGATGCAGCAATCTGCTCTACAGGGAGCTGGCCTTAACAGTGGGGGGATGCTGTTCTATTTATCAGTACATGTAGCCTCAGTGATACGGCTATCATAAGCTTTCCTATCATCTAGTTAACAGTGAAAATTCCTGATAATTATTCTTACCTATGATGTGACCATATTTTTTTGGTGCTTTTAGCAGAAAGAAAAGACCAGAAAATAACCAAAGCAGTCATCTTTTTTTTTCTTTTTTTTTTTTTTTCTGTAATCATGCCAAACACACTCCAGTATGCTATGGTACATATTATAGTATCTGAGCTGTAATTCTTTCTTTCCCCAGAGAAAATTTTATTTATTTAGCCTTTTTTTTTTAGCTATATACGAAGATAGTATTACATTGTTAAAAATACAGTATAATGGAAGCTTTTGTTTAAAAGGGTTTCTCTTTTGTTAGCTTTTTAAATGTTACTGTTTGCTGCTCTTGTAAAGAACTTTTTTATTGCAAATGTATTTAATTCTTTTCACTCTGGTAGGTTGACTTATCTTTCTACAATAAAGAAGGTAGCTACATTACTAAATTCAGCCTTTATGCCTGCAGTGGCTGTGGCTTAAAGATGCAGGTCCTTGACTGTAGAACAATTGTTCATTAATTCAGGTGTCTCGGTGCTCTAACTAAAGACAACTTGAAGACTTAAAACGTGGGAAAGCAAAAGGATTTGCTATATATGGTTTGAAGTTGCTAAGCAGTGCAAGACTTAAATGAAAATAGTAAGAAATCAGAAAGTGGAAAAAGCTAAGTTTTTAGATAGTCAAAATTTCCTTCACCATTGGTTCCTACTGCTTACAACTCTGTAATTATGTCTTAAGTCTTTCAAAATATGCTAAGGGGAAAACAAATAGCAGTTTGACATCTGAGAGAAACAAGAGAGAAGAAAGAATAAGAGAGGAAGGGAGGAAGGGAGGAAGGGAGGAAGGAAGGAAGGAAGGAAGGAAGGAAGGAAGGAAGGAAGGAAGGAAAGAAAGAAGACATTCATGTATGTATCTATTCAGGTTTTTGAAAAATGCAGTTAAGGTCTAAGGCAATCATTCCCTTGAAAGGTGAAGCTTATGTGTCCTATGATAAAATTAATTTACCCTTTTAAGTAAAGATATGGAAGCTGGAAAGTAGAGTGCCTTTGATGCAGGAACGTCTGAGACAGAATGATACAGAGATAGCCTACAAACTGGGGAAAAATGAAAAAGTGTATGAATATACCTCCTGTGAAGTAAATGACACTACTCACATAATGAAATGAGAAGGTGATAGTATCACCAAAAGACCATAACAAATCTGGGAAAAAAACTATTTTGTATCACCATTCAAGTAACTGCAATGAGTTTCATCTATAATTATTTTTATATTCTTATAGCAATTAACAAGCCTGTAAAAGGTTGTGGTCATTCATCACTAAACTCTTCAGGTGCAACTAAGAAGGTGTAATTTAATATACAGATATACAATTACCTTAGTAATGAGTTCTGTACTGCATTGGTCAATTCTCCCTCCCCTTGACTTTAAGAACTGGTGAGGCAGCACAAAGCATCCAGCCCAAGATATGAATTGGCATGCTCAAAACTCATCTATTCTCACTCACCTCACAGAAATGGGTGAATCCATGTCAATGTGGTCAGTACACAGAGGGAAAAAAAAGAATATGTTCTGAAAGTCTGAAAATAAAGAACACTTAGCTCCTGTGTACTGATTATCAGTGTTGACACCGACCACTAACCCTACAGCAGACTTGAGCTCTCAGTGCATGATGCATGGGAAAAATTGAGGTCTGAAGACACCAGAATATGAAACTAGGAACATTTTACCAGTTCCCTACTGTGCCAACTAGACCACAGAAAGAAGAGTAAATCCATTTTTTTTTTTTTTTTTGTGTACAATCCAATACAGGCTACCACTTTAGCAAAAATAGAGAAAAACAATGTGGCTAGATATAAAAGATTCAATCTTTATTCTTAAAAGCTTATTTTTTCTTTTATTTTGCTGTAACTCACACCATATTCTACTACTTTTAAATAATGACAGTGGCAACATTCAAATCCATCTAATCACGTAACAGATGGCTATATGGCAATTATGCAGCAGTGGATATAGAGCTGCTTTAAAATCTTGCACTTGCTTTAAAATTCCAAAAAAGATATACCTTACCTTGCCTTGCATCCCTTAAAAGATTCCAAGTCACTTTGATTTAGGTATCTGAACTTCTGCTTTGGATCTCTGGGAATATATGCAATCTTGCTGAAGTCCCCAATCTTAACAGAGGACTAGATGAACATCAAATGAAGGTAGGGCTGCTGTTCTGAAAGACAACATCTCCTATTCATGCTGAATACACATTACAATTGGTCTTAGAAACTCAGTTAATAAATTTTTGCATTAACTCCTTCTGTCAACCTGCCAGGGTCAACTTTAGAAATTACTCTTAATATTACCTCCAGAGGCTTTTTATTGCCTTCTTAATTCTCCTTAATCTGCCTATCCCTGGTATTTCAATGTTTTTTTATTGCCTGTTTTTCAGAATAGACTGTAAAAATGCAGGGTTATGCACATGCAAAGTCCTTTCTCTGGGGACTGATCCTTCAAGTCTCTGATTACAAGCAGAAGAATGTTTCTTAGTCCTGTTATACTGTCATAGAGATCCACTGCAGATCACTGAGGAAACTGAGGGCTTGGTGTTCTCACAAATGCCCTTTACACAAAGTCCTGCTGAGCCAATGATATACTTTCTGGTATCTTTCACCATCCTTGGTTTCAGGGAAGGCATTTAAAGATAAAAATCTATTTCACATGACAGGGGAAAGAAGTCTTTTATGCATTTTGCATTTTATGTAAATTAAGTTAAAAAGTCTTCAGACTTATTTACTTGAAGTGATTAAGAAAGCTGATGGAGCGTAATATGCATGGAGACATTTCTCCTGCCTCTTGACAATTGAATTTTGATTGGCTAGGCTTACTGCAGTGTTGTGCATGTCAACTAGGAATAAAATGACTGTTAGCACTAGAGAATAATCTGCTAATAAAACAGACAATGTGCAATAGCCTGTATGGTATGGATGCAAATTTAGAATGTTTTAAAATGTAAAATGGGCTTAAGGGCTTTCCAGTATGTCTGTATAGACATACTCTCCCATCCGTCAGTAGAGCTTAGCACCAGTAAAGGGTTTGAATATTTTTACCATTTTCTGTGGATGTTTAGTCACATATTACTATTAACATTTTATGACACTACATTAATATAATTTTATTCTGTAACTTGACCTTGTGAATGTTTATAGTTTGAAGAATATATTTGAAAAGTATACAATATGTGGAAACCAAATAAATCCAAGGATTTAAAGTAGTTATCTTTGGCTATGGTACCCAGAAGTATTTGAAAAAACTGTCTTGATTAAAGCTAGTATAAACGGGGACTTAAAAAATACAGTCGTTTCTTGGACAGCTGTTTCACAAGATGATACTTTTCACCTTAGTTTAACGTATTTGTAAACCTCCTCTGTGTCCTGGCTCTGTCTAAGTACTCTTATTTTTAACTGCAGAAAAATAGTTTTCTGTCTCTGGAACACTGTACTCTCACATAAGTGACCATGACAGTATTTTTCCTTATAGATGTCCTAAGAAGGAAATCACAGAATCATAGAGTGGTTAAAATAGGAAGAGACCTTAAAAGTCATCTAGTTCCAACTCTCCTGCCATGTGCAGGGAAACCTGCCACTAGACCACGTTGCTCAAAGCTCCATCCCAGGGTCTTGAACACTTCTAGAGATGGGGCATCCACAGCTTCCCTGGGCAACCTGTTCCAGTCTCTCACCACCCTCACAGTAAAGAATTTCTTCCTAATATCTAATCCAAATCTACCCTATTTCAGCTTAAAACCATTACCTCTCATCCTATTGCTACACTCCCTGATAAAGAGTCCCTCCCCATCTCTCCTGTAGTCCACCTTCAGATACTGGAGGGCCATTATAAGGTCTCCCTGGAGCTTTCTCTTCTCCAGGCTGAAGAACCTCAACTCTCTCAGCCCGTTCATCAGCCTTCTGAGCTTCTTGTTCATCCATGCAGGCCTCCTTACTTTTCTTTTTACTCAAAGCTTTCAGAACTATGGGTACACAAGACATACATAGCTGAGCTCCAGGAGACACAAATGTTGTTGTTTGTTGTTGTGGAACAACAAATGTTGTTGTGGAACAGAATGGAGTTCCACCAAAAAAAAAAAAAAAAAGAGTACAGCCCTAGCCGCTTACAAAAGCTTTTCTGCCTAGTAGTTCAAAAAATTTTTCTGTGCATTACAGAAAAACAGTAGATGCATACAATTTTAATGAGATATGACTATCTTTCCAGGGCCATGCTCAGTAGTTCATTCTCTGTTGGCCCCAGACACTCCCAGCTGTTCACCTAGGCTACCACCTAGATCATAGATATACATTCTACTATTGTCCATCTCACTCCTTGACATATTTTCTGTTTCTTTTTATGAGATTAACTCTCTCAAAGTGTTTTGCTCTGAAAATCTGCAGATTAGTGAACTGGTTTTGACTTCTAACGTCAAATGTACTATAGTTTAGAGTCTTCCTTATTCCTTCCTTACCTGTGCTAGGACAGAAAGTAGCACCAAAAATCTTCACCATTCCTTGTGCAGCCCTCCCATGGAAGCAGGCAGGAACAGTTTTTGTTTCCCATATACTTCTGAGTTGATATTCACACTCTCTTGGTTACAGAACAGCAGCATGACTCTTCTTTTCAGGCCCTGTCTTTTGGGGACAATTCGTTGCATGTGCAGATGTGTTTCTACTGACCACAAGTATAACAAAACCATAGGTGAGACATCATGCACCTCTGAGGTCAATACTGCCCATACTACTTTCTGCCTTCTTCTTGGGATTTGAGCTAAATGCATTGATTACGAAGGGAAGGGAAGGGAAGGGAAGGGAAGGGAAGGGAAGGGAAGGGAAGGGAAGGGAAGGGAAGGGAAGGGAAGGGATCACCCATGCTCAAAAGTCTTAATTTGCCTACAAGTAATGGATTTTGTTTATTTGGGGTTTAGTGTCTTCTTTCTTTCTTTCTTTCTTTCTTTCTTTCTTTCTTTCTTTCTGTCTTTCTGTCTTTCTGTCTTTCTGTCTTTCCTATTTTATTGATGGCAAGGCAATTCAAAAGAGTTAGAAAGGGTGAAAGGGTCAAGAAAGTAAGGAATCAAAATTATTTTCTCAAGAATAGCAAAGCCTGAGAGATTGACTTACATCTTGAATAAGAATGGGATGTGCTGTTGTAGCAACAGTGGCACTTCCTTGCAATTGCCAGGCTCAGCGAAGAATGACTGCAGCTATGAAAACACTGGAAGGACAGGGCAGAAATATATCTGTTAAATCAGTAAAAATCTGGACTCCCTGTACAGGCAGTCTTGACATCAACCAATCTTTGGCATTACAGATGCACTATGAGGACATACTTTTGAATTCATGTGAGACTCTTATTACTTTAGAGAATAATTATCAATAAAAATGGCAAATGAAGAAAGTTTCTGTCATATATCTATTGGATATCCTAATTTGCAAACATCATGCTTTGTGTATGCTTTGTTTTGGTTTTAACAAAAATAAGGGAAAAAGGCATTTCTGAGCTTAGCACAGCCAGATTTTTATAAAGAAATATAAGTATTTGGCTTGTATTTTTTAAATGGTTTGTCTTAAATAATTCATGGAAGTATTTAATAGACTGTTTTCATCTCCAAGCTTGTTTCTTAATTCCCGTTGCTACTGATGTGAGCAATATGTATGCATGAAAAGAAAACCAAAACTTTTCATAGCATTAAACCTCACTGCTGATATTTCTATGGGTTAAAAAAAAATATATATAATCCTGGCATTGTAGAGTTTAATACTCACAGTGCAAAGATGAGTCAGAAACCTAGCTGCCATCACTGAAGGATTAATACTGTATCTATCCGTTGCATTCATGAATGCACTCCAAGACACCTCTTCAAAATGAGACCAAAATAAAAGTCACTTAATTTCATTTTAGTCACAAAGATGCATTTATTTTCCTGAAGCAAAGACTTGTCATGCATTCAGATGTTCCATCCCTTCCCCTAGAGAACACATATGTCACCTCCATGCTGTCTCAGCCCACTGAGGGAATAATAATTTTTAATAAGACTGTTATAAAAAGACAGTTTAATTTGCATGTGAAAGGTTCTGTTATGAGAGCAATTATAAAGAGCAACCATGATTACAGATATCAAAGCAAACAACCCTGAAAACAATTAACATTTTATTTTCTGGCCAACATCATATGAAGACTACCAAATTGCAAAGGTAAACATGGTATGTCGGTTTTTTACTGATGAGATGGAACACGATCAAAGCCAACGACTATGGTAGTGGAAACTATAGAACCAAACATTGTTTGAAAGAAATAAAACTGACTTACTTTGAGAAATATAAAGTGTAGTTTCATTTTTATAGCTTTCTTTACATATCAAAATTTGGTTTTTGTTCCAGAAAATATTGTTAAGTGAGATAAGGGAGATTATATCCCACTTGTGAAATCAAAAGGTGGCTGTATAGAATTTTTTTCTGTGTTCAGGCTGGATCGCGTGTATTAATTTCATTATGTCCTCCACCAAAAGAGAGGGCACAATAAAATGTTCCTGGCAAAATTTTGCTTTTATCAGTGGTAGATTAACATGATTTTATATGTTAGACAATTGGCACTTATCATCACAATGTTAAATGTAGCAACCTCTATCTGGAAGGGAAAAATTGGAAATAAAGTAGAACATCATAAACTGCACTTGCCTGTCCAACACATCTAGCAATGTTTGTCAATGGAAACTGAGAGTCTGTTGAAAGAATGGTATTTTACTTTAAATTTGTGGATTCAGAACAATATGTAATTACATTTACATAAAAGGTATAATTAGGAATCAATAACATAGCATTCATTTGGCAATTCATTCATTAGATGTACTCATACCTACTGGAAAATATTTAGATGGACAAGATTTCGACTGAGGCACTTTCAAAGGCACTGACTTTTTCCCCCTGAGGAAATAAGTAGCCTACGAAATGCCTATAATCTAGGCTTATTAGAAGTCTTTGGTTTGTATCCTACAAAGTTTCCTAATATCTTCCAAAATATTTTCTAAAAGAAGTTATATGCTTTCCAAATCAAAGTTCTCTCTCACCAAGGTACTTGTAGAAATCATAACAGATGTTTTTATTAATTCAGTAACTGAAATACACAGGTAGTTACCCCCAAGATAGATATGCTAAAGAAATATAGCAACACGTAATCTTTTAGATTAAATTCCCTCAATTCTGTAGAATGGCTCTGCAAATACTTCTGAAAGAAGTCAGTTGCTACTTGTCAATTAGATGTGCACTTCTCACAGTTCAAAACCTGCACTGGATATTTGGTGACATGAAGTCATGGTTCTCCCTTGATGAAATTTTTCCAGACCCGTCCCGCATCTGGGTCACAACAACCCAAGTGGGGGAAGAGTGGCTAGAAAGCTTCCTGGCAGAAAAAGACCTGGGGGTGTTGGTCAACAGCAGGCTGAACACGAGCCAGCAGTGTGCCCAGGTGGCCAAGAAGGCCAACAGCATCCTAGCCTGTTTCAGGAACAGTGTGGTGAGTAAGACCCGAGCGGTTATCATCCCACCTTAAGTACTGTGTCCAGTTTTGGGCTGCTTAGCACAAAAAAGACATTGAGGTGCTGCAGCGGGTCCAGAGAAGGGCAACGAAGCTGGTGAGGGGTCTGGACAGTAAGTCTTATAAGGAGAGGCTGAAGGAGCTGGGGTTCTTCAGTCTAGAGAAGAGGAGGCTGAGGGGAGACCTTATTGCTCTCTACAACTACCTGAAAAGAGGTTGTAGAGAGGCAGGGGTAGGTCTCTTCTCCCAAGTCACAGGCAACAGGACAAGAGGAAATGGCCTCAAGTTGTGCCAGGGGAGGTTCAGGCTGGATATTAGGAAAAATTTCTTCACGGAAAGGGTTATCAAGCATTGGAATAAGCTGCCCAGGGAAGTTGTTGAGGCACCATCCCTGGAGATATTCAAAAGACGAAATGACATGGTGTTCAGGAATATGTTTTAGTGTTGGTGTGTGTGTTTTGCTTGTTTGTTTGGTGTGTTTTTTGGTTTTTTTTTTAATGGTTGGACTAGATGATCTTAAAGGTCCCTTCCAACCTAGACTATTCTGTGATTCTGTGATTCTGTGATCTACTTCTACTGATCATTTTGAAAACTATTCATGAAAGACAGCATGAGACACTGTTATTTTACCAGTTCTTGTTCTCATTAAGGAGAATCATTCTTCACCTGGAAGAAAAATAATTTCCACCATATGAAATGACTATTCCTATGTATTTTGTCTTAGCTAAGGAGAGTGACCCTTTCCAAAATAATTTTGAACACTTTCTCACTTTTTCTACTCAGATAGAACCGTTTTCCTAGAAATGTTAATACATCCCTTGCAATGGAAAATGTTACCACTTGAAATAACTTGCTTACCAAATGCTAATCAAATGACAGTCATCTTACACGATATTTATATCCCAGGGAATTACAGAAGTTTGCTTGCTTTCTTACCAACTATAGAAAAATATTTATAGACAACCATCTTTCAAAAAAAGTCTGCCTTTGTGTACAGCAGGAAATTTTTCCTTATACAAGGCATTTAAGTATTTCAGAACCATTAAAGGGGAAGAGATTTTTTTTGCATATGTGTATGTGTTCTATATATTTTTATCATGTAATGACTAATTAAAATAATGTTTGGCATTGCTACATGTTTTCTTGAGCATTAAGGTTATCTTATTGTTCCCCAAATTTGGAAATGCATATATTATGGACCTTTAATCAGTGGTTTTGAGTTATTTAAGAATGTCTTCAAGTTCTTCAATTGCCACAGCAACTAATACACCCATTTAGTGAAACAAGTGCCCTAATATATTTTTAACTGTCAAATGAGTCTTTTGCAACAACATAATTTCATAAAATTGTATCTTTTCCTAAGTCATTAAAAAGGACATTTCATTCATACATTTTTAGTGGAAAAAGGTCTCTGTCAGCCTTGAGTTTCATCACATTATTTCTTCTTGTATGTTTGATTTTCTTTAATTCAGCCTCCTAGCCCATTGGCTTGTTCTACTTAAAATTAGTGAATGTTTCCTTCACTTTCAAGCTTATAATTCAGTTCTTTTTACTCAATCATTATTTATTTACTATTTATTATACTACAGTTGAGCTAAAAAATTGTCATTGTCTTGCTGTACAAATTCTTCTAGCTCTTGCAAATGCTTATAAAAACCTTTGCAATTCTCCTGCCTTTTCCAAAACACTGAATATTGCTTCGTCTTGTTTTGTATAACACTGCATGTTCCCTTTGTTTTGTTTTGCTATTTGTGTGACTCCAGCTCTGAACTCAGAAAACATTTTTATGCTTATTTTTCCCTTTAATAATTTGGAATTAGTATTATTATTACTACAGGACTGGAATATCATAGACAGTACATAAGCTTCAGTCGAGACTTCATGACTTCTTTGCTTGGCAAATTCAATTTTAAGGGGTTAATTCTGGGTCTCTCATATGACTTTGAGTGTTTTGTTCCATTATAATCTGATCTGTCATTTAAACTCCCAGATTCAATAAGATTGATTCTTCAGTCTTATATCTGGGACAAACTCCTTTATGATTCTTTTCTGTATCCTTGTTTAAAACACATGAATCAATCACAAACATTTCAGTTCTGTAGCACTCAGATTTTAGCAAGTCTCTTGTGCCTGAGTTAACTTAAAATTTTCAAGGAAAAAACCCAAATATAAATCCATAATAAACTACTGAAAAAAATAACATTAGTTGGTCTGAGTTCTTCCTGGTGCCACTGCTTGAAAATGCAGAATAAAATAATCTGAACTTCCACCAGCTGACCTCTCCATATTTAAAAGTTATTAAAAAGTTATTAACTGCTAAAGTTATTGTCACAGAATCATCACAGTGATACCTCAGTGTCAAGGAACATAACAGGAAGTACTTCATTATCTGGGATTTAACTAAACTCATGTAACTAAAAGTTCCAAGAGGCTCCTTGTAAAAATGTTTTATACTTAGAGAACTTCACTTGACAACTGGCACTGCTTGCTAATTTCTCACAGGTCCAAAGGATACTAAGATTTATAGCTCCTTCCCAGCTCCAAGAATTTTGACACAGTCCCACGTTTTCTATTCATCTCTATTTCTATTCAAACATCTGTGGTCAACCTTTTGGGACTATCATGAGTTGGCACAGGGGAGAATTCGCCCACTGTTCTTATTCTCCTTTGCATCCAGAACAGTATGATACATGCATATGTTTACAGAGAAAATCAAATACCAATTAAATCTGAATAAGAAATAAAGCAAAATATTTTTGATCAGAAGACGCATTTTCAGGAAGGATAGCAGTCATTAATTTTAGAATGGCAGTCATCAAGATAATGTGAAACCAAAAATGTCATGTGGCTTTTTATTGATCCTGGATGCACCTATCACAGCTCTTCAAAAGAATTATCTTACTGCTCTAGCAAACAAAACAGAATGGTCCCTTAAGAAGAAAGCCTACCTTTTTAAAGATATATATATCTTCTTTCCGTAAGTTTTCAAAACAATTTGAACATGGTATAAAATTTTGCAATACACAAAGTTCTTTTCATTTTTAACAAATGTATTATTTCCTAAAGACTATGTTATATCTAGTTTCATTCCTCTGAAACAGACTGGAAAAAGACTGGGAAGCTGAAATTTGAAATCCGGGGTTGGAAGATGAAAGGTGTTTGGATTAGATCTGCACAGACTTTTGTTTTCCATAAATTCCATTGGTTATCAACTCGGTTGAGCAAATAATAAATATAACCATCTACCTACCAGGTTAATGAACAGCTTGCTGTGGGACTCTGGAGTGTTAATGAATCTCTGACTAATTTTCTAGTGAATCGTATATATATGCACATGGTCAGGAAAAGCTAAGTACAGGAAACAGCTAAGCAGATGCCCTAGCTATTAGAAGTACAAAAGCCTGTCGGTGTAAATTAGTTACATGCTGCTTTGTTTCTGTTGCAGTTAGCCTACTCATATGCCCCAAGCAGAAATCAGGTCAAGCTTGGTTGTTATGAAATTTCAAATATGTCCAGGTTTTACAATGCCAAGCAGGCAAGTTACTTTAAGGTGCAATTAACATAGTAAAAGAAAACCACAGCAGAGAAAAAAAAAATTCCAAGATTGAATGAACACTATTCAGCATATTTGATGTTAGAAAAAGTGTCAAATTAACATAATCTCCTAGGTGAGAGATTTTTTTTACAGTGCTTTCTACTGACCTTAGCATGCAATTAAGTCTCCATCTAAAGGGACTAAGGAAATTATAACTTGCGATGAACTAGCTGTTCTTATTTCTGAAAGCACTGGAGTATGCTTGACTATTATGTATGGTATTTTTGAGATCTCTTCAGGAATCAAAATTGCTGAGGCAGCCTTCAAAAGTCTGTATATCGAGAGATGTTGCAGCAAAGGAGTCTACCAGTATAGTCTTGTTTTCACAGCTTCTACTACTGAGGGTTCTGCTAGAGCTGACAAGATGCTGCTGTGAGGAAGTTTGTAGTGGTCCTGAAGCACAGCTGCTATTGCAGAACATAAGCAGATATTGAGAGGATGCATGAGATGAAAACATTGGCAAAATGGAGAAAAAAATAAAAATGAAAGGACACAAACTGAACTGAAGAAAAGTAAAAGCTTGACATTAAAATATTCCTCTTTTAAGATACCAGTAATCAAGGAGAATCAGGTGTGACAAATTACCTTATCATCTGTAAATTGAATCCAAATTTGGGAAATCTTAGAAATAATGCTTTAAAAAAAATCTAGAACGATGAAGAAAATGTAAGAAAGCTTATTTCTGTTTATAAGTAAACTAAATTTAATGTTCTTTGATTGTAATAAATAGTGGTGTGGGGAAGAATGCACACATGCAGTGTACAAAAAAATTAATCACATCAGGCCAAATTCTGTAATAAAGCTACAGAGTAGATTTCATCCTACAGAAAGTCTTCAATGAGGACAGTCCTTCAAAGATAAAGACAAGCTCTTTTTCCCACTGACCACGTAATAGGAAATGGTGATCTGCTGTGTCATGATGCTGTTAGTTCTTCACGCTATGTTATATCACATCTCTGAGCCTACACATTTTTTCTGGACATTAGGAAGAAATTCTTTACAGAAAGAGTAGTCAGGCATTGGAATAGGCTGCCCAGGGTGGTGGTTGAGTCACCATCCTTGGATGAGTTTAAGAGTCGCTTAGATGTGGTGTTGGGGGATATGGTGTAGGGAAGAACTCTGTAGAGTAGGGTAGATGGTTGGACTCGATGATCCCAAGGGTCTTTTCCAACCTGAATGATTCTGTGATTCTTGGAGATATCTCTGACATTCCTCTTAAAACCCTGCTCTCGTAAGTCCTGTCAGAGATTGAGATGACTTTATCCAAAGTCTGAGATGTGTCTTTTGGTCATTAAATTCTGAGACAGGTTAATGTCAAAGCATAAACCATGAGACTACACAGTGCCAGAGAAATGGTCCACAAGGGCAGCAACCTGTTTGTCACACCAATGGCTGAAAGTGCATGAGGGAACAAAGAGACATGAAATCGCTTTCTCTAAAAGAATTTTCCTTTCTAGATTACAGAAAATATAATTAGTGATAGGATCCTTAATTCCTTAATTTATTTAAAGGCTACATTTTTGGATTTTGAAGGGATGGTAAAGGGAGGCTTAGGTACAACATCTTTACTGAAGGGAAATTAAGCTGTTGTGATTGCTTCTGTACAGCCATTAAAGCACATATAGAATATTTATATTGTACATTGTGAATAAAAAAACACAACCTGACATTGCTTTGTCAAAATGCTATCAAAGGCCAGGAAAGCTCTCCACCCTGAACTAGTTTGTTGGTCTTATTTAAAATTACTTTCTATTATCTGAATAATTATTTCTTCTCCATTCAAGCTACTACATTGGCTAATGTCTGAGAGAAGCAGAGGATAAATAAGTGTGATACCTGGATTCTTACTGCCAGCATTTACCACAAGACAGAGTTGTTCTCCGTCCCCATTCTCTGGGCTGTTTCTCAGAGCAGACCCAGCCTTCTGCCAGGGTTTCCTGCTGATAGTTAAGCAGTTGAAACTCACTTTATTCATAGCATGCCCAAGAACCTGTCTCAGTACTTTCATCCCTGACTGTTTTGAAGGAGCCTGAGCAAAAAACTGCTGTAGTTACCCAAATATGAATCTGATGAGTGAAGCCAGTGCTTTAAAACACTTTTATCCTTATGTCCTGCTGCTTGCGGGTTGCCTTTCAGTTGCATGCATCTGCTTTACTATAGACAGAATGCCTTGGTGTGTTGGATTGGGTTTTGATGATTTTTTTTCCTCCCATTTCTTTTCTGATGTTCTCACCCTTTCCAGAACATTTGTGAGTTTAAAATAACAATAAGTTTATAGCACTTAGATACAGGTTTAAAAGCTAATTTAGTTTAAAGAAGTGATGAAATTGGGAAAGTTAAGACAGAAGGAGGACGCTAGGGTATGTATTGGATAAACCTATTAAGCAGAGGGTGGGAGTTACATCACTTATCAGTGTCAGCTTCAAAATCTAGTTTAATCCCCTACTTTAAGAAGGATCCTTTCCTAAGCGTAGGTTTCCCCTGCTTTTGCCAAAGTAATTTAGGGTTCCAAAATGTTTTTGTAGTCCTAAAGACAGCAGAGCATTCTGTGCAGAATGAAGCAAAATCAAGAAGCGGATTCACAAGGGAGACTCTTTTCCTGCAGAATCTGCTCAGCCACAGAAAATGAGTGCTCAAATACTTAGAGCGTACCTAGGGCTCATTAACACACACTGCTAAGCTTTAAACTATGCAAAAATGAATTATTGCTTTATTGGGACACCCTAGATTATGTAAATGGAAATAAAATAAAGCATATGATTTTCACTGTTGCCATTAGCAACAGTTCTGTTATTAATTTCAGCCTACGTTCCCAACAACCACTTCATTGAAAGAAAACCCTGTGGGACAGGTAATGCAGAAGGTTGGTAATGCAAAGTGAATCAGTGCTTTTGGCATATATACTAAGAGTAACAATGAACATAGTTCTCATCTCATCCTAGTAATTTTTAATAAAAACAGGAATTATAATTCCTATATCCCCTTCTAAAAGCTTTTTTAATATGTGCGTTGTCAGCTAGCATCTGTGCAATCACCATCCTGAAATTGTAGTTTTAACACATATTTCCATGTTTTCTGAAAAATATGGACAATATCCACAGTTTGGGAAATTTCTCAGCCTGATTATCTAACAGAGAGGTTTTTATTTGAAAAAAAGGCAATATAAAATTGCTAAGTATCCAATTTAGGAAAGCTTTCCTGTACAGTACAGCAGTTAAGCTGGGAATGTCTGAAGCACTGAGTTACTAGCTCTCCTGAAACGAGACCTGCTCAGACAGTGACAATTCAGGATTGGATTTAAACACTTATCTTTCCTCCCATTTGTCTTCAGTTGCACCCCAACAATTTTTCTTTATCTATCTTGGGAAAAAAATTGTGCTTTTGTAATGGAGTGGGTTTTATTGAAAGCCTGGAAATTCCCCCAGACTTTCATATTTGGTGAACTGAAGAACACAGATTTTATATTCTCTGAAATATCATTGCCTATTTTTGAAGAAAATAAATAAGACTTTTTAATTAGAGATGGCTATTTGTACAGGGAAATATTGAATTTGTATGCACTATGATCAAATAATGAATTCCATTCGGGCATATTTATGTATCTTGTAATTTGTGTGGTTTTCTCAGCTGCCATAAAATCACTATCATAAATACAGAGTAGTCAAAATAAAATGGGCAAACACAATCCTGGTATAATTCTACTGACTGAAATGTATTTTTGCTGTTGCTTAAAGTAACCCTAAATCTGTGCAACTGGCTTTAAGTATAATCTGTCTGAATCTAAATCAGTAATAGAATTAAACAGAATTTAGCTGTCATCAAATGGTAGAGATAAGTCTTTATCTTTAATTATGGGCTTTTTTTTTTCCCCTTCCAAATGAAGTAATTTATGACTAAAAGCTTAACCTTTTAAAAAATGTTCTTTTTTATGAACTGGAAAAAAACAGCTTCTGCACGTTCTTTCATCAAAAAGTCTCTGCATGTTAAAAAGAACTACATCTCAGCACTGACGTTTAGAGCAACTTTGGCAACCTCTTTGGCTGCACCCACAGGAAAATAGATGTATTGCATGATAAATTACCAGCTCACGATAGTAGCCATGCAAGTAGGATTTTGTAATGACCATGTTATGGGAAACTTCTGACACGCTCCACATAAACAAGAAATCCTCAGAAACCTGGGCAGATTCGAAGCAGCTGATTGCTTATGGAGTTAATAAAACCTGCCCATCCAGAGTGCATTACAGGAGTTCACATTCACAGTTCCTATAAAGCAAATGTGTATATTTATACGAAGATGAACTCCAGAGCAACTAAAGTTGTATGTAGCTCCTTTTATCCCAGAAATATTTTATTGCCACAGAGCAGACAACTATTTCCTTTTTCTTTTAATTTTTTTATATATTTCATTAATGTGCCTACATCGGTGTTCCCTTTTTATTCAAATACATCTGTAAAACTGAGATAGGCAAGTTGTCTACAGATTTTATCAGCCAGGAGAAAACATGTCATATTTCAACTAATATCCATGGAAGTCCACAATGTGTTCTACATTAATTAACTGGGTATTTTGTGTTAGTTACTACTTTAAAGACAAAATTGGTCTTTATTTTTCTCTGAACCTGGAGAGAAAATGTGCATTATTGGGGTAAAATAATAATTTTTTTTTTTTTTGCTCTGATCTTGTAATGTATATCCTGGCACATCTATTGCCACAGTTGAATTCTTCATAAATGAATATTATGCAATTCAACTTCTACTGAAGGCTATGCTATTGAATCATAACAATCCTATGACATCCTCACTCATAACTTAATCAGAATTTAAGTACATGTACTTAAAATTGTGGCCACTTCCCCCTTACTTGATAGCATCTTTCTAGCATTAAGTGGCTATTAGATAAAAAATAAAATCATAGTCCTGACCTCAGAACTCCTCCTTCTCCAGCAAGTAGTCTAGCCATGAGTCTTTCACTCTAGCCCCAAAACTGAAGCCTTTTTTCAGACTGTCGTGGTTTAACTCCTGCTGGCAACTAAGCCCCACGCAGCCACTTGCTGACCCTGGGATGAGGAAGAGAATCAGAAAAGTGAGAAAAAGACAGTTCAATAGGTAAAGCAAAAGCTGTGCACGCAAGCAAAGCCAAACAAGGAGTTCATTCACTGCTTCCCGTGGGCAGGCAGGTGTTCAGCCATCTCCAGGCAAGCAGGGCTCCACCATGTATAATGGTTTCTTGGGAAGACAAATACCATTACTCTGAACGTGCTGCCTGACGCCTTCTTCCCCAGTTTTATATACTGAGCCTGATGTCATATGGCGTGGAATATTCCTTTGGTCAGTTGGGGTCAGCTGTCCCAGCTGTGTCTCCCTCCAGCTTCTCGTGCCCTCCCAGCCTGCTCGCTGGTGAGGTGGTGTAAGGAGCAGAAAAAGCCTTGACTCTGTAAGCACTGCTTAGCAGTAACTGAAACATCCCTGTATTAGCAATGCTATTTTCAGCACAATTCCAATACAGCCCCATACGAGGTGCTATGAAGAAAATTAACTTTATCCCAGCCAAAAGCAGAACACAGGCTGTAGTAGTTTCATCAGTAGACTAGGTAGCAATGCCATCTAGATAGTCTTTCACTCAGCAGCGGAGATGGTTGCAAGACAGTTGTAAAC
Source organism: Xenus cinereus (assembly GCA_025774025.1). Lineage (NCBI taxonomy): Eukaryota > Metazoa > Chordata > Aves > Charadriiformes > Scolopacidae > Xenus > Xenus cinereus. The sequence goes on from JAOXJK010000001.1 coordinate 161,367,215, forward strand.
ATAAACCCCTTGGTAGAAGATTGTACCTATATAAAGGTATAAACACTAGCAGAGTGTTATAGCAAACACTGTCATCATTCCTAGTTCAGAAGAAAGGTGTCTGCTTTCAGAAGGGAGCTTCATGCTGTAAGTCCCAAGTAAAAAATGTCCTTTTAGTAACAAGAGAGATACCTAAGCCCACGAGAGGAACAACTATGGCATCCTCTTGTCTCCGATGCTGAGTCTTCAAGTTTCCTTGTAGAATAGCTGGCTGCTCACAGCATGCAAGCAGATGTTTGTATCGTCTCTTAAATGTTCCCTCCTAACTCCAGTCTGTAACAAGACACCTAACTATACAGTGTATGTAGCAACAAGGAGCCAAAATCTTGGGTTTTGAAAACTTCTGTTAGTCTGAAACTATTTTCATGAACTAAAGAAGTCAGGGATACTGAACGCACACTTTTCACATCCTAAAGTGATTTCTGTGTGTCTGCATAGCGTGGAGGTGGAACGAGGTCTATTTATACTCATCACTGAAAATTGATCAGCTTTTAAGAGCGCTCAACTACCCCTCCAAAGCACTATATCATTCTCATTTTCATAGTTTTTGATTCCCCACAGAAGACATACTGTGCATTATACTTTTTCATTCTCACCTTATCTCTTTCTCCTTCAATAAAAAATTATTTTTTGAGGGAAAGGATGATATTAAAACTCAGATATGTAGGTTTATTTCCAGAAGACATTCGATTCATCATCTGTGAATTGAGGATAATGTTGCTTTTTCTACTTTCTAAGAATCTTGTGAAAGTAAGTCCACTGCGGATAGAAAGGCATTCAGATATTATGTAGATGAGTGTTGTGGAAGGAATTAAATATTCTCTGTTCTAAAAGAATCGAATCAATGCCAAGCAGTGGCGGTGTGAAATGAGTGAAATCAAGCTCTGGTTCAAAACAGGTGTTTTTCATTCCCACACTTCATTGAATCTGACTCTGATTTTGATGTTAGATAATAAATACACTGTCATTTGTTTAGCTGAACCGAATCAAATCATTATTACGAAGTGCTAAGTGATCTGCACGGAAACATTTGCTAATGTTATTTGGCACACATAAAATAAAAATAGTGATAAAAATTGCTCATAAAAATAACTTCCAGTACAGAAAAGATACTAATCACGTTGGCTACTAAAAAGCAGCAGGAGCACATGAAATAGTTTACGTGGCTTTTCAGATCCTACCAATCTCTCTTTTATTCTAAAGGTATTCAGTTGATACTTTAAACTTTTGCTGAAAGCTTTCATTACATTTTAATGGATGTTAGCCTTTAAGCAAGTTGTTTTAAATCCCCTTGGTTGATAAAGGCTTCAAATCAAATTCTATCTTCAATGCTGCTTTTTTGAGCTATGCCCCACTTTCTGTTCTTGAAGATGAGGAAATGTTTTAAATCTTTTGTAAAGTGCACTGAGGAACGATCTAATTTAGTGGTGGTTTCATACAGAGGGGTTCTATTTGTTGCCATTTAATGACTTTATTCTGTGTGCACCTTCATTTGTACATTGCAGGAACAATTGGATGTAAAGAAAATGATTAACTTTTACCAACCTTAGACATTGTCTGTATTAGAATGACTTTATCAACTTTTTCAAATCATGCCATTAGGGTTTTTTGGAGGATGGTACTTTCATGGGGAACTGCTGTTGAGTCAACCACCCGACCCCAGCTTGAATCACAAATGTTGAAAGCAGAAAAGGATAATTGTTCATTATTTTTGCATGTTTTAATTTAGGCCACAATCCAAAAAGTATTGAAGCCAATCTAGAAACCACTTTGGCTCCGCTGGGTTTTTTCAGCAAGCTTTGTGTAGAGAAGGGATCGTTCTGTTTCAAATGGGAACTGAAATCATGTAATTGAACTAATAACTGAAACTGAAGAAATTGAAATTCAGTAGGCACGAAGACTCCCGAGAGCTTATACTTTTTTAATTATTAAACCACGACTTCCTGCTTACAGGAGGAGCAGAGACGCTGCATCAACGGCAGCACGTTCTCACACAGATGGAGGCAGGGGTGCAGGCAAGTTGTGGAGGAGCAGGGCAGGTTGCTCCCACGAGGATGTGCCAGCGCCGTGCCGCACCGCCGTCAGACCCGGCACAACGCACCCGTACGGGTGCGTTGTGCCGG
>JAOXJK010000001.1:161371825-161390715 GCA_025774025.1 Xenus cinereus
CTCTGAGTGTGGCCATCCAGCCAGTTCCTTATCCACTGAGTGGTCCATCCATCAAATCCATGACTTTCCAATTCTGAGACTAGGTTATCACATGGGACAGTGTCAAATGCTCCGCACAAGTCCAGGTAGATGACATCTGTTGCTCTCTCCTTATCTACCAATGCTGTGGCAATATCGTAAAGGCCACCAAATTTGTCAGGCATGACTTGCACTTGGTGAAGCAATATTGGTTGTCATAAATCACCTCCTTATTTTCCATGTGACTTAGCAGAGATTCCGGAAAGATCTGCTCCATGGTCTTGCCGGGCACAGAGATGAGACTGACTGGCCTATGGTTCCCTGGGTATTCCTTTATTCCCTTTTTGAAAATGGGGGTTGTTTCCCCTTTTCCAGTCAGCAGGAACTTCACCAGACTGCCATGGCTTTTCAAATATAATGGAAAGTGGCTTAGCAACTTCATTTGCCAGTTCCCTCAGGACCTGTGGATGGATTTCATCAGGCCTCAGGGACTTATGCACCTTCAGGTTCCATAGATGGTCTTGAACCTGATCTTCTTCTACAGTGGGCAGTTATATAAATAGAAATATCATACCAATAGAAAAATTGCAGTGGTTCTTGAATTTATGAAACTGAAATATCTTTTAGCCATCGGAAACTGGAGACAGGCATTTGTTGTTAAGCAAGCATGCAGTTTAAGACTCTCTGCTTTGTTATAGATTTTTCTCCCCTGAGGTGATGTGAAAGGACAAATAATATAAAATAAAGAACCTTAATACAGTGTCTCATCTCTGAGTGCTCTATAATAGTAACCAAATACAACATTACTCACTTCAAGAAATCCCTGGAGCTTTTAAGACCAACAGGTTTCCATTTGCCATGATACAACAAAATACGATTTGTTTTCTATTAATTGTTTGAAAAAAATCCGGCTTTACTATTATCTGCATAGCTGAGGTCTGAGATGTTTTATAATGTTGGATAGTTGCATTTTTTTCAGTCTTCCCTGATTATCTTTCGACCAGTATGAGCATTATGATAAATGAAGCCTATAAGTACCTAAATTTTACATTGTCCCACATTTCTTAGTCAGTATTTTTCCGTCCTAAATTCTGTGCAATAAATGTGTAAGATACCAGTGAACAAGGTTTCAATGTACTGAAACATGACTCTTTTTACTTCTATGCACATTTACGTGCAGGACAAAGAAATTCCTTTAGAGCAGTTATGGTTGTCATTTGTAGTAGAGTCTAACCTTTTCTAACACAGTAAGTACCATTATCTGTAGGACAAAACCTGATTTTTCTTAATTCAAGGCTGACGTTTAAAGTTTTATAAGGAAAATAAAACAAACGAAAATCAATAACAGAATAGCTTTATTGGAGAGGCATAGGGGAAAAATTATGCATTTTCTTTCAGAAGTATAAAAAAACTGAAGGATGTTCTGTGCCACTGTAAATTGCATTCTGGCCAGCCATATGTAACTAGACAGTTTCCTTCATCTTCTTTCTAATAGCTTAAGTTTAAAAATTTTGTGCATGTCTGTGTGCATTTTTACATATGACTTATATATACACCCTGAATACATTCCCTTCATTCCCTCATTTTGGTCCTTTAATACTGTTATTGGTGACGATTCCAATGCCTTCTTGCGTAATATGCTTTCAGTGTAAGTCTGCATCACCTCTTGAAAGCAGAATCTACCCATACCCCAAGCTAAATGGAAGCCATGTATCTGCATTAACATGGTACTAAGCTTGAACCACGAATCACAAAGATTTACTAGTTTAGACTTAATGCTGCACTACTACTAAAAGCTTAGTCAGCTTCAGCATAGGCAGAGCTCACTTTCTGCAAAAGATTGTGTAGACGTACACTTTCATTTTTATACTGCTGCTAAATTACACGTAGTTATATTGCAGTTTTTGTACTTTTGTATCATATATTCATAGCTATCATTTATTCATGTAACCAAAGTCTCAGCTGACCGTCTTGAGTGATGTTGAAGTTACATTTGAATTACCATGATCTGTTATTTCTACGTTTTCTTATCAGGGAAGCTGGGTAATGTGGAATGATAAGAAACTGGTTTACACCTTGTTTCGCCCTGAGATGGAGCTGTGATGCAGACTGGGACAAGAACTATGCTTAGGAGGTCAGAAACACTCAGAGTTTTATTAACAATAACATATACATAAATAAACAGATAGAGTTTGATGATCAGATGATGAGGGGATTTTAATACCTTGATATATTGATGAAATTATGATAATACTTAAATTATTCTGATAGACCACATGATTCATGTTTTTACTTTCAAATCCTATGGCAGGTGAATTAAATTTTGAAATAACCCTTATTTCTTTGAAGGTTATAATAGGTCTATATCTGAACATGTGCAAATGGGATGAATTAACAAATATTTCTGCAATTATACTCTTTATTGTCTCTAAATATAATAATATGAAAACTGAAGATTGTTTATTTTCAGAATGTCCATATGAGCATATAATTATATACTTTTACATTTATGAAAATAATAAATCATGAAATTTCCTTTAGTTCCTGTAGATCTCTTCTAAGAGAATGAGAAATGTGGACTTTCTGTAGAGCAATGCAAGAAGACCGTAACTTTATTTCTAGCTGTTTTATGAAAAAAATAAGTATTGCTAGCACCAGCAATCCTAGTAACAGCAATTCTAACAGAACTATTCCCAGCTGCTGCTACGTACCAATTTTAAAACTTCAGTATGTTTCTTTCTTCGATGCAGTTCCTATAGGTCTCTAGCTTTTGTTTTACAACCTACATAATTCATGGCCAAAAAGTCCATGTCCTCAGGAGGCAGCTACATTTAGAATCATAGAATCATAGGATAGTTTGGGTTAGAAGGGACCTTTGAAGGTCATCTAGTCCAATCCCCCTGTAATGACCTAAGACATCTTCAACTAGATCAGATCGCTCACAACCCCGTACAACCTGACTTTGAATGTTTCCAGGGATGGGTCATCTACTACCTCTTGGGGATATCAGTTCCAGCGTTTCACCACCCTCATTGTAAAAAAATTTCTTCCTAATATATAGTAAAAATCTACACTCTTTCAGTTTACCCCTCACCCTATCACAATAGGTGCTGCTAAAAATCTTGTTCCCATCTTTCCTGTAGGCCCCTTTTAAGTACTGGAAAGCTGCAATAAGATCTTCCCAGAGCCTTCTCTTCTCCAGGCTGAATAATCCCAACTCTTTCAACCTGTCTTCATAGGAAAGGTGCGGCAGCCCTTGGATTATCTTCTTAGCCCTCCTCTGGACTAACTTGAGCAGGTCTATGACTTTTCTGTGCTGAGGGCTCCAGATCTGGAGGCAGTACTGCAGGTGGGGTTTCAGCAAAGCAGAGTAGAGGGGCAGAATCACCTCCCTCGACCTGCTCTCTACGCTTCTTTTGATGCAGCCCAGGATGCAGTTGGCCTTCTGGGGTGCGAGCACACATTGTTGTCTTTTGTCTAGCTTTTCATCCACCAGTACCCCCAACTCCTTCTCTGCAGGGTTGCTCTCAATCCCTTCTTCCCTCAGCCTGTATTGATATCGGAGGTTGCCCCGACCAAAGTGCAGGACCCAGTACTTCTCCTTGTTAAACTTCATCAGGGTCATACAGGCCCCTCTTCTCAACCAATTCTTCACCCACCAAACAGTCCACCCATCAAATCCATATTGCTCCAATTTTGAGAGAATGATATTGTAGGTCACCGTCTAAAAGGTGTTACAGAAGTCCATAGAGACAACATCTGTATCTCTTCCCTTGTTCATTGATGTAGTCATTCCATCACAGAAGGCATCTAGGTTGTTCAGGCAGGACTTTCACTTGGTGAAGCCATGCTGACTGTCTTGAATCACCTCCCTGTCCTCCATGTACCTTAGCATAGCTTCTAGGAGTTTCTGTTACATGATCTTCCCAGGCACAGAGGTGAGGCTGACATGTCAGTAGTTCCCAGGGTCCTCCTTTCTACCCATCTTAAACATGGGTGCGATGCTTCCCTTTTTCCAGTCACTTGGGACTTAACATGACTGCCATGACTTTTCAAATATTATGGAAAGTGATTTGGCAACTACATCAGCCAATTCCCTCACGAATCTAGGGTGCATCTTGTCAGGTTTCATAAACTTCTGCAAGTTCAGGTTCGTCAGGTGGTCACAAACCTCGGAACAAGGGATCAAGAGCTCTTGTATTCTATGGAAAGCGTTCTTAAAGATCCACTGGCTCTTTTCTGCTCCCTTGTCCCTCACAGCAGTTTCCCAGGGCGGGCTATTGACTAACTCATTGAAAAGCTGGAATTTTGCTTTCCTAGGTCCTGACTTCACTATTCACCTCACCCATATCCCTCAGGACTGTGAACTCCACCAGTGCATGACCACTGCAGCCCAGACTGCCTCCAATCTTGACATCACCAATTAACTCACTTGCATTGGACACCATCAGGTCCAGTATTGCATCCCCTCTGGTGGGGCTGTCTATACCTGCTTAAGAAATTATCCTCAGTGCACTCCAGAAGTCTCCTGGATTGCCTACAGCTCACCGTGCTACTTTTCCCTCATTCCTCACCTGTCCCTTCTCATCAGCCTGTAGCCATCAGTTGCCGCACTGCAGTCATGGGATTCATCCCAACAAGTTTCAGTAATGGCAACTAGGTCATAGCTTTCTAGCAGCACGGTGGCTTCCAGCTCCTCCTGTTTGTTGCCCACGCTGCGTGCATTGTAGAGGCACTTCAGCTGGGCTGTTGGTCATGTCACCTTCTTAGGGGAAGATCCCTTAATTTCCTTTGAGGTATTTCACTGGTGTTTCATTCTTGGCTCCTATTACCTCAGAGACCATGGCTCTTCTCTGCAAGACTTTAAGTGTGCTGCAGTGTAGCCAGCACATCTCAGAGGAACAGGCTGGAGGCCTTCACTAGTACCTCAGCACTCTAACCTTGAAGTGTCATCCCACTGCAGCACAGAAGAATTCAAAATATGCACAAGGTACACAACTGTTGCTTTTTTTCCTCTTACATACTTTGTTTTACATAGACCTTGTATTATATAAAGTATTCCAACATAACATTGATTGGCATCCAGTTAAGATTCCCACAAAATATCAATCACTTAATATGCTGAAATCAGAGCAATTTGGTAAGGAGAAGTGAAAGCAACTTGAAAATCCTAATAATAAAATGGTAAGGGATGTATATGCGTTTAATCAGTACTTCAATTCAAACTCACTCTTTGGAATATTTCTGATGAGTCTGCACACCTTTCCAAATGTAGCAGGTACCTTAGGTGAAAGAATGATACAACTGCTATGATATATATCCAAGGGAAAACTTCAAGGCTGGACTGTGCATTCAAATGTGTAGCCATGTAAAAGGCATCAGCATTTGTTGGCAGATTAGTTTTACTTTTAGATCACTGAAGCTAAGCTTGATCCCAGTTTTGAAGGTTTTTTTGGAATTCAATTACTCTGCAATTTGATTATAAGAACTTACAATTTATTTCAGGAACAATCAATGTTTTGATGGTCATTTGGGCAAACAGAGAAAGTTTCATTTCAGAAATGAAGTATGAACTCCTACAACCTTCATTTGTTTATGCTGCTAGCATAAATATCGTAATTGCAGTGATTTGGTCTTTGGATTCTGGCAACAAGGACGGAAGCTATTAGAAGAATTTAATGGGAGAAGTTTTTATTCCTCTTGCCACTACACTGGCCTTGACAGTAATAGGTATAATTATGTGTAATTATGTTCTGAAGATTCTGAAACATGAACTTAGGGAGGATTTGAAGAAGTGTCTCTTATATGTGCTATGAAAGAGAAAAGCAGAAATCATTATTTGAGATTATGATGTGAAAGGATAGGATGTGTTATGGAAACAAAGAAATAGCACAATACAGTCTGATACAGTGAATTCTACACAACCTCATAAAATACAAGTTTAGTTCTTCCCACATGTAATTAATTAAGACATTCATATTAATAAATATTCCTGTATGAAAAGAGTTCAGGATATCCCTTAATAAATGTTTCATGTTACAGGTGCACAAGTCAAATAGTAGTATAGAAAATGAACTTTACTACCTTTAGCAAAGATTTCTAATAATAGTGAAAACTAAACAGAGCAGTGGAAAACAGAAAACTAGTGTAAAAACCGGATTAACAAGCAAGTCACAGCTGTCTACATTATATCCAGAACATTAAAGAATTTTAAAAGTTATGGGGTTTTTAAATATTAAATTTTCCCCTAACAGGCATTTTAAATCTTTTGCTGTAGCTTTAAAATGTCAGTGGAAAATTCCACGTCCTAGCAAGTTCCGTAGTATCTAGTCTCAAGGTTGGTTGCTCAAAGTGTCGTTATGACCCACTGATCCTAATAAATGACCAGAGACAGAAAAATTTCTAAGCTTTTTTTTTTTAAAGTCCTTCGCACCTCAAACCAAGACAACAGTTTTGTGAAACAATTTGTTTTGAAAGAAAATGAATGTGTTGTTTCCTAAAACAAGCTTTCAAGGAATAATATCACAAAGGACTTTAGGAAATCATTTAATCCTTTAGGGCGTCTATGGCAAGATCAATAAAGCATATTTTTAACACTCCTAGTATTTTTTCCTCTACATGTTTTATAAGACCCCAGACCACTGATCAAATGTCTGTGTTTGATCCTGCTGTTTAAAAGACATTCAGAATTTCTGATATGAATATGCCTTGCTTCAGATTAAACCTATTTATTTTTGCACTGTCCAGCAGACATACCGAAAACAAATTGTTCCGTCCTTTTTGCAGCAGCCCTTTAGAGATCTGACCTTTGCTTTTATTTTCCTCCCAAATCTTCTTTTCTCTAGACTGAATGACATGGATTGATTCAATCTCTTTTCATTTTATAAAATTTTTAGTTATTCTTGGTGCCATTTTTAATCCCTTTCCAGTCACCTGTATCTGTCCAGAAGTGCAAATTTATACATGATAATCTGGATCTAGCCTGCTGAAGCCAGGTTGGGGAGAGGCTATTTAAGTTGTCAGAGAAGCTTACATTTATATTTGAGCAAAAATAACCCATGCTGAGGAGAAAGAGATTTGCAAGTCATACACATAGTGACTGAATGCAATTTTGTGGAGGAAATCAATTAGAAATGAGTGAGGAACGACAAGGCCTAAAGACAAAATTAAAAATAAAAACCCTAGTAATACTGAGAAAAGAAATTAGAAAAATTATCAAGACATGATCCTGGAACACTGAATAAAGGGAGATTCAGAATGATGAAACAAAGATGATTAAATGATGAATGATGGAAATTAAAGGGGAATACAGTTTCTAGAAATATCTATTAAATTACAAAACTAGTTCACAGTTCACATAAGATAAAGATGTCATAATGCTTCTGGATTTTGACCAAAAAGAGTTAATGAGAGATTTGATCCAATGGCTGAGAAGAAGGAGAAGTCAGATGGGACTGTCTAAGATGATATTAAAAGAGAAACTACACAGAAACTCTGCGCAACACATTCAATTATCTTACAAGTGAAAAGGAAATGTGGCGGCATTTGCAATTTTAAACATGCTTAAACAAATGTAGTCATCAATCTTTATCTTTTAAGATGATAAAATCCTTCTGTTGTCAAAGAGAAGACCCTAAAGCAAAATTGTGAACAAGCAGAAAAAGGAAAAGACACGGGGCTTGAAGATTCACTTGCAAGGATGAGAAAAGTGACAGAAAGGGAGAAAGTCTAACTATATTATGTACATTATTTCTTGGAAGGGATCTCTGAGATCATGGAATTAGAGAGAATTGGGAGCAGAATGAGGTAAAAGACTAAGAAGTGAAGGATGAGAAAAGGCAGCAGGCATTGCAAGCATGAAATCTGAGTAACCTGAAGAAGTATACTATCCAAATGACAAAACTGAAGGGAGAGAAAAATATTTACGCATTTTCTCCTTGGTCTTCAAGGATAACTTGCTTAAAACACAAGGTTTATTTATTCTTATGGAGAGAAAACTAAGGGGGAAACCTTACTGCTTTCTACAACCACTTGATGGGAAGATACAGTGAGGAGTGAGTCAGGGTCTTCTGAGAGACGCATAGGAATAGTTGCAAAATAGTTACAAAAAGGGAACTGACTTGATATAAGAGTTTTGGGGGGGGGGTTTGGTTTTTTTTTAACCGGAACAGGTTTCCCAGAGAGGATGTAGACAGGCCTTGGAGATGCTTAAAACTGCACTGGACAGGGGCCTAATTAATGTCTTCCATGCTGGCTCTGCTTTAAGTATTAGCATCTGGAGGTCCATCCAACCCATATTATTCTATGGTTTTAAGAAGTAAACCCATCTGCCCATGAGTTTTTTTATCAGATATTCTAAAAAAGAAGTGAAACAAGAACAAGCAGGTACTGCAAATAAGTTATAGGTTATATCTTGCCATAGAAAATAAATTTTGATTGCAGTTGAAAATCAAGAGAGTGGAGAGAACCAATTAATATACTAAAAAGGTTAAAGTCGCCCATATTGAAGAACTAGAATCCACAAATGATGATAATTGGGTGAAAGGGGATTGATATGCTTTTTGGAACGGCAAAATTGAAGAAAAAATGGAAATCAACAGTTGAGAAAACCGAAGTGTCTAAAAGAATTCTCATAATTTAAAGAACCTTTTGGTGAATGGAAATGGTAGTAGAACAGTAGCTGTGATAGTAGCTCTGGTGGGTTGAAATTGGCTGGACACCAGGTGCCCACCAAATCACTCTATCACTCCCCCTCCTCAACTGGACAGGGAAGAGAAAAAGAGATGAAAGCTATGTGGGTTGAGGTAAGGACAGGAAGATCACTCAGACATTACCATCACGGGCAAAACAGTCTTGACTTGGGGAAATTAATTTAGCTTATTGCAAATCAAATCAGAGTAAGGTAATGAGAAATAAAAACAAATCTTAAACCACCTTCCCAAACCCCTCCTTTATTCCTGGGCTCAACTTCACTCTTGACTTCTCTACTTCTTCCCACTGAGCAGTGCAGGGGGTCAGGAAATGGGGTTGTGGTCAGTTCATCACATGTTGTCTTTGCTGGTCCTTTCTCCTCACATTCTTCCCCTGCTACAGCGTGAGGTCTTTCCCATGGGAAACAGTCCTCCATTAACCTCTCCAGTGTGGGTCATTCACACAGGCTACTGGTCTTCACAAAGTGCTCCACCATGGGTTCTTTCATGGGGTGCAGTCTTTCAGGAATTGACCGTTCCAGTGTGAGTCGCCCATGGAGTCACAGGTCCTGCCAGAAGACTTTCCCCTACATCGGCTTGTCTCCATGGGGTCACAGGTCATGCCAGGAGCCTGTTCCAGCTCAGGCTTCCAACAGGTCATGGCTTCCTTCAGCGCACATCCAGCTGCTCCAGCATGGGGTCCTCCATGGGCTTCAGGTGAACATCTGCTCCACTGTGGACCTCCATGGGCTGCAGAGGGACAGCCTACCTCACCATGATCTTCACCACAGGTTTCAGGGGAATCTCTGCTTCTGTGCCTGGAGCACCTCCTCCCCTTCCTTCTTCACTGACTGTGGTGTCTGCAGAGTTGCTTCTCTCACATATTCTCACTCCTGTGCAGCAAGTTTTTTCCCCTTCTTAAATATGTTATCACAGACGTGCTACCACCATCACTGATGGGCTTAGCTTTGGCCAGCAGTGGGTCAGTCTTAGAGCTCACTGGCATTGGCTCTATTGGACATGGGGGAAGTTTCTGGCACCTTCTTACAGAAGCCACCCCTGAAGTCCCCCCGCTACCAAAGTCTTGCCAGACAAACACAATACAGTAGCAAGAAGATAGTACAAATGTTGACGAATGATTTGGAAGCTGAATTTATTATGGATGTGTTAAAGATGACGCTGAGAGATAGTGAAGGTTTCAAAACAAAAAGAAGGTGCCTAGAGTTCAGGTGGACATACCAGGTATTTTGTTATGAAAAACTAAATTTTCTGAAGATATTAGTCATTAATCTCAGATGTCTGGCCTCTTAAAATGCTGAACACATAAAGTAGAAAATTAATGTATTATATATACTAACACATTTACCATAAAAATGTATATTAAAATGGTCCTTGTGGCAAGGAACTCCAACAGATTTCTTTAGATCATATTCACAAAACGAATATGAATGAATATGAATGAAAATGAATATCTCCTTACATATTTTACTGCTGCTATTTTTTTTCCTAACACCTGATTAAGAGTTTCAAATCCCTCCTTTCTGTCCTCTGATTTCTTCACTGTTACTTTGTCTGCCACCATACTCCCTTTTTTATATACTAATTCCATACTCTGTGTCTTCAACAATTCTCCGCTTTCTGCTTTACGTTTTTAATAATTTCCTAAGAACAAGAGAAGAAAAGAAAGCAAGGAAACTCTTGCAGAATTATGGCAATAAGACCACAGTCTCTCTCTCCTGCTTTTTTTCTGCTATTGGTATTTGATATCAATTTTAGCTTACTGACCTTTCGCATATTGGGGCTTTCAGATTTTTAAGTTTCCCTTAAGCTACCTGCTCAATGCTGGTTATTAATTAACTGAGTCATTCCCATATGAGAAAAATACAAAAGTCAGTATCAGTCTTCACAAGAATACTGGTCATACAGAAGTTTGTAACTAGAGGTACAGATATGTGTGGTTATTAATCAAAATTTCAGGAAATTGTAGTAGATATCATACAAACATTTAAACATTCTTAATTGATTCTTGTTTTGCTTGCTTTTTCCTTAGCGGGAATAACTTATATTGATTAACAGAATGTATGTATTTCTATAGGCATTGTCCACAAGAGCACAAAAGGAAAAAAAAAACAACCCCACAGCATCAGTAAAATATTTACTAACTCACCAGATACTTACAAGTTATTCATGGCATAAGGCACTCTGAAATGCTGTAGAGGAAATGAGAGCCTCAGAGTCTTAATTTCATATGCTAAATCGTCTCTGGAAATCCATCTGAAATGAACAAACACTGTTCTAGTTAGGATGCATTTTATCTTACACTACCAGATTCCCTCTAAATACTGCTAAGATTCTGTAAGTGAGATAGCAACACCTTATACTTGAAAAAAAATTCCAATACATGAAGACTTTAATCTTGTGCAATCAGATTTGATTACAAATTATTAGCTGTACTTTTTTTTTCCTTAAACTTAGTTGAACTTGTTGATATTGTTTCATAGTGGGCTAATCGATTAACAATTAGAAAATGAAGATTTAATGATGTAAATGCTCATCAGAATAATATGAGTCATTAGAAAAGATTATTTAAATGTTTTGGATTACATTTTCATTTTATAAAATATAAAAACTCTACAATACATATGCAGTTGATTAGTTAGTTCAGAGAGGTATGAAACAATGCAATTGCATCTTACAAAAATTGCTATTTATAAAATTTGTTACACTTAAATAACATGGATGAAGTTAAACTTCCTTTTTAATTTTTTTAACTGGTTTTACTAGCATTTTATCACTTACATGGAAAGTTTTATATAGGGATTTTGAAATTTGTCTTTTAAATTCTTCTCTTGATATTATTCTGACATGACTAATGTTATGCCTAAATAAACAGGTGTAGCTAGCAGATCTGGAACTCAGAATCTTACTTGAAGGGGAAAAAATGACAAGGTAATTTTGCTAACAGAAGTAATTCACTGCACCCCAAATATTTCAGTAAAATATCCTCTCACAGTATAGTTCTGGACAAGGTTTCGAACTCTGGGACAAGCAGGTTCATGATGCACTGGGAGAAGAACTGGTTGAATGGCAGGGCTCAAAGGGTTGTAGTGAACAGGACTACACCTGGCTGGTGATGGGTCACCTCAGGGTTTACTTCTAGGGCAAGTTCTGTTCAATATATTTATCAATGATCTGGATATAGGAGTTGAATGCACCATTAGCAAGTTTGCTGATGGTAGGCGTTGTTGAGTTTCTTGAGGGACAAGACAGATTGGAGTGCTGAGCTATGATTAATGCGATGAAATTTAAAAGTCCAAATGCCATATTCTGCACCACAGATGCAGTAACACCAGGCACTAGTTTGAATTGGGAAAGTTGTGGCTGGAAAGAAGCCCTTCAGAAAGGGATCTGGGGGTGTTGGTTGACAACAGGCTCAACATGAGTCAGCAGTATGCCCTGGCAGACAAGAGGGCTAACTGCATCCTGGGGTGCATCAAACACAGCATAACCAGCTGATCAAAAGAGGTGATTAGCATTCTGTATTCAGTGCTGGTATGGCCTCACCTTGAATACTGTATGCAGTTCTGGACCCTACAATTTAAAAAGGATGCAAATGTAATGGATTATTAAAAGGATCATTCATTTAATTTTAATTTTATTCAAAAAATCAGCTACATAAGAAGAGTTTACAGTGCCTCATTTTCAGTCATTTGAGATACATCCTGCTGATGTCTCTGACGCTTCCAGCTTGAAATAAAAATAATCCGTATCTTTCTCAAATAGCAACAGCACTGATAACAGTCTTGTAAAGTTTCATGAGTATTTACTGATCGTAAATAGCAAAAATTATATTTTGTTTTCTCCTTTTACCTCGGTCTATTGGTGTTTTTGTTATCACAGTTTATGATGTATTGTGTTTGCACTCTGCTAAAATTTAATAAAAGAAAAATAAATTTTTCTTTTGTCCTTTACATTAAGGATAAATGCCTACTTAGTAGGATCCTTCAGGTTGCGGTTAATATATGGAAATGAAATTTTCCAGGTTAGCCTTACAGGGGATACTGACAACACTGTGAAATCATTGTTGTACAGTGCTGCTTGCCTTAATATTAAATTCAGCTGCCATTGGAAAATCCCACTAATCCCAGAAGCCTCAAATAAAGTAAACAAGAGAACAAAGAAAGAGTAGCAATAATGTGCTAATGGTTGTGGTTTGTAAATATATGGAAATGGCTCAGGCATTATGTATTATCTTACATTTTTTTTGTACACAGAAATAGATCTCTTACGCTAGGCTTATATTTCCAGCATATCTCTCTATATACATAGGCTTACAAATGTAAGTTCCCCTATAGACATAGTATATATTCCTTCTGGCTTTTATCAGTATCTGGTACTGTAGAATCCAAAAAAGCATGAAAAGAACCAGACAATGAGATAATTTTCCAAGTGATGCCAATACTAATATGATTTTCAAGAGATACTGGGTTTCACATATAGAAAATGAGGGGAATTCTCGAAGTCTGATTTTAACCTAAGGAGAATTTTTCTCTCAGTAAACCCAACATTTAATAGAGTAATACCGGTTGCTGCAGAAGGCAATTCACAGGAAGTTATTCTGAACATTTCCCCCTTCAGCTCTGGGTAAGCTTGTATGGTCTTATTTACTATAGAGGGAATTGAGGAAGTTATGTTCACTAGACAGATTGGCTGGAATGTCGGTAAGCCACAGGGTATAAGAAGGTGCACACACATTTGTAGGGAAACATAAAAATATCTTTGGAAACAAAGATGGTATATAAGCAATATGTTAGAACAAAAGAAAGTATGCATAAAGAAGGATAGAATATGAAAGGCTTTGAAAACACTAAATCTGTTAGTCTGTTGCAATAAAATGAAATTTGCAATTTTAATATGTGTTAGAGCTATGAACCATGATCTAAAAAAATAATAAAAAAATGAAATCATCTAATCCTTTCAAAGTAACTTCAGAGAAATGTTTTGCAGCATATTTAAAAGTCAAGAACTCAGTGGGGAATTTTTCACGTAGGCTGCAGACATCTACCTTTAGATGTCCAGATTTGATCTTTTAATGTGTTGCACACCAGCTGATGTCTGACATCAATCAGGCTAGCTAGAAATACTTTCAGTTCACTCGACTGCTGGTTCCTATAGGAGGTGATGGCAGTGGAATGTCTATATGGAGAACAAATTACTATTCCAGTTTAACATACCACTTCCGAGCACAAATAGGGTCACACAAAATATTGCCTGTGTGTGACTTCATATAGCTATACAATATTTGAGCACCCCTTTTGTAGCACCATATGAAAGTATGGGGTTTAGTGCTATTTCCCGGGTGCTAGCATTGTTTCTAGATGATGTCAGGTTAGCCCATTATTTTCTGATGTTTTCTTGATTCTGCCATCCTACCCCAGTCATTTTATAAGCACATATGTGACATGCAGAACCAATTTCTTCTGTTTAAAGGCTTCGTCATTTTTGCCATGATCAGCCCTCACTTTGTATTCTCTCCTTCATCTTGTGTCCTTCAAAACTGAAGCAGTAATAGTATACTAAACTGGGTTCAAGGCAAGGGATGCATTATTACAAGAATAATTATTACCAAAAAAAAGAATGTATTCTTTATTTGCATTTTTTCAGTTCCTCACTTGCCGGTTTTGGACTGGTGGTTTTTGTGGTCTTCAGTAGTATGCTCCAAGATGAAACCATCAGGTAAATGTATCAGAAAGACAGTAGATAGGCAGGAGAGCTTTGCTTGGTGACATCATCAAGTCCCTTTTAGCTTTTCCTTTTTCTGGGATTCTTTCATATCAAATATTGTGTAAAAACAATGAGAATACTCTGGGATGCTCAGAGTCACACTCTGACACTTTTTTTTGGCAGCAGAGACATTGCTTGGTTTTGCTTAGTTACTTTTCTGTCCACTTAATTATTTGCTCTTACTCTAGACCTAACCTTTAACATGGTGATATTAATCAAACTGCCAAAGCTGTAAAATGTATTGTATTAGTAATGAAATTTTGATTACAACTGAAATTTAGTCTTTAAGTAAATATTCGATATTACATCCTACTATATGCCTACATATATTTGTGGAGTAATTCACTTATACTTCACTAAATGAGACTTCTTATCTGTCTGGGAATAGGTAAAATAAAAGAATAATCCTATTTAAAGGTGTAATACATAATTTAACTTTTACTCAGCTGTCATGCAATTTCAATCAAAGGACACATACATATATCATAATAGATCTATTTTCTAGGTTATCTAGTATAAGTTGGCATGTCTTGTTAAAAGCAAAGTAATTTTTTTTCCCCTTGAGGATTTTTCATAGACTCATATCATGGAGCTGTTAGAGTTGGAAGGGGCCTTAAAAATCATCTAGTTCCAACATCCATGCCATGGCCAGGGACACCTTCAACTATTCTAGGTTACTCAAACCTATTCTAGGTTACTCAAACCTTTTCAACCTGACCTTGAACATCTCCAGGGATGGAACATCCACATCTTCGCTGGGCAACCTGTTCCAGTGTCTCACCACTGTCAGAGTAAAGCATATCTTCCTAATATCAATCTAAATCTATCCTCCTTTGATTTAACTTTAATATTAGTATTTTTCTATTTGCTGAAAACAAAAGATTATTCACAGACTGTCATAATTGCAGGATGACATCTTATACAAAATACCTGTTCACATTTAAGTGGAAATATGAAATAACTTGTTCACACTGGAGATTGCTTCCTTACTTAAAGGAATAGTCCCACTGAAGGTGGTAAGACTATTTATGTAAATCAACATTCACCAATGCAAACAAGTTCCACAGTCAGGACGTAAATAATCCTCAGAAAACATTGTTGTCAGGTTAGCAGTAAGCTATTATTTTCCACACTTAATAAGAAAGTAGAAAACAATGTGGTCAAGTTAAGGGAATTTCTCATAGACATGGAGAGTCAGCTCATGGAACAAAAGGAAAATTAATATCTTCCTATCTTTATACTCCATTTATTAGAATATAACTTCCTTACTGATATTCCAACTCTATCAACTAAACTTATTCATCTAAGCATTATGTCTGTAGTCCATTCTAATATACAGCTGACACCATAATAAAGTCAAAATTACTGAGTGGTCTTCTGAGTAGTCCAAGATACTTCTATAAGGTAAATAAAACAATATAGTTTATCTTCTATTCACAGATGTAATGGGAAAAATAGGGAAAACAGAGCTTGAGACAAACTAGATATTCTTATTTTTCTTACGAATACAAGTGAGCATAACCTATACAACAGAATGCACATTGGGTATGTTTTTTAATGGGAAATATTTTCCTCAAAATAAATATTTACTAGTTAGATTTGGGGAATATTTTGGTCTTAAAATAAAAAATATTTTAGAAGGAAATGCCACAGCAAATAACAACAGTTAAACCTAAAGATTTAATTCCTGATTTTTAACACACTTTCCTTTTTTCAATGCTTGATTTTTTTTTAACAAATTATAGGGAAGCTCAGCCAAAATTAATTTTCTTCTTTTTTTTTAACTGAAAGAAATGTTTCATCCAAACTGATTTCTATAAACCAATTCTAATAATAATTGTAGCTACATGGCTGCTGCTCATCAGCCAATTACTTGGAGCAATTTGTTAGACGAAAAACTTCTAGTTTCATCAAGATTCTCCAAACTAAATGAATGAAAGGCAGCAAAACACACACAATAAATTTAATTTCCTCAAATTCTGTCATATTACAATTGATACAAAAAAGTAGTAAGAAATAAATTTTAGTGTTTGAAATGGGACATACTGAAGTTATTTAGAAAAAAAAAATCAAACAAAAACCAAACAAAACCCTCTAACTTCTTTCTTGTCCTGATGTCGTGATGTTTGGCAGCTGAAGGTGTTGCTCATCAATAAATAAATAAATATAGATTGTATTAAAGCAGATTACATTGATGAAAGACCCATGAATTTAACATAAATATCCACTACTGCACAGTCAACTCCTAATTTTGCAACATTGTAGTTCAGTATTTTTTTGTAAGAAATTATGTATGGCTAGGTATTTCAGAACTTAATATTGCCACTATTGACTTTACTCACAAAGTTTAAAATATTCAAGCTACTTTTCTGTTCTTTTCTTAATTATTATTAATTTTAAAGAGAAATACTTTATGTACTTATTTCTATATGTAAATATATATGTATTCCTATAAATATAATTAAATATAATTAGAAGGATCATATAGTTGTTTTCTTTTACACAGAAATACCTGTGCAGAAAATCTCTTGAAAATATATATACAGTACTCCAGATATGGCCTCCCCAGGGCAGAGTAGAGGGGGAGGATGACCGCCTTCGGCCTACTGTCCACATACTTCTCGATGCACCTCAGGAGACCATTTGCCTTCTTGGCAAGAAGGGCACATTTCTGACTAAACTTGTCCACCAGGACTCCCAGGTCTCTCTCTGCAGAGCTGCTTTCCAGCAGGGTAACCCCTAACCTGTACCGGTATATGGCGTTATTCCTTCCTAGGTGCAGGACCATACACTTGCCCTTGTTGAACTTCATTATGTTCATCTTCACCCAACTCTCTAGTCTGTCCAGGTATCACTGAATGGCAGCACAGCTTTCTGGTGTGTCAGCCACCCCTCCTAGTTTTGTATCATCAGCAAACTTGCTGAGGGTACACTCTGTCCCCTCACAGGGGAAAGTATTATTTCATGAATGTTTGTATAACTCATGTTTACAGATGGAAAACTGTTTATATATTATTAAAAAGTTCTCCTAAGTTTAAATCAATCATGAAAAATCTGTGCCACAAAGGAAAGATTTGGTTTTTGCTTTGGGTTTTTTTCTTATGTCAGCCATCTAGTGCTTCACATGCTCAGTGGTCACTGACCATTCCATAAAGGGAGCTACTGAACATATGCAGAGAAACTGCATGTTCGCAGTTGGTTAAACAACAGATAGCCAATTCCTGATGCACTACCCATGCACTACAAGTGATAAATCTCCCTGAGTCTGAAGAGGCTGATGGTGAGGATTATGTCTATGGTCTCTAAAGTCCTTAACCACTGCATCAAAGGGATGCAGTAGTAGCCGTACCTACCTTGCTTTTGTTTCTAGGCAGAGTAAAACTCTGGTGACTAATCTTACTTCTAAAATTTCAGTTGAATACTCAAAACCTCAGCTATATCAAGTTCTCTGGATCAGCACTTAGTCTGCAATGCAGGCCAGTAGCTCATGAAATATGCTAAATCCCCATTACTGTGAATTTTTTAGAAAGAATCACTATTTATACTACTCTCAGAAGAAAACCAAATTATTGCCAAAAAAACCCATTATTGTATATGATTTCTGTCAAGAGACAGTTCAAGTTTGACAGCATGATTAGTTATGACCACATGGAGGTTGTGGTTGCACTCGTGATTGAAGACATCTAAGAACATGGAGGCTTTGTGCACTAGGAGATACATCTATGTTGCTGAATAAAAGGTCAGTGAGAAAGACTGAGTACTGAACTGTAACTTTTTAGGCTAATTGCCATGTTTCTCGCTGCCACTGATTAGAACACATGTAATTGGCTTTTTTTTTAATGTTGGTGTGGATTGGAAAACTGTTCACTCTGAGAAATATTCCCCAGAATTTAAATTTCAAATTTGTCTCCCTCCAGTCTTTCAGCACTATCCCATCAGGTTTCACACTCTTAGACATCTCCACATTACTTCCTAGCTCATCCCAGAGCACACAGCCCATCATTTCCATTTCAAAGTGGTGGGATACAAGACAGCATTTCAGACATAATAAACAGAAAAGAACATGCATAATGCAGTAGTTATATCTTAGGGCCCTTGCTGCACCATAGAGGAGACCAAAATCCATTACCCTCTTGAAAGAGCTAGTCCTAAGCAGTGCAGACATGAGCTTGTCTGTGCTAGTTGGCCTTTTTTACTTAGTAGTACAGAGACAGACCACATAGAATCATAGAATCATAGAATCATCTAGGTTGGAAAAAGACCCTTGGAATCATCGAGTCCAACCATCTACCCTACTCTACAAAGTTCTTCCCTACACCACATCCCCCAACACCACATCTAAATGACTCTTAAACACATCCAGGGATGGTGACTCAACCACCTCCCTGGGCAGCCTAT
>JAOXJK010000001.1:161405295-161421160 GCA_025774025.1 Xenus cinereus
GTATTATTCTTATTTTTAAAAACAGTTTCAGGAATGTAAAAATACATCATTTTTAAAAAAACTGGAATGAAATATTTTTTTCATATTTATTAACTGTATTTTGAAATTTATATTATGCATTTTTAATTTTTTTTTTAATTTTAAAATATCTTGGCAGCTTGAAATAAATTCATCTGTTTAAGAGATAAGTCATCCCACATGAAATAATAGCTGCTTCTACTTTAATAGCCAGTGTTGTGTTTTGTGAACTGCAGGTCTATATGTGTGAATTCCTCACCATTATTTCCTATAGTATAGCTTGGAAGTGGGTACTGGAAACATATACTGGATTTAGTTTTATTTATTTTAAAAATCTGTCATAATAATAATGATATTCATTGATAGTCTCTATCAATGAAAATGATAGAGAATGAAATGAAATATGAAATATGAAATTAAAAATAGCCATTACCGTGTTAAAATTGTTATGTGTCACTATTATGCAATCAAATTTTTGAGTCAAAAGAAGTCTGGTTTTCCATTTGGTGTATAGGTATTAAAAACCCCAAATAACTGTTCATAAAGTTGACTAAGAAAGAGATAGAGGAAGAGGCTCATGAAAGTACATACTAATTGGGTAAATGCATAGGTTCTAGACATAGCGAATTTAGTAAGTGGCAACACAACATTTTTCATTACTCTGGGATCACTGTTTTCATCTTAAATAGATAAAACCTTTTTCAATGACTCCAGGGGAAGGACAGGTCCATGATGAATGAATTCATAAATGGATACATATATCTGACAACAGCAATCCATCTATTCATTACTTCAGGGAGAGATCACTGCTTTGCAAGCCAGTAGTTCAAGTTCACATTCCAAAGCAATAAAGGTGTATTGTCTTTTTTAATAAGTGATTCCTACTTACTCTTTCAAAGCATACTTGCAGGCTGCTTTGCTCCAGAGAGGACCTTGAGTTCTGCATTCCAGTTGGATGGAATTAATTAAAAGCACTTAGATTTCAAGTACCTCATAAGGTCAACCATATCTCTGTGCTGAACATTTTTTATTATGTGGAAATGGTCACTCTTCAGGCCTCACCCACACTGCTAAATAAAAGAGGTCAGAAAGTAAGCATAAGCACTACAGCTATAGATATACTTATTAATTCAGTTTAAGGCTCCATTCAAAACAAACTCTACAATATCGACAGATCTCCACTGACTCTAATGAGTGCTTAAACATCTTAGAATCATTGAATCATTTACAATGGAAAAAAAGCTAAGATCACTGAGCCCAACTGTAAACCTAGCGTTGCCAACTCTACCACTAAACCACGCCCTTAAGCCCCACATCTACACATCTTTTCAATATCTCCAGGGATCGTGCCTCAACCACTTCCCAGGGAAGCCTGTTCCAATGCTTGACAACCCTTACAGTGAAAAATTTTTCCTACTATCCAATCTAAACCTCCCCTGGTGCATCTTGAGGCTGTTTCCTCTTGTCCTATAGCTTGTTACTTGGGAGAAGAGACTGATCCCTACCTCACTACAACCTCCTTTCAAGTAGTTGCAGAGAGAGACAAGATGACCCCTCAACCTTCTTTTCTCCAGGCTAAACAACCCCAGTTCTCTCAGCTGCTCCTCATAAGACTTGATCCACCCTTAACCAGCTTTGTTTCCCTTCTTTGGTCATGCTCCAGCACCTCAACGTCTTTCTTGTAGTGAGGGGCCCAAAAGTGAACAGAGTGTTCTAGGTGTGGCCTCACCAGTGCCAAGTACAGGGGACAATCACTTCTGCAGTCCTGCTGGCCCCACTATTTCTGATACAAACTGGGATGCTATTAGCCTTCTTGGCTGCTGGTCACATCTAGTGCCCACGTGACCTGGGCACGCTGCTGGCTCATATTCGGCTGGCTGAATCAGGACGAATCCTCCCAGGCCCTTCTTTGCTGGGCAGCTTGACCACATGCAGACAGTTAAAACCAATGTATAACATGATCCAGGAGTACTCAGGTATTAAGCACCATTTGAGATTCCCTACTGTATCCTGCACTGTCTATGATATCCTACCTGCCTAAAAGGCACAAGTGTCTTGTAGTTCTTTGTACTACAGACACTATAGGTGCTTCTTATTCTGTAGGCTATATAAAATGTTGCTAGATTACCTCTTGATTTCTTGATTTCTGATGGTCTTGATTTCTGTCCAGAGAAGTCCTCCCCAAACCAGAAACACCATGCAGTCATACCTGCTCCACACTTCAGACTTCTCCAGTAGCTACACAACAGAATGTATATTACTGTGACTATTTTCTTTGTATAAAAATGCTGTTAACCCCAGGTCAGGATTTTATTTGTCTTGTGAATGAAGAAAGCTTCAGAATTTTAAGACTCTTTTTCTTTGCATTCTACTCTTTGAAGAAGGTTTCACAAATGGGCTAAATCATAAATTTCTGAAATGTGTAATGCTGTATTTCTATTAACAATAGTATTACTGCATTTCTTTTTCTGTCTGCTGTGATAAAGAGGCATTTTAAAACAGATCAGTAATAAACTGAATTACTAGTAATAAATAAAAAAGTTTCAAAAGTAGTTGTATCTTTATGCTTATTATAAGCTGACAATTCAGCAGCTTGAATTATTAGCTAATGTCAGAGGGTTTAGCATATTGTTATTTAAATAAGTGATAGAGCAAAAAACATATTTAAAGGAAAATGAAATGTTAGGAAAATCAGTCAGTGGTAACAAAATTGTGTTGCACAGTAAGTAACAGAATCAGAAAAGTTTCATTACAGCCACAGTTATACATAATGTTGCTCCCTTGTCCTCTTGCTCTGGGATTCAATTTTGTGGTGGATTAACCCAGGATTGCAGCAAAGCACCACGTATCTGCTCACTCACTCCCCTCATCATCCCCAGAGGGACAGGGGAGAGAACAGGAAGAGAAAAAACAAGAAAATTGATGGGTCTAGATAAGGATAGTTTAATAAGAAATGGAAAGAAGAAGAAAAAAAAGGAAGAGGAAGGCAGAAGAAGAAGAAGAAGAACAAGATCAAGAAGAAGAAGAGAAAAAACTCCCCACACAACAAAACAAACGCAACAAAGTGAGCAGAGGCAATCACTCATCATCTCCCATAAGAAAACTAATGCCCAGACAGTTTTCAGACAGTGGGTACACTACCTTCCCACGCACTCCATACCCTCAGGTTTTATTGCTGAGCATGGTTTAAATGGTATGAAATACCCCTGTGTGCCTCTGGGTCATCTGTCCCAGCTGTGTCCTCTCAGCTTCTTTCCCACTCTCAGCTACTGTGGGGGGCTGTTGGGGAAGTGTAAGACCAACAAAAGATACTCAAAAAATCAGTTTTAATGTTGTAACAGAAAAGGTTGAAGAGTAAAATTTAACAACGATCCCATACCACAAACACTTCGGCAGGCATAATTTTTTACAGGTTCAGGATGTCAATTGGAAACTGATAGTACACAATATGTACCGAATATAAACTTAGAATCAATATTCAAAATGTGCAAACCACTCACCTAAAAGGCGAGGACACTCATTTCCTGGGGAAGTTACTTTGGACAATGTCTCAAACCAAAGGGAGGGCTTCTAGTCACAGACCTGCTGCTCTGAGGAGAACCACTAAAAAGGGGGTGTCCAGTGGGGACCCCATTTTATAGGCTGGTTGGATCTGAACCACGATCACCTACTGGTCATGATCATATATAGCTTTCAATGGTCAAGGGGTCTTCTAGGCAGGCTCATTGGCTGAGGTAGTCTCCAGGGCTCAGGTATCTGGGATATGTGGCTGGGTGTTGTTCGGCAGTGTGACCAGCAGCTCATGTGCTTCCCACCCAACTAGGCACCATGCCCCTGAACCATGCAGTTAGACCCACAGGGGGAACGGGGAGGGTGCTCCTGCCCCAGGGGTGGAACTGAAAAAAGAAAAAGCCCCAAGGCTGCACAAGCACTCCTCAATAACAGACAAAACATCACTGTGTTAGCAACCCTGTTGTAGTCACAAATCCAAAACACAGGACCATATGGACTGCTATAAAGAAAATTAACTCCATCCAAGCCAGACCCAGAGGAAATTTGAAGGACCATTATTTAGAGTAAAACTCTTATGTAATAAAGGTATACGGTGTTGGCAACAGTGTTTCATTCAATGAATTTGGTTGTTACTACATAGCACGAGGTTCTGGAGAAGTTATTATTTGGCTGAAACTACACGGTTTACATTGTCAAAAACAACTTGTCAACCTGAAAGTCACCATAATAGGTTTACTATTAGCTTACTGTTAATATTTCTAAATTTGCACCTCTAATAAAAGCTACACATAATATATGATTGCATTTTTCTGGATTATTTCAACTGCATTCAGAATTTGAAAAAAAAAAAAAAGAGAAAAGGAAAGTTTATCTCCCATTACTGCATACTGAAAACATTCACCTGACATAACACTTGGTTTGCTCTAGACCCTGTGTACTGCTTCTGTGTTGAATTCGTTACAGCATTCAAGCAGTAGAAAAAAAAGCTCCAAGCTGCACTGCAAAATTTAAAAAAAAAAAAAAATTACAAGAAGAAATGATACATTCTGGAAATTACTCTCTGATCAAATAAGTACACATCAGAATAGTTCTTTAAAATCAATGTCAACATGAACTGTTGCCATGTAGAGAAAAAGCCAAAACCAATCAAACAAAGAAGCCCAGTTATTTTGGATTGTCTCTTTGAGGCCTGAAGATGCCTGAGTTTTGTGCTGAATTATGAAACCCTGAATTATGTGCCCTAATTTACAAATCTTTGTTCTCTATATTTTTTTCCATAGCCCATAGATTGCTCTCCAGAAAGTGGTAGTAATTTCCTTTCTTTTAGCTTGTCTGTCGATAAGCAGATTTTAGATTCTTGCAAATACAAGTACTGTGCTAGTATGACAAGCTTCAAGATATTTCAAATGCAAGAGAAATGTAAGTTTTTCTGCAGGCTGACTTGTCTAATTTAATTTTAGACACCTAAAAGTTAAGTATGCGATACAAGCAGCTCATCTTGGCACTCAATATAGCTAATGGAAGGAGACAGTCTGAATGACTGTTAGACAGATAGAGGACTGTTCTTTCAGTTGTGAAATAATGACCTAAGACAAGCAGAAGAGACTTTCTATAATTTAAAGACAGATTTAGATTACGAAAGTATGGATGGCTTAAACTATATAAAATTAATCCTACTTTTAAAGTCCATTAGATAACTAAGCCCTAAGAAAATGAAATGTTTAAAAATTTAGATAAAGTATGTAAATATCACTTGTTTTTCCCGGGAGTAATGGATTGCAGGTGTATCTACTATGAATGTTTGGCTCGGGTTTATTCTATCGATATTAAATTGGTGAACTTCCTGGCCTACTAAGTTAGTGCTTGACATTACTTGCAAATCAGCAAAAAAAGGGAAACAAACTCATAAAAGATTTGAGGTTTATTTGTTTTGTTTTTCTTTCCCCCTAGTTGAACTTGCAGGATTGAAACTGGCATCATTCTATGCCTGACATCATAGAATCATAGAATGGGTTGGACTGGAAGGGGCCTTAAAGGTATTTAAAAGACAAATAGGCATGGTGCTTAGCAACATGGTTCAGTAATGGTTTTATCAGTGTTAGGTTGATGGTTGGACTCAATGATCTTAAAGGTTCCTTCCAACCAAGACAATTTTATGATTCTATTCATGATTCTAAAGATGATTTGGAAGTTGATTATCAAACTCTGTCTTCTTCTGTAGCTTCTATAGGGATGTATAGTTTGTGCATAAGAGGAAACCATATTTCAGGAGCCTGAACTGTTCTGCCTTTTTGATAAGTAGAGAACTAAACCATAAAAATATTGTAAGACTTTCCCAAAGCAAACAAGAAATCTGTGAGAAAGAATGACTTTAACCAGATCTCCCATTTGACCACACAGTAACCAGTCCCTTGTACTACACCAGTAAGCCTGAAAAATTGCCGTTTTCCACCTAAGAATCTGAAATTATCTTGTCACTAACTAGAATTTATAGATTTGAACAGTTTCACCATTGCTATCATTCACATAGATATAACCCTTGCTCTTAAGGGATGCAAATTAGTGCAGCTCCTTTATTTCAGTGAAACAAGAGAATTATATATAGGATAAGGACCTTTTCTTCTCATTTCCTAAATGGTTTACAAATGTCTGTATTTTATTAATGTTAGTATATTAAAACAGCTGACAAATAATATCAGTGTTCTGCTTATATTATAATTTTCAGAGACCTCCAACAACAGAATGCTTCATGTATTTTAATTCCATTGTCATAGTGAATTGGGTGGATGTCTGAATGAGTAATTATGATTTGAATGTTCTCACACAATATTGTGTCATATAAATAATATTACGCTTACCTTCCAATTACGATATGAATGTGTATGTGAGTATAAAATGAGGACACATGTAGGTTCTAAAAGTGTCTAGCATAGAAATTATTTTATTCAGTCATTATATGGTAGCCTTAAGAAAAGCAAAGAAGTGGTAAACTTTACGATGAATGCTAACAGAAACCCAATTCAAAATAGACTTTAATTCTGTGGAACACATTCGAGCCTAAAAGTGAGGAGGACTTCACTTCCAGGGGTTTAATTCACAGGTTCAAGTTCCTCATATTCTGCATAAAGAAAGCTAAGAACTCCCTACTTCCCATGAGATATGACTTAGGTGAGAGGCAGGAAGTATCGTCTCAAGTCCAGTGATGAGAACTGCCTACATCAGACAGATTAGGGTGTAGGCAGAAAGAATACATGATTCCATCAGTTCATGTATTATACTTTAGAATTGGGTAAACAGACTTTACTGTGATCAGGAAAACACTTCAATCTGCTAATAGGAAGCAATCTTTCAGATGAGGCATTCTGCATGCAACTAATTTGATTTTATATCTCCCTGAAGCTGAGTAATAAGCTTGCTCTTTCCACACTCAGGGCTTTCTCCATCCCTACCACTTCTATCCTGCTCCCAGCTGCACAGTCTGCTTTCCTCTACATAACACCAGACCTATTTGTGGGCCACTTACACTTAATAAAGCCTGGGATTTTTCCATAGCTGTTTTTTGTATATTTTAACCAATTAAAGTGTAACACAGACGGATGAAATAAACTCCCTCTGGTAGTACTTATCCATTTCTGGCAGCACTTATCCATTAACTAGGCTTCCCAACTCTAAATCACACTTGTTTCTTTGTAGCATGTGTCCATACCAGTATACATGTCTCTGAAAAAAGATCTGGGTGCTAATGAGTTCAAGAAGACTTGTTGGCCAAGAGTAAACCTGAGTGTCATAAGAAGAGCACAAGAGAAGGTTAAAAGAAACCTTGAATAACATAACCAGCTATATCTGGAATGCACCAATCTGTAGCTTTATATTTTCGTAAGTGCACCAACATTGCATTTATATATGCACCGTTGTATTTAGTAATTGTAAGTTGTAGTGGTGATCCTAGAATACATTCTAGACACTTGTCAGTGTCTGACAGTGAAGTATGGATTTATGATTTTGTCAGTGCAGAAAGAGTAGGAATCTAAGGTTCAAGAAATTTCAGGCAATGTAAACAGAAGTTATGAATTCATCTGGATAGTTGTGGAACATTTATTTGGGTTTTTTTATTATTAAAATATGTCAACCATTGGTGGTGCTGCACCTTTTTACATAATTTACCTTTTACTCCTCAGTCAGGGTAACTTGCCAAAATGATGGCTAAGTGTCAGCTCCTTTATGTAACTATATCAAGATGGTAAAGAGAATAAGTTAAAAGATGTGCAACTTTGTGCAAAAAAAAAAAAAAAGGAAAAGAGAAAAGGTAGAGAAGAGAGGTGAAAAGAACAAAGAGTAAAAGCACAAGAAAAAAGAGAAAAAGAACAAGGGAAAAAAAGAGGGGGTGAGAGGAAAATAAAAAAAAGAAACCCTATCCACCACTGAATTTAGACAGGAATTAATGGACTACTTTTAAGTAGTAAAGAAGGAAGATTATAAAACATTATCTTGATTAAAAAGAAAAAAGAAATAAAAAGGAATAAAGCAAACCAACAAACCCCCCAAAACCATAACTCTGAATTAATGGAGTTTGATCAGTTTAGCAAAGACATTGTATGGTAAGTTTGACTGCAGCAGCCTTTGATGAAAGGCTCAAAAGGCCTATTCTAGTCCCATTATGATTTATAATGGTATTCTAGTTTCTTAATATTCCACACCCCAAATTTATTTCTATTTCAGTCTATACTTTAAGACATAACTATTCAATCTAACAGAACAGTAAATGATGTTATTGATAACTTTTTTTTTTTTATTTTAAAAACTTAACTGCAAAGGCAACAACACTTAGTAAGATGCGTCTGATTAATTTGCTTCAGGAAATATTCTAGATTTCATTTAAATTTTTTCATAAATTATTTTCCAGTAGAATATATACATTTTTATATATATGCATATGCATGTATATAATTTTCAGGGACCTTAAAGTAAACCCAAGTTATTTTAAGATGCTAACACTATGCAGAAAGATGCTGACAATTTCTGGGAACTTTGAGGGTTGGCTATATGTGATCTTGTTAGAAGATATGATATCAATCAGAAAAAAAGCCGTATAATAGATGCTGAATGAAGGTAACAGTGCACTTTTATGATTGTTTCAAAAAGCAAAGATTTTCTATCAAGATTTCTTTCACTTTTCTTCAGAATGCTATATTCCTAGGGGGAAAAAGCATGACCAGTGATTAAGTGAAGAATTTTTTTTCACCTATCAACTTTTGCCAATATTTATTAAACCTTACTATATTAATTTGTTAATACCTATAGCTGTGGCCTTTTGGGTAGAAGACTCTAATATTTGCTTTTTTTTGTGAGGCCTCTGGCACATAGCATGAGATATCAAAAATGGTTTTAGATTGCAATTATTCCAGAAGCCACTTCCCAATCAAGGTTCTACAAATATTTTCTTCTGTCAGTAAAAACCCCAAATTTAATGACAGTAAAACTAGATTAGTTGTCTGTAACATTCTTGTGTAGCCTGGCATTGTCTACTACATTTTATGCAAGATATTCTTTATGTCTACATTCAGAAAGCTTCCAGAATACCTACTGCCTTGCAAGACATACTTTTCATTTCTAAGTAGGTTCAGGAATTAACTAAGAAGTGATGGGATAAAAAAAAAAAAAAAAAAAAAAAAAAGGAGTTCTTTACACTCTTGTTATGAAGATATAGAGGATAGATATGAGGAACTAGACAGACAGAAAGTTTCAATCATTTGGTCATCTGAATTCTTTTTATTTGGTTCATAATATGATTACTTAATAGAAAGAAGCACTTTCAACGAAGAACTAATTATTTGCACTTTTTTTTCAATAAAAATTTTGTCAGTATTTTAATACTATGAATCATTCCTCCAAAATCCTGATTCACTTCCTTAATTTTAAATGGATGATTATATCAAACTAGATTATTACATCAGCTGTAAAGGCTTGCATTATGGACAGATGGCCTGAAGAATCTCTGCACTCATACTTCAGTATATTTATAAAGTTGCAACATGGCTGTTTGTCCATCAAGCATCAAGGTGTAAACTCCACTCCTGAAGCATCTTCCATTTAGGCAGTATGTAGATTACATACTACAGAAGCAGGGACTGTCTATTCCTGAGGGAAAGATTCATGGTAATCAAAGGCATATAATTGAAGGCGCCATACTGAATGCCAAAAAGGGCTGCTGTGGGTTGACCAGAGCCAGCAGCTGAGCACGCACAGAGCCACTCTCTCACTCCCCAGAAGTAAACCAACTCCCCTGGTAAACCAACCCAGAGTAGACGGAGTTCAGTACAGAACTTCCAAACTTGCTCACTGCAGATCTTCAGTGTCCATAGTCATATCTTATTAGCATAAATAGAAATCATATGACTAAATCTTTGATTAAGGCTAATCAGATCAATGTTTATGATTGTATCAGTAGATATAAGCTGAATGACAATTATTAGTGATGATACACTATATCTTAATTTGGAAAGAAATAAAGCAATTTAATTTTCCTCAGAGGTCATCAGTACACTCGGGGAAAATGAAGCTGATTTTTAGCTACATATCAATGGGAATTCAGCCCAGCTATTTTCATTCTGTGAATTCCTGTAACTTTGACAGGCAATCTCTTTAAAATATTGTTACTTTTTTAAGTATTTCTGAACTTTCTAGTTTAAAAATTGTGTTCTATCCATATTGATATATAAACCAAGAAGGTAACTCCTTGTCTATATTTTTAGAAATGTGTGAGAGATGACAACTTTAAAACATTTACAATCTAGGAAAAAGTTTTCTCCACTATTATGCCACGTACTTCACTAATATATGCCTATTTTTAAAATATGAACAGAAAAGGAAGGACAGATTTCCACTTAAAATGGAAGTTGGGGAGTCTGTGCTTAATTCATCCTACTTCCACCCACAGACATGTTATTTTCTGAAAAGACAAGATTTACTTTAATTAAATATAATACAAATCCTCAGTAGATAGCTTTATTCTTTGTGTGCACTCTCCTTAACATGGTGTGTAAGGTGCAGAATTTCAAAATTTAAAAAATCTTGAAGGGCACTACCAAGTGTGCTTATGCTTTTGAGAAAGCTGACTAAATTAATCTTGTAGTGGCATTTATGTATTTATGGATTTATTTATTTGTTTATTCAATGAATATGGGAAAAGCCATGCCTGGGATAATGAAACAATTTTCACCAATTTTCAAACTGTGATATGGAATTCAAGGTAAACTTTCAAATTGCTCACTGACTGTCAGAGTACTATAAGATCAACTAGAAGTTATTTAACACTTTTTACTTTCACTTATTTTTCTGATTCATCATTCAAAACTTTGCGGTTGTTTATTCTGTCAAAGCTGAAAGAAACAAAATGGGTAAATAAAGTGAGCAGGTGAGCCCAGCAGCACCACCACTGGGAATGCTCAGAGAATAATAGTACTCTATTTTTCCTTTTTCTTTTGTTCTTTCATAATTTTGTTCTTTCTCTTTCTGTCTTTCTCTTCTCTCTCCCCTCTCTTATTGACTTCCACACTGTGAGTACAACTTAGATAACTATGTGTGAATGTTTAATATAATTTCCGAAGACGTATTTTAGAGATATCTGCATGGGATGGGCAAATATGATGCAAGGTAAAAAAAAACCAAACACCTAAAAAAAAAACCCCAAACCAAACAACTGACCCCACATTTTTCTGTTAAAGAACTCTTTTAGCAAAAGTTTAACCATATACACCTTTACCATTAAAGTACCAATTGAGAGGCAGAGATATTCTGAGGAGGTACATCCTCAGCTGTAGATTCCCAAGGTATCTAAAATGACAGCCTCTAGTCTTACATTTCAACAAATTCTGTGTCAACAGCAATACTTATGGATTTAGGATTTGTGACTGCAAATATCATTAGTTTAATAGCTAAAAGCCATAGATATATTTAACAGACTTCCTCTTTTCTTGTTTGCCAAATGTCCAAAGTCATCATAACCTAAAATCTATTTGGCCTAAAGATCCACTTCTGCACTGAAATCACAGCAGACTGATTTGTTCAGGTAAATCATTATGAAACACTCCCCCTAATTTCAAAATATCTGGCATAGTAAAACAAGATGATATATGGCAAAACACAGAAAAAAAGAAAGCTAGTTTATGTGAAAGCTTAAATTTCCAAAGGTGTGATGGAGTGGACAGCCAGTGGAGAGAAATGTAGGGTTTAGTGTATTGATGCATTTTAGAGATATACTCTAATATCACACAAATCACTCCTCAAACTGTCCTTTTCTTTCCACTGAGTACACTCAGGTGTAAATGACCGCTTTTAATCAAATAAATCTTATAATAAGACTTTTTCAGAAGTCAGGTGGGTTCAAAAAGAAAAAGTGGCATACTCGCCTGTTGATTGCAACCGTTTAGGAAAGAATGTTCCTGTAGGAACAGCTTTTCAGGGTTTTTTTTGCTTTTTCCCAACCCTTTCACTATATTCCTGGTACAGAGGGTGGCTGTATAGCCCTAGATGATGGTATTCTACCTGGTGTTACCAAAAATGTCAAAACTTCTTGGCCACAAGACAGTTGTCTCTCCAGGTTACATTTATCATTTTTTTCAGTTCATTTGTGATTTATTTATGTTCACATTCATTGGTTCATCCTTCACAGCCTCCTAGTATTTTGAAAATGGAACCAGTTCCTGAAAAAGAGACTGGCAGTGTGATAAAAAGATGTATCATGTTTTTGAAGCTTGATCCCACTGGCATTTGTTAATCAAGGTATTTGGGTAGTTGCTGCTGGTGCGAACAGTACAAAGGGATGTGGTACCTTCCCCTTCACTCCAAAACGTGCCTTTCAGCTCTGCCCCCCAACTCCTCCCCAGTAAATTTGCAGGCAATTGACTGATCTTCAGCAAAATCACAGGAGCTTATTGTGTTTAGACTTGTAACACACTAAAACAGTAAAGTAAGCCTTAGCAATACAAACTTAAAAAAAAAGCTTAGACTAACACTTTTCTTTAAGTGTAGAAATGGCTAAGAACAGATAATTACTGAAACTGAGCTGATAAATAAGTCATTAAGCCATGGTGATTTGTAATCTTCTGTCTATACTTTGAGTCTTACAAAGAGTTGCATTCTGTGCTATTAGTCAGAATTATCTTTTCTGGTAACATTTACTGCAGTAGTCTAAAGACTACAAAGACATGAATTGTTTAACTTCCTGTTTTTAAAAAAGCTGAAGAAGTCCTATCTATGCTTGGTTGCAAGACTCAGCTGCATAAAAGGTGTCTTCCAGAATAGATTCCTATTTCATTCTTCAGATATTATCTTCTTGATGATGGGAAAAAAATTAATCTATTTATTGAACTTGATTTAGTTATGTAAAAGTTGCTTCTGGTGCCATTTGAGACACACTAGTGTAGCTAATGCATTCCTCTGGGGCTGGTAGACATGACAAAAGACCTGTATGAGCCTGTATCCTCCTGAATTGTCCGCGTTGGGCAGCTGGGTTAACCAAAGCTTATCAAATGCTCCAGTTGCTACTCAAGTAACTGAATTGAAGCCACTGTCTCTCCAACTACCAGCATCATCCAACTTTACAAAATTTAAAGGTCCAGTTTTAGCAGGACACTTTGAAAATCTGTTGCTGAATCCTTTTCAGCCCCGCATTTCAGTCAAATAAAGAACAATGACAACAGGATCTTCTTGGACATCTCTTTGCACAGAAGAGTAAAGTTCATTGGACACAGGAGAGAAAAAAATATAAAATTATTCTGGAATAATGTCACCTACAATAGCAGATATAGCAAACTAAAATAAAGATTAATCACAGTTAATTAGGGAACGAGGGCAGCTGGAATTCATTTCAGGGCCATCTCTCTTTTTTTGAGGCAAAATGAAATGAAGGCTTGGGAAAAAATTACATAGGGTTCAGGCATAACTTCTCACTTAAGGAAGCTGCGCCTTATCTCCCTTAAGCAAGCACGTAATGAAATAGGCAGACAGATATTAGTTAAGCCAATATTTTGTGACTCATATCAAAATGTTGGGAAGTTTAAAAAAATAGAGACAGCAAATACTGCTGAAAAAATCCATTCACTCCAGTTTTAAAATTTGCTTGAGCAACTGTGTAATTTGTACCTGTTCTCTGCTGATATTCCAGTGAATAATTTACTGGCAGCAAGCTCTAAATGCATTATCAGAAGATGTTAGCAAAATTATTCAAATTGGAAATAGTGTTAACACTGAAAATATGCAAGATTTAAAATTACAGTGACAGAGCTAGAGGATGACAAAGTTGTGACTGATGGTTCCAATAACCGCTTAAGTTTCAAGTAAGTGCATTCAACAAACCCATCACAAGCTATTTGCAGAAATTATTAATCAATAAATTTAGAATAAATTAAAGCAGGACATGTTCATAGATAACTCTCTACTGAATATTCTAAGAAAATTCCAAAGATTTTTTAGAAATGTACTTTTACTACTGTAGTAATAGGTAAAGGCATAATATTAACCTTTTCTATATACACCGTTTTGAACATTCTAGTAAAAAACTTTCTTTCACCATTCCTGTCTTCCTCCTAAAAAGAGTACTCATTGAATAACTACTTTTAGTATATTTGCATAACTACCGAAATGCAGTATTCCTTCTCAGAATGGCAGTATCTATTTAATGTACTTATACTTCAACCATACAATTATCCTGAACTAAATGTAAACAAGGGTGAAAGAACCCTCCCACAATCATGTTTAAACTGGTTAAAATATTTTCATATTGTTCGATTCTCTTTTCTTCTTTCCTTGTTTTAATGCCTGAAGAGTGTAGACTTAATTAAGACTTTTGTTTGCAAAATTACATTCAGATTTCTTTAAATATATTCTGAGGTCTTTGCAAGAAGATCCATATGTGCCAATATTTTGTTTCTGTCATAAGTAATTGAGCCACAAATTCCAAGCTTAACCTCTTAGAAGAAAAAAATCCTGAAGTAAGAATGTCTGGGATATTTCAAAGAAGTGTATATTTTGGATTTTGATTATATTTGTTAGATCCACAGTGAGGACAAGTGAGTTTTACCCTGGTGTGGTTTACTGTCTGTGGTTAGTAGCTGGCCACCACCTGTGCACCAAGACGCTCTCTCGCTCGTCTTCCATCAACAAGACAGGAGGAGAAAATAGGATGAAAAGCTTATGGGTGGAGATAAGATAACTGCTTGCCAATTACCATCACAGTCAAAACAGACTCAGCTTGGGGAAATTAATTTAATTTATTGGCAATTAAACACAGTAGAATAATGAGAAATAAGAATAAATCTAATACCTCCTTATCCCCATGCTCGCTGCTCCAGTGTGAACTCCTCTCTATGGGCCATAGTTCCTGCCAGGAGGCTGCTCTAACATGGGCTCTCCACAGGCTGCAGCTTCCTTCAGGTCACGTCCCCCTGCTCTGGCACTGAGTCCTCTATGGGCTGCAAGGTGAGTATCTTTTCCAATACGGTCCCCCATGGGCTACTTCATCATTGTCTTCTCGAGGGACTGGAGGGGAATCTCTGCTCTGGAGCCTGGAGTACCTCCTCCTTTGCTGACCTTGGTGTATGCAAGGTTGTTTCACATTTTCTCACTCCTCTCTCACAGCTGCTGTACATCGGTTTTTTACCTCTTCTTAAATATGTTATCACAGAAGTGCTACCACCATTACTGATTGACTCAGCCTTGGCTAGTGCCAGGTCATCTTGGAGCCGGCTGGAACCAGCTCTGTTGGACATGGGGGAAGGTTCTGGTGTCTTCTCACAGAAGCCGCTTGTGGAAGGACCACCTCCCCATTCCCCCTGTGGGTCTAATTGTGCAGTTCAGGGGCATAGTACTTAGTTTGGTGGGAAACGTGTGAGCTGCCAGTCATGTACGCAAACAACCCCCAGCAACATACCCCAGATACCCGAGCCCTGGAGACCACCTCAGCCAATGAGCCTATCTAGGTGACCCCTTGACCATTGAAAGCTATATATGATCATGACCAATAGATGACAACAGTTCAGATCTGACACAGGCTATAAAATGGGCTTTTACATACAAATTGGAATATCCAAAGTTGAAAATATTTTAAACCTCAGAATGAAATTTCATGTTCAGGCATGCTGAAATTCTGTGTTCTCTCCAGATCTCCCGATTTCCTTCCCCTCTCCCTATTTATTATATTGAAAAGAAAAATAAATAAATAATCATGCCTCAGTTGGGCCCTCTGACTCTGGCCATTTAGCCATTTCATTTATCATAGCCATTTCGCTATGATGAATTAAAAAAACGGATCTTATTAGAAAGGGAAAAAAATCCC
>JAOXJK010000001.1:161434755-161452907 GCA_025774025.1 Xenus cinereus
AGGGTGGATGGTTGGACTCGATGATCCCAAGGGTCTCTTCCAACCTAAATGATTCTGTGATTCTGTGATTCTGTAAATCTGAAGGTTACCTCTGCTGTATTTCAATATTTTGATGGCAGACTCCAGAACACAAACACAAACCTTTCAGCTAATGTTACATCTACAAATCTCTAAAAGTGATGCTTTGACAGCAAAGGGTTTTATCTTCTGTTTATGAAGTTTCAGTACCATATGGAGAAGCTGCCAAGGCCAAGGTTGCTGCTGTTTTCAAAGAGATAAGCAGTTAATAAAAGTGTATTTTACCTGCCTAATTTATTGCGTGTGTCTCTGTTTAGCCCAATTCAGAGCATTATAACATTATCAGTAAAAAGTTGAAATATTTGAATGAAACATAATGTTTTCTTTTTAAGAAATGGGAGTTGAAGAGATTACTGTAAAAAAGAAAGCAGAAGTGGTTTGTTGTTGTTTTGTTTTGTTAGTTTGTTTGTTTTATTATAATTGTTTTAGGTTGGGGTTTATGCCAGGAAAGAAGGTAACGCACATTTCAGTTTCAGTACTCTCCAAATATATAAACTCCATTTCTAAGAGAGACCTATTGAAATGTTTTACTAGAAAGAATAAAGGAAAGCTGGTTTGTCATTATCAGCATAAAGATACAAAGAATAAGAATTTCATATTATATTATATTATATAATACTAAAATGTAATTTCTACACTGTCTTTTTCTTCAAATCATCTATCAATGTTTCTTTCTTTAGTTGTTTATGAGTTTTTGCCATCATTCTTAGAAATCTCAAATTTGTGCTTTGCATTGTGGAATCTTTGATAAAAGGCTAAGGCCTCTTTTGCCAAAGCAAATGCTCCTACACCATTGAACTTACAAGCCCCCACATATAACTCTACATATCTGCATTGGCATTAATAGAGAAATTTTTTATGATTATGATCATCTGATGTGCAATGAGGCGTGTTATTTTTAAAAAAAAAAAAAGGTATTTTAAGTAGAAAAACCCTGAAAAAAAAGGTGTTTTCCATGAATGGCTGATCAGAGATATTAGCTAGGGCTTATGCAATTTAACATTAGCTCTCTAAAAGTTAACCATAACTCTGTCTCTTTTTATTATGGAGGGCATCTGGTCAAATAAACTGGGCTAGGCATCTAGCTATTTGTCATATACAAGTTTTCTATGTAAGACTTACTTCACTACAGTAATGGTGTCTCTTGGGAGACAAGTGCAGCATCTTGTATAGATGTAAATTCTTTGCATATAAAATTCCTATTGACCTCTTTGGATTGTTTGCATTTTCTCAACATTTATGAACAAGCCTAACTTTAGCCGAACTCTCCACTTAACTCTCTTCATATATTGTAATCAAGAGCGAAATGCTTCAAAGAATAAGGAAGTACTTAATTTTAAATATTGATAGCTTGAAGAAAAGAAAGATTTCTCAAAATATAAAAGGTTTTTAAAAGACATCAATATTAATTGAAAAAATACAGTGAATTTAGTACAGCTAGATGACAGATTCAAGCCTGAGTACAGTTATTGAAGATCTGATGTTCTGGAAGACCCGTCACTTTAAATAGTCATAACTTCTTAAGAAGAAGCAACCTTTACCGATTTAACTCATTATTTTGAACTACTTTAAAACATTGAAGCAATAAAGGAGAATGAAGAAATGTTAATTTCATAGCAGTACATAAGAACCAGAAAATAGCTACAAAATAGCCCCTCAGAACAGAAACAGAAAATAGCCCCTCAGAATAGCCACACTTACATCCAAGAAACTCATAGTTGTGATACAAAAAATCTATCTTTATAAAAATTTTCAACACATGGCTCTTGGAAATATATTGGTTTCTAATACGGTATGGATATTTCTAGTCTAAATTTGAAAACACTGAAAATCTTAGAAGAAAATCTCATATGATCAGATTAATCTCTACCCAGAGAAATATGGATAACACAAAGCATACATGCTGAGTCAAACTGTCAAACTTTCTGAATTTTCTTGCTTTCATAAAAAATAATTTATATAAAGAAAGTGTCTTTTGATGTTTATTTGAGTCTTTATTTGAAAAAATTTTGACATGTATTAATATAGGTGAGTTTCTGGAACTCCTGTTCATGGTGACAAGTACATTATGACACATGGATAGCAATTTAAAATGGTATAGCTTTCTGCTCAGGGTGTTACAACCTGATCTTACTTACCTAATGGCATGACTGTTTTTTTCTTAATGACTTAACAAGTAGTTTGTAATATGTCTCTACAGTGAAATTATTCGCCATGGAATAAATTTAGCACTGAATCCCTGATCCATGATTTAACTGTTAACTCATTCCCTGGATTTCTCATGGGTAACTAACTTCCTCAAAGATTAATCGCTCTGTGGAAAAAGCTGATGCCAAGCAGTGTGATTAAAAAAAAAACCAAACAAACAAAAACCAAAGCAAGTTAGTGTCAGATCCAGGTCAAGTGTTGATATCTAACCTTTATTTAGCATTATAAGCATAACCCTACATGTTGGTATGGGTGCCTATTTAATTTCAGTGGTTTCTACCTTTTTTTTTTCTAGAATTACTTTAAATATTTTTTTTAACTATTAGATCCTTAGGCTTCCTCAGGTATCCTTCATTTTTTGTTATACAGAAATGAACTCTCTTGGCTAGGATAAATGAGATCCATAGGTCCAGTCTTTTCCTCTTTGCTCTCCTCTTCATACACTTATGTTTGATTTTAGCTTTTCCTTCCTCCTTGACTGATCAACAGATGGCTAAGACATTGACTACCTCTGTAGATCTCAACAGTGTATATATTTCTTTAACAACTGTCGTATTTCATCTTCATAAATCTCTTTTTGTATCATTTGCATTGTTATCTGTCATCTGTGTGGGGAAAAAACCAACAAACACAACCAACAAACCATTTTTTCTATCCCTTTACAAAATTAAATGAAAACTTTTTTTTGTGTATGTGAAACCCCACTCAAACCGTGTCAAAATGACTAGGTCAATAGTGTAAATATCTGGTAATTTACCAAATCACTGGTCAATTTTCAAGTCACAGAAGTGAATGAAGTGATTCTAATTAATGTCAAGGACTCAGAAGTACCTCTATTTACTTCACTTTCCAGCACTCCCCCTGCCAATTAATGATTGTGTTTATGTATTTTTTTTATTCATTTAAATATAATTCAACATGGAAATGGACAAACTGCTGCTGACCTTGTTGTTAGGTGTTTTTAAATGTTAACTCAGAACCTCATTATGGGCAAAAAAGAACAGACTTTACATAACTGAAGATCCAAGGATTTATTGTTGTTTATTGTTGACCTAATTATAATCTAAACAGTTCAACCAACATGCAGCAAATACTTACCACTAGTCCAGCTACAATATTATTAATCCCTTCATTCCAAATGACTACAGAAAACCTTGCTAAGAATCACTCTGAAATATGTCAACAAACACGTTAATATTCATGTTTAGCAAGCACAATAACATGAGTGCAATTGTTTTATCATTCCCACTATCTCAAGTTCTTGTAATATTAAATGTCACTGCCTAATTAGAACAACTACAGAGATAAGACTTTCCACTTGCTACTCATTTACACATTCTAGTCAAGTTAATTCATGTCAAGGGATCCAAACTCAATAAAATGTGTTTGTGAAGTCTGATTATCAGTGGTTTGGTATGCTTAATCAATTCTGAAAAATTTCAAATGGCAAAGAAATTGTTAAGAAACCAAATATATGCAGATAAAGAAACTACAAAGGGACTTTAATCCATATTTATCATTATAAACAACAGTCAGATCATTGATCTGAAGTTTGTTCATCCAATGCAGCATAAATAACATTTATGTGATGGTGAAATACGATTCTCAAACTGAGAAACTTCCATCATTTATAAGTTGCCTGCATGGTTTGTGTTTTCACTCACTATATATATAAAAAACTTTACATCTACTTTTATGCCAACTAGGAGTAAAATCCTCCAAAATCTACTAATGATTATGTCTAAGGTTCTTAGAATTCGTCTTCTTTCTCTCCATTAGGTAAAAAAATGTAGTTCCATAAAAAGGTTTTAAGAATAATTGTCTTCACCAAGAGTGTTTTTTCCCAGTTCAAGAATTGGAGATACCACTAACCATCATTTCCAACAAAACAGGCTGTAACCGGGAATGCTGAGATGAAAGGGGTAGCTGAATAAGCACGTTCAGTCATTGAATATGTTGAGTAGTTGAATTAATAATGTTCTGGTTAATTTTATCCATACTAACATAATGGCTTCCTAATATTGATTAAAAATAACATTATAATATTTCTGCCAGACTTTGAGATAAAGAAGATTTCAGAAGTAACTTAGCCCTCTCTAAGCTGAAGTCCTATGTTGTATGCTTATATGTTGTATGATGAAATGGAATGTTTCTATGGGTTTTATTTCTAGTTTTAACATTGCCATCTTTAGTTCAGGATTTGGAAATACCAGTGATCTCAGCCTATCTGTATATCCTTTTCCACTGCAGACTAAACAGATCTATGATTTTGTAGATGTACTGAACAGATCTGCCATGTCTTCTTTGTGGAAGAACAGGGGAAGACGCATAAAACAGAAATGTGCCATCAAGCAGTTAAAGAACAGTATTTCATAAAACCTCTAAAAAACCTCTTGCATCTATTTCACAAGATAATTGGTAAAATAAAATAAAATCAAATTTTAAAGAATAAGGGTTGTTGTGGGGATCACTGAAATATTGGAGGGTAAGTTTATAATTTACTTATTTAATGTACTGTTTACCCAAATAATGACATATTACCCTTAGTTTCACAGCAAGGAAAAGAAAAAAGCTTCTTGAAATTGAAAGACTGAACAGTATGAGTGAAGGGTACTTGGTTCTTCCTCAAGCACTGTTCAAACATCCAGCATTTGCAAAGCTGTACAGATATGTTTGCCTTTTACTAAAGAAGGCAGTTGTTTCTGTTGCTGTTATTTCTATTCACTTTTTCTCTGTATGTCCTCCACCCACACAAACAAGTTTGTGTACACACATACACATACGCACCCCCACTTGATAAACAAATGTCAGAAGGCACACTCGCTATAATGAAATGATTGTAGTTCCTAAAAAGTCAACTCAACTGATGCTGATTAAAACAATTTGTTTGGGTAGTGACAGCTATATATAAAGATACACAAATACTTCTACTCTAAACATGTTGTAAGTTAGGATAAATAACATGATGCTTAAAATTCTAGCCTCCTCCGGACCATAGTGCACATTAATGTATGCATTAATACTACTATGGCTGAAGGTGAAACAATAACCAAACCTGGGGATTTTTATCAGTCAAAAACAGTAGCAGTGATTCACCTAAAATATATTTTTCTGTCTGTAAGGATTTTTCTTGAAATCATTATGTACTTTTGAGACCCTATCAAAATAGACCCTTTTTGTCTGTTCACAGAAAGGAATTTAATACAAATGTTGACAGTATCTGTCATTTTAAAAGCAAAACTAGATGCAATGCTAAGCATTTAAACTTAGCAAATAAAATAAATTATTTGATGAAAATGGACTTTAAGACACATTTCTACATTGTAGCCTTACTATACATACCTTTATTTTTAAGACTTCTGAATTAATCAACTGGAAAAGATAAACATAATTTTCTGCATTATAGGCAAATCATTGCCATAAAATAACTCTAGAATGGCAAGAGATTATTCCTTAAAACAAAATTAATTTTTATTTTTCAGTTGAAGCTGAAGAGGAAAATATTCTTCCTATTTCAGCAACATTTCCATGGTTTTGTTTTTCAGTAAGGCAAAAATCATTTTTCACCTAATTGAAATTCTGAACCATAAGAAGTTTCATTAGGAAAAGTAAAGAATAAGGTCATTCTGTCCTCTCCATAAAGAAGATTAAATAGTTACTGTATAAATGCATTAGAGATGAGATTACCTTGAGTTTCAATAAGGAACTTCAGACATCCCATAATAAATTTGCTCTAAACCTATGTAGGCAATAAACAAACAAACAAACCAAAAAAAAAGGGCTGATCTGCTCTTTTTCCTATGAATGTTCTGAACAAAAGAACAGCAAGATGGATCACTGAATCCAAACTTAATTCACAAGGACATACCTTTTTCAAATACTGTTG
Source organism: Xenus cinereus (assembly GCA_025774025.1). Lineage (NCBI taxonomy): Eukaryota > Metazoa > Chordata > Aves > Charadriiformes > Scolopacidae > Xenus > Xenus cinereus. The sequence goes on from JAOXJK010000001.1 coordinate 161,440,928, forward strand.
AAATTGAGTATACAGTTTAAAATGCCTCATACCAGTAATGAGTAGTGAGCAACTTATTCACAATAACTGATGACAACAAAACATTTCTGATAATATTGAAATAATGTTGTACATAAATATATTTTAAAACTGGTTCATATGTACGTCTGTTATTGTTTCTTTGAGTGCTGAGGACAAACAAAAAAAATTCATCAGTATATATATAGCACTCTGCTGCCTGGGGATCTAACATAATGTTCATCATTAATACTAACCATATCTTAGCTTTCATCCTGTATTTGCATGTAAACAGCCAACTTAGTGTTTTCAGACAAAACCATAAATTTGGACTATTATGTGTGTGTTTGGTAACTATACTGATCTACAGTTCATTTGCAGATGATCAGCAGTGGTTACTCTTGGACAAAAACATGTCTGTTCCATAAATGTATAGTGAATAAGTACATTAGTCTCATTTTGCAGATAAGAAAAATAAAATGCAAAGATATTTGTCGCCCACTTAGCTAGCTAGTTAAGCACTACTAAAATGCCTAATTAAGGAGACAGGTTTCTCCTTTCATTGAGGGAGAACAATCCATTGCATCTAGAAGTAGCAGCTTTTATGTGCCACAGCATATCCAGAAACTCAAGTCCCTCAGTCAGTCTTCCTAGTCCTAAATCCTGCAAACACAAGAGAAAAAGTAAAATCATAGAATCATTTTGTTTAGAAGAGACCTTTAAGATCATCAAATCCAACAGTTAACCTAGCACTGCCAAGTTACCACTAAACCATGTCCCTCAGCACTACATCTGCATGTCTTTTAAATATCTCCAGGGATGGCAACTCAACCACTTCCCAGGGAAGCCTGTTCCAACACTTGACAACCCTTTCAGTAAAAAAAAGAAAGAGAAAATATCTTAGTAGGATTTTACTAATCAATCTAAACCTTCCCTGGTGCATCTTGAAGATATTTTCTCTTGTCCTATCACCTGTTACTTAGGAAAAGAGACTGACACCCACCTTGCTACAACTTCCTTCCAGGTAGTTGTAGATAATGATAAGGTCTTCCCTCAGCCTTCTTTTCTCCAGGCTAAACAACCTCAGTTCCCTCAGCTGTTTCTCATAAGACTTGTGCCCAAGACCCCTCACCAGCTTTGTTGTACTTCTTTGGTCATGCTTCAACACCTCAATGTCCCTCCTGTAGTTAGGTGCCCAAAACTGAACACAGTGCTCAAGGTGCGGCCTCACCAGTACCAAGTACAGGGGGATGGTCACTTCCCTCATCCTTGTGGCCACACAATTTCTGATACAAGACAGGATGCTGTTGGCCTTCTTGGCCACTTGGGCTCACTGCTGGCTCATATTCAGATGGCAGTTGACCAACCGTCCCAGGTCCTTTTCCATTTGGCAGCTTTCCAGCCACTCTTCCCCAAGCCTGTAGTGTTTCATGGGGTTGTTGTGACCCAAATGCAGGACCTGGCACTTGGCCTTGTTGCACCTCATACCACTGGCCTCGGCCCATCAAACCAGCTTGTCCAGATCCCTCTGTAGTGCCTGCCTGCCCTCAAGCAGATCAACATTCCCATCCAACGTGATGTCACCTACAAACTTACTGAGAGTGCACTTGATCACCTTGTCCAGGTTGTTGATAAAGATATTCATCAGAACTGGCTTCAGTACTGAGCCCTGCAGAACACTGCTTGTGACAGGACACTAGGTGAATTTAAATCCATTTGCCACTACTCTTTGGGCCCAGACATCTAGCCATATTTTTACCCAGCAAAGAGTATGTCTGTCCAAGCCATGAGCAGCCATTTTCTCCAGGAGAATGCTGTGGGAAATGGTGTCAAAGGCTTTACTAAAGTTCAGGTTGACAACATCAATAGCCTTTCCCCTGTTCACTAAGCTGGTCATCTTGTCATAGAAGGAGATCAGTTTTTTCAAGTAGGACCTGCCTTTCACAAACCCTTGCTGACTGGACCTGATAACCTGTTTGTCTTGTAGTTTCCCATGACGGCATTCAAGATGATCTGTTCCATAACCTTCCTCAGAGCCGAGGTCAGACTGACAGGTCTGTAGTTCCCCAGATCCTCCTTCTGGCCCTTTGTGTAGAGGGGTTAACCTCCTCAGTTATCCAGGACTGCTGATAAATGATGGAAAGTGGCTTGCTGAGCATTTCTGCCAGGTCTTTCAGTACTCTTTGGTGGATCCTATCCAACCCCATATACTTGTGTGCATCTAAGTGGTGTAGTAGCTTGATAACCATTTCCTCTTGGATTATGGGGGATTCATTCTGCTCCCATCCCTGTCTTCCAACTCAGGGACTGAGTACCCTGAGAATAACTGGTCTTACTATTAAAGACTGAGGCAAATAAGGCACTGTTCCACGTAGAATTCTCATGGCAAAACTGGCTGTTCATGGCCTGGGTGAGTGTATGATCTGCTGGATCAAGCACTGGCTGTCTGGACGGTCCCAAAGACTGGTGCTTGACAGAGTTAAATCCAGCTCGCGGTCAGTCACAAGTGGTGTTCCTCAGGGCTCAGTGTTGGGGCCATTTCTGTTTAACATTTTTATCGATGACCTTGCTAAGGACATAGAGTGTATCATCAGTAAGTTTGCAGATGACACCAAATTAAGTGGGAGTGTTGATCTGCATGAGGATAGGGAGGCTCTGCAGAGAGACTTAGATAGATTGGATGGATGGGCCAATGTTAGTGGTATGAGGTTCAACAAGACCAAGTGCCAGGTCCTGCACTTGGGCCGCAACTTGGGGAAGTGTGGCTGGAAAGCTGCCTGGCAGAAAAGGATCTGGGGGTTCTAATTGACAAGCGGATTAATATGAGCCGGCAGTGTGCCCAGGTGGCCAAGAAAGCCAATGGCATCCTGGCTTGTATTAGAAATAGTGTGACCAGCAGAAGTAGGGAGGTGATTGTCCCCCTGTACTCAGCACTGTTGAGGCCACACCTTGAGTATCATGTCCAGTTTTGGGCACCTCAATACAAGAGACATATCGAGGTGCTGGAGTGGGTATAGAGGAGGGCAACGAAGCTGGTGAAGGGCCTGGAGAATAAATCGTGCGAAGAACGATTGAAGGAGCTGGGACTGTTTAGTTTGAGGAAGAGGGGACTGAGGGGAGACCTCATCACTCTCTACAACTACTTGCAAGGACATTGTAGAGAGGTTGGTGCTGGTCTCTTCTCAGAGGTAATTAGCGATAGAACAAGAGGGAATGGCTTTAAGCTGCAACAGGGTAGGTTTAGACTGGACATTAGGAAGAAATTCTTCACAGAAAGAGTGGTCAGACACTGGCATAGTCTGCCCAGGGAGGTGGTTGAGTCACCTCTGGAAGTCTAAGGTGGCAGTTCTGCTAACTTCCATACGTACTTCTCTGAGAATCGAAAACTGTATTATTTCATGATCGCTATGCCCAAGACAACCTCCAACCACCAAATCACCCAACAATTCTTCTCTCTTTGTAAACAATAGTTCCAGTGGGGCGCATTCCCTAGTTAGCTCACTCACCAGATGTGTCAGGAAGTTATCTTCCACACACTTCAGGAACCTCCTAGACTGATTCCTTTCTGCTGTGTTGTATTTCCAGTAGCCATCTGGTAAGCTGAAGTCCTCAATGACAACAAGTCCCACAAGGTAGCGATTGTGAGACTTCTCCCAGCTGCTTATAGAATATTTTGTCTGCCTCTTCATCTTGGTTGGGCGGTCTATAACAGTCTCGCACCATGATATCTGCCACCTTGGCTTTCCCCCTGATTCTTACCCATAAACGCTCCATCCTACTATTACCATCATTAAGCTCGAGACAATCAAAACACTTCCTAACAAACAGGAGCACTCCACCATCTCTCCTTCATGGCCAATGCCTTCTGAAGAGTTTATAGCCATACAATGCAGCACTCCAGGTAAATGTGTATAATCCCACCCTGTTTCTGTGATGATGACTATATTGTAGTTATCCTGCTGCACAATGGTTTCCTGTTTGTTGCCTATGCCATGTGCTTTGGTGCAGATGTACTTCAGTTGGGCTATTGATCCCATCAGCTTTTTGGAGGGAGAAGCCCTAAGTCCTACCTGATGATTCCCAGGTGCTTCTCAGATTTCTAGCCCTTCAACATCCCTTGTGCTTTGTTATTGCATGGCATTCCATCCCCTACCTCCACTGGGATGGCAGATCAAAGGACCTCACTAGCATGCCATCCCACAGTCACTGATGTGCTACCCCCAGGCTTGTCTCCAGCAAGCCTTCTCCCCTTCAAATCTAGTTTAAAACTCTTCTGATGAGCGCTGAGATTTCCTGTGGAAAAATCTCTTTCCTCTGTTGATACAGGTGTACCCCATCTGTCACCAGTAGGCCTGGTGTTGTGTAAACTGACCCATGGTCAAAAAACCCAAAGTCCTGCCATTAACAACCGGCTTGGTATTATTCACATCCCTATGCTACATGAGAACAATACTATCAAAAGTGACTTGTGGAGGATATACACAGAATTACATTTGTGCTGCTAGCCTCAGGAGAGATCCTGGGCTCTAATTGCCAGATGTGGAAACTACTTATGACTCAGCTCTAGGTCAGAGCCAAGTATTCATCCATGATGCTCTGGTTTCCATGAAAATGAAAGATGAACTCAGAGGCTAACACTTTGATTTTATGAAGACACACCATCTAAAATAAAACTAGAGACAAGCATAATGAATCACCACAGAGCTATATATCCCAACTTCTGGCTGTTTTCTTTCCATTTGGACATGGTGTATTTATTTAAAAAGTATTTCAAATGGGTCTATTTCAATGGACAAATACAAATAATTCCAATAAATAAGCCTACTGATTCCAGATAGTATTTTTAATAGAGAATATATAAATCCTCATATTTAATGCACGCTTTTTTAGTAGTTCAATATTAAAATACCCTTTTTTTAAAAAAAAAATGTTAGCCTGTGTTCCTGATGCATACATGGACTTAATCTTTTATGGGATACTTTTTCCTTCTTTCAGCTTCTTTTTTTATGTGAAACAACTGTTGCATATGAATACTTAATATAGCAAACAATGTGGCTTAAGCTTGAATTATATCTTTATCCAGATCAAATTCCAGATTACACTGAGGCTTTGATTGTAGGCAAAGTACAGGGATAATATCAGGCCTGGTACCAACCCACCTAGATAGAAGAACAGGCTCAGGAAGGATGACAACTTCAGAATTTTCTGTCCTATACCTACTGTTTTTTCAAAAGTTAGGATCAGAGTTTGATACAAAACTTCAGCACATATACTGTAGCTTGAGGATGAATCACTACACTGGTGAATGAGATGTCTTCAAATCTTTTGTCACTCTAGGTCCTTGAGTAAACCAAGTATTCAGAATTCAAGTGTTGCACTTATATTTCTTCTCAGAGAGCACACACTCTCGCTGGATCAGCTTACGTTATAAAAGCAAAAGAAATCTCACAAAACAGATGTTTTTAACCTTTTATACTTCATTAGTTACAATATCTTCCCATATACACCTTACTCTAAGTCTGGAGCTTTTTTTCTGTTTGTTTTTTTGGGGGTTTGGTTGTTGGGTTTTTTTGGTCAATCATTATTCATAATTGCACTGATCAAGCCACCAAACTACATTTTTATGTCGACATGTCATTACAGAATGTAATATATATGATAATGATGCAAAGTATGAGTGGTAAGCTCCTAGTTTTCATGAAATTTGAGATACTACCAAGCGATCCTCCACTGTTTTATTACAGAAATATTATACAAGTCAGTGCTAGAAGCAATGGTATTTGATGCATCTGAGTCATAGAAAAGCATCCCACTCTTTCATCTTGGTTTGTTTAGGTAGTTAAAATGGAATGCACATTTTTCCATGCATCTTATCTTTCTTATCTTAGAGTCCCAGAATATAACTTAGCATAACATTTTAAACATGTTTTATGTGCTTAGCAGCCTGAATCTCAGAGGGAATTAATGAATCTTAGGGTCATAAGTTACTCAGCCTTTTTGAGAACCTAACTTCTTGCTTTGTCTAGATAGAGCAAGGACTTCTGCCTTGTTTCTATGTAACTAGATAAAGGAGTAGTGAATATGTATCTTCTCATAAAAGAAGAGATGTCCTCATGCCTTACCTTACTCTAACTGTGAAGCAAACAACCAGGAAAAGAATGGAACCATATTTTTGCCCCTGCATCATGTCAATCAGGGGAACTGAGTCATCACCACAGGAGAAAGAAACACAACATAATCTTTCTCATTGGCACAACTACAGATAGCAGTAACTACAAGGGGTAAAGGAGGATAAGGAGTTCAAGTTTTTGACCGGGGTGATGATGGTTACACATACATGCTATTCAATATTTTTAAATGCTGTGGCTGACCATAGATTACCTGAGCAATAAGACTACATATACACTGTGAATGTAAGGTCTTCTGAAGAAGTCAGAACTGCTGAAATAATATTTGAAAAACAGAAATGTTACCTAGAGAAAAGAAGTAATAGAAAATGGTGACTTAGCTTTTGGTTATATTTTGATGTTCTATAAAGGAAAAGAACAGGAAATGAAGAAGAGTTCATTTCCATAAAATTGATACATATAAAATAAATTTTGTGAGAAAACTTCCTGATAAAACCCTACAATTGACAAGAGCTTTTTAGTTTTCTTTCCCTCTACAGTTGGATTTTTCCTGAGAAAAAAAATATTCCAGGAAACTGATAAGAAAAAAAGGAAAAATGTTTCAAATTATTATAATCTCAGGCCAGCACCCTAGTACTTCTGGTTTTCTTTTTAAAAAGGGAAGAAAATAGAGGAGTAATACAGAATTCTTTAGTTTCACATATAAGTTGTGCTCTTTTTTCTGACAGCAATATTCTCAGCATGGCACCCCTCTTGTCATTCCCACTTGCCATAGCTTTGAATTTAGGAAGAAACTAACTGCATTTGTCCAATGCTAACAAACCCAAAAGTTAACAAAACTGAGAAGACTTTTCCTTAAAAACTGCATATACTGGTCCAACATGGAAAAAAGAAATAGAGTCCCACCTCACTAGAGGAATTAAAAGTATATATTCTTTGCCATCACATGGGAACTAAAATGGCATTTTCAGAGGTAAATCTTTTCACTTTGAAAAAGGAACAGCCAGGGAACCAGAATTTTTCACTATGTTTCACAGGTTGACTTTTTTGAATGGTTTCAGCTGAGCTACTATCAATATTCAAATGTCATTTTCTTTTTTCCTATTGTTGACACTTTGAGATTCAGAGTAACTCTTATCTATCTCCAATTCAAAGATCTTTATAAAATCTTTCTTATGAGCTTAGTGCTATTCAGAACAAAGAGAAAAACTACAAACTAAACAGTAAAAGTGTTTACAGTGGTGCTCTAAGATAAAAACTTCGAACATTTCAGAGGCTTAAATGCATCTGTTGCTTCCCTTTAGCTCCTATAAAACCTTTAATTTCCCCCCCTAAATGTAAAATGCTCTAAATGTCTTGCAGATCTGACAGTTACAAAACAGCATTGACACCATATGCTTACCTCTGACTTCAATATTACAATTCCTAGCACTGTAGATATTCTCTATTCAGGGACCTCCACCTACTCTAGTGAAGTCTCTTGACCACGTTCATGTCTGAATGAAGACATTTACCAATTCTTAGTGCCATGCTTTCACATTGCCTTAATACAATTTCATAGCAAGGAATGGAAATAAAAAGTAAAAAATTCTCATGCAAATCAGTTGAGGGTGTTATTCAGGTATTGATGAACCCTCAGATGTACAACAATCAACATAGTAGGAGAACAAGCCTGAGCCTGTTTATTTCGTAATTGTCCACATAATTATCCTCTAAGATGGTCCGGATAGAAACACTTTGTGCTTCTTAAACTGAAAACATTGTTCTGTTCCATCGGATATTCAGATCTCTAGTCTTAATTGCCTCAGTTGCTTTCTGTTATATTAAATTCAGCCAATATGCCCTGCTATGTATATAAAAGAATATTATAGTCAAAAAGTACTAATTACAAGACTACCATTATATATAACTACTTCTCATTTTCCTCATTTAATTTCATGCTGATGCAATAATGCTTCTAAGAAAGAAATTTCATTCAGATAGGAGCCAATGACAACCCTTCACTATATGGTACTGAATGTTTTGCTGAAGAATTGTGCTTGATGCTGTTTCAATAGCAATTTTCTTTATGGTTTGTAACTTGCTAAGGAAGTTTCTTTATACTGAAACATTAATGATTTGGATCCATGCAAGCACTCCCTTGCTCCTTCTTTGGTTTCACAGGATGTAAATTAAAAAGAAGTTATTGTTTAGGTATCAGCAATATTGGAAACATAAGAAAGCTAACTTTGTAGGGTTGTCTTTTAGGAGAAATTCTGGATCTTACAGCTCTGAATGTTTTCCCATGGCACCATCATGTGATGGAACGCAAACAAAGCAAATATACAAAAATAGATAATATTGCAGAGATCATTTGACTTGGTTAAAGTTCAGATAGATTAGGAACATCCATTATGTAAAGTACAGTATCTATATCCTGCTACTTATATCAACATAAGGAGTTTGCAAACAAAAATATTAATGGCAGTTCAAAATCACCTTTCTTCAGGGGGCAGGGGTAAACAAGAAGAAATCTAGGATTTTGAGTGGTTTATCATAATCCATCTTTTAGTACTTGTACAAAAAACTCTGGATTTGCAGAAATTAAGTTAAACAAGGTTATAATGAGCCCTGCTTAAAATTTATCTACTCATTTCACCCTATATGTCTCCATGGAAAGTTTGAACAAAGCTTTTGGTATGTAAACTGCAGATAAGTATGAGTTGATGAAACCAGGAATCAAAATGTTCTGCTGTGTGAAGGTTTTTATTATGAACTCAGCTTATTCAACAAAAAAAATAATGTGTTTGTATGTTTATAGATGCAAATGCTTGAAAGCATCACCACCAATCAAGACAGACCTTTTCACTGAAGTTAGTGCAGACTTCTTAAAGTTCTGATTTCAGTCCAACTGTTTGCAACCGTTATGTAGTAAATGGAAATGTACAAAGCTGACAAAATAAGTCAGAACTCACAGATTTAAAAAAGTATCATTATAATTATGAGTTAATTCCTGCAGCAAAGTTGATGTCTCAGGTTGATATGGTGATCACACCTTTGTAAAGGAAGGGTTGTCTATTTGAATGAGCCAATACAACAAATCTTTAGGTTCTTCTGAAGGACAGAAGTATAGTGAAAATTATATATGACTTTTCAGGAACTAATTAATTCTGGAATTAGATGCAAAATTAGTTTACAACTATTTGGTAGTAACTACAAAATAAAAATGGTTACTAAAAGATATTATTAAAAGGGTTGTTTTCAAACAATAATAAACAATTTCTATGTTTTCATTTTTTAGCAGATGCATGTTAGGTTACAAGGAATTGCAACAGTTCTCTGATTCACACATAAATCTGACAATTAAATATAATGTCCTCTGACTGAACTCATTCTGAACAAGCACAAAGAACAAAGCATATTTTACTATGGATAATTTAACTTTTATTAACACTCGACTTTAAGGAAACAATGAACTCCAGCACACTCTCTGGATTTTATTCTCATCCCTCTGCTCTCAATTTGCCCTCAGTACTCTGAATCAAAAAGAAGCTAAGTCTCCAATGTACTTCTGGAGCACTTCAGTCACACCGTGCTCCTTATTTGGGATCTAGCAGAAGTCCTAAGCCTTGACCTTACTGTCACTTAGGTATATAATTTTATCCTAGGTTTACATATATTGATTTTAAAGTCATTCTGGATGCCTCTAAGAAACATATTTTCAAGGGAAAAAAAAAAAAAGCTAAGATCCAATAGTGTTATCTAAACAAAACATTAACCAAACTTCATGCTTTCTTCTTAAAAAACTGAATGTCTCTCAGCACTCTCAAAGACACATGTGCTAGAAGTCTGTTCCAAAAACTGAACATGTTTTAGAAAAAAATTTCCTGTTAAGAATCAGGCTGCTTTTTCATTTGGAGCGAGAAAGATAAAATGGAGATACAGGCTGAGACACCTTATGTTTCCAAAAAGTAATTGTGTCAGAGGGACACCAATGGGAAAATAAGAATGTGCAGATTTAAATATATAGTCACCTGCTGGAGATGTTTTGTTTCAGTAAAAGCTCATCAGTTTTGTAACACCAAAATTAATGATATTCAAGGTGCTTTGCAAGGTTGATCACTTTATATAATTCAGTGGGCATTTAAGTGTTTCTGAGTGACAGGTGCTTATGAATGGAGTGGAATTTTCTAAAATGCTGAACTCCAATATGACTGATGATTTTTTATTTGGTTTTAGATCTTAACATTATTTGTTCTATTGTTTTTCAATTTTTTTTTTATTGATCTCAGATTTGTTGATTTGAATGGTTTTAGATCAGCCTTTGAGATACAGTATTTACCCGCAACCATAGATACAATAAGAAGTTAACAATTCTCCACTGTCTTTCTCATAAATGTTAAACTAAATCTTTTGTTTTGTAAATTGTGTATATCTCAGTTATGCTCTATGTTAGAGGTTGCAGAATCTGCAGCCTGAGGCAAGGCTGCTGCAGCTTCACCCCCCCAGGTACAACTAGCAGGGAGGCTGAGGATGCATTCCCACTGGCTGAGCAAGAGAGAGCTCTACCAGTGAGAATGTATGCATTACTGGCTGGTTTATCTGATGGGCAATTCCACCATGGTCTCACCCTTAGAGATATACACACAACCCTGGCTCCAAGGCCAGTTCATCTACTCTCTGGCTAGTCTGACTTGATCTTTGCTGTTGATCACACACTCACTTAGACATCTGCACTTGTTCCAGCTCCTGACAGCATTGGATACATGGGCCCTTGTGACCTGAGGTCCCACTCTAGCTGTTGGCACATAAGTCCACTCACTGTGGTCTCTCCAGTTCCTGGTATCATGATTCCAGGGCCTGCTGACCTGTGGTGTGACTCCAGTGGCTGGCACTCAGGCTCTGCCCCTCCTTCTGGGCCCCAACACTGAACCAAGAGCTGATCCATGAGAAAAGGAGTTAGAAATGGCATTTCTTTAGTTAGGACAGACTGCACTGATCAGAAGCAGAGCATTGCCAGACAAACATACTGACCAGCCCTTTTCATCCCCTTTTTGTTCAATTTTCCTTTTTTTTGGCCCTCCCCAAATCACCTACTTCCCTCCCTTTCCCCATCTTTTCTTCCTCCCCTTAAGCATCCCAAAGTAAGTCTTCTGCAATCCCAAAATGCTCTTCCCCTGCATCCCATTATGTGTCCCATACTTCTAGGCAGCAACCCCTCCCAGTGCCAAAGATGTTCTTGACAGCTGCTCACCTTAACTCTTCCTATTGGGTTTCACACCTGGTGCTGGAGGTCTCCTGGGACAGCCCTGAGAAGGGCCTGGAATGGGTGTCCCTTCATTTATGTTCCCGCCTGCCTTTGTGGCCCTGTGCTCTTTTGTAGATAAGTAAGTGAGATTTTATCACATAACCTTACACTCATGAGGTGTGAATTTATACTTACTTACACATAAATTTCCCAGCCTCAGGCAGTGTCTTTGAACCAATAGTTGTTACAGACAGATTTTGTAACCCATTATCCTTGTTTTGTTTAGACTTGAACATAAAGCAAACATTTAGAAACCAGAACTCAGCCCAGTACACAGCTCTTGCCTTTGCTACTCCATGATTTTAACTAAGAAAAAGCAGATACTCAGTGCTGCATGAAGCAGTTAGAAATCAATTTTCAACCTGAAAATTGACAATGAATATTTATTTCCACACCTGAGCAGCTGAAGGCTGAGGGGCAGTGTTTTCCCTGTGAACACCTGTACTCTCAGTGTGATCAGCCACAATCTATCTTTTGGTTAATTTAATGTATTCTTGATACCTTGTTTGAATGTGTGTTTGCTTGCATTTCAACCACATGGACTAGTGTGTGCCTTACAGCTCCTGTG
>JAOXJK010000001.1:161460629-161476887 GCA_025774025.1 Xenus cinereus
AAAAAAAAAAAAAAAAAAAAAAAAAAAAAAACGAACCCGTAAATATGATAAATGTATGGAAAAAACAAAATTAAGATGTTTTCATGTAAGTGACTCCTTATGGCAGAAGCAAGCTCATTTCCAAAGAGAGTTAGTACCTATTTCCACTGTATAACAATAGAGTCAATACTTTATGGCAAGGTTAAGTCTCTGTCTTCAGTGGATGTTCTAAGGGAGCCAACCAGAGAAAATATATCTCTTCTTGGGAAGTCACCCACTGATATTTTCAAGTGGTTGCATATCTGAACAAAATATGTGGTTAGGAATACCTTGTATTTTGTGTTCCACCAGGAAGATCCTCCTGTTATGACTACATGGATTTTTATTTTTTTTTACTTCACTCTTTTATTCCCATAGTCTTCCCTCTAATTTTACTATATTCAAGTTCTTGCTTCCGTAGAGATCACAAGTGAAAAGTAGCCTGCCAGTAAAGCAACCAACTCCCATTTTTTCATAAAAGTATTAAAAAATAAAGGAAATTATGACAGTAATTATTATGTGTCTGGCATAATAAAAAACATATATAAACAAAAAAATCCCCACTGGTACTGTGAAGATTCAGATCATACAGATGACAGTTTGAATGTCAACACAGACTATTTTAAAATAAGAATGACATAATCTGTCTACTAATCTGAGATTAGAAATTTACAATTACCTCTCTATACAGGAAACACCCAATAAGGATATACTTCCTTTTAAGGTGGATACTGAATTAAGATAGGAAAGCAGGATATTAATTCTTAATGCTTTTGCTAACTAGTTCCACTCACATTTTATGTGTGGAGATTATCTGAATTCTTATCTGGGTGCTGTTGCCTGTGCTCTCTTGAGCACATTGTCAGAGTGCAATTTATTAACAGTTATGAGAAACATCCTAGGAAGATTGACAGTAAATGTATGAACACTACTATTGAGAAAAATTATTTTGATACATCATCTAAAAAGTCCTATTCTCTATCTCCATCTACTGGAGGATTCTTAACAACTAACACACTCTGTAGTTTTCCCTAATTCCCTTATTCTTCCTCAATGCATCTGTTATTTTCAAGGAAAGCTAAACTCCATTTCAGAAATAAGACTTTAGGCTATCTCTCTTGAAAGCGACAATTTAAGCATGATCTCATTAGATGAATCATCTCTTTTTAGGCATAAACATTCTTATAAACATCTAAATATCTACAAAATAGAATTTAGGGACCTAAATTTATGTGTAATCACTAAAAATAACCCCAAACAAACACAAGGTAAAACGAAAAAAAAAACAAAACAAAACAAAAAACACCTCTCACTGGGTTAGACAGCAGAAATTCCCTAGATAACTTTATCTGAATTGGTGAAGTTTCCTACACTCCAGAAGTTCTGCAACTGTAAGGCTCTATCTATATTAATCATAAACGTAACCCATCAAAGAGCACAGCAAAACAACTAGTGCAGAGGACCTGGCATCCACATCACATGTATTTTGCGATGTTTTACCCCAAACTAGTTGTAGCCTGAATCTGTGTACTTCAAGTCCATCAGCAGTTGAAGTGCCTTAGCTGTTAGTGTCACTTTTTGTGGTAAATTTGAAAGCTGTCCATTGTCTACACCCTGGCAAGCACCTTAGCACAGTAAGTGGAGGACAATCAAGCAACTTCCTTAAATAATGTATAAATTAGAAAAACGTTCTTATCTGAACCATAATGCTAAAGTCAGTGCACAATGCCGCTGTGCTGAGGTACTACTATGTGGGCAAAGCTGAGCATCTAACAACGTATCCTTTGCCTCATGTAATTTGAAATTCAGGGTTTGTTTCCAAAGGGGCCCAATCAAGCCAACATGCTTGCAGCTAATTCACTGAACACAAACTGACAGCATCATATTCAGCATAAAACACAGCAGTCACAGCCACTTTCATTTAATATCATTGTTGGAAAAATGGAAGCTGCACCTTTGTAAGTAGTTTGGACATAACTTAGGAGATCTGTATTACATGTCTTCCTAATTTTCAGAGTATAAGCTCACACCCTCTGTTCTGCAAGCAGGGCATCTTAACTGTCTGAGACACAAGTTCTTTGGATGAAGAAGGGGTGATATGATGATTACCAAGAATCTCCAGTTGAAATTGAATCAATTTTGCAGAAAGGAAACCCAGACTCAGAAAATTATAAAGAACTAGTGAATAAAAAATAAAGAAAAAAGTTGAGAGTCTGGTCTCTGCCCAAAATGAATTAGGATTTTGCCTTAAAGAGCCATTGAATAAACTACTTATATCGTGTAGGGAATATAAAAAGGAAACCAACTTTTCACTGTTACTGGAACTTTCTTCATTAGCTTACAGAGTTAGTATTTGTCTTGATCCAGTAATCATTCAGTTTACATGGTACACTTGTAAAATTAGAAAAGATGACAAAATATCTCAATCTTTGCTTGCAAATCCTATTAGAGCAACCACTCTTCTAGAAAATCGGAGAAGTGTTTTTCAACCACTAAACTTCAGGCTAAATAATTAAATCCAGGATTTACAGCAACATTTCTAATCATGACCCTATTACATAAGCAGGGAAATGATGCCTCTTCGCCCTGGTTTTTCTGTTTTGCATTCACCATCAACATATGTTAGATATTCTACATGCATGCCTTACAGATTAGGCTGCACAGTAGAATCAGATGGAGGGAAGCATAGCTTCTGAATGCTTAGCTGGTTTAGGCATTGAGATGATTTAAATAGCATAATACCTTTCCACACATTGAATAAGAGTATATTCAATGACAGAACAATTTAATAGGGCTTTTTGGCAGCTAAAGAACCTTGCCATAGGTACTCAGGGTAATAAAGACCCGCACGATCCAGGAATATTTCTATCTAATAGTATATGGCCAAAGTATATATACCAATGTACAGCTGTCTGGGCAAAATGTTGTATTTCAAGTCCCCTGTTTATCCTGATGTGACAGAAGTGCCATGTGTGCTTTCTGTCAGATCAATAACAGACTAGATTCTTCTGGCTTTATAGAATGTGGGTAAAATGAATGTGGGTACTTCCTCTAGTGCAGCAGAGTAGAAAAACAATGTTTAACATTGTATTCTCAGGATTTCAAGAGAGACCATCAGGCTTTTTAAGCCAGGGCTGGCAAACTGAAAATTCAGTAAGAAAATGAAGCTTGAACCTTCTACTGTATGTCTGTGTTCTAAATAAGCAAGAAGCCCAAAATGGGGAAATAAAATTTCAGCTTCAAACAACTTCAGGATTAAACCTTGGGACTAAATAAATAGATCTTCCTTTGTTTTTTTACACAGTCTGTCTAGTCTAGTGTTAGACTGAGAAGGGAACATGATAAAATCAGTGCGTTTGGGGAATCACTTCTGTGAAATAACATGAGGACAGGTTTACAAAGAATGAGGTTTGTTTAGAAAATGTAGGTGAGAACTGCTTTTTACAGTGCAGTGAGAGTCAGGGGCAGAGTCTGTGTTTTGCACAACAGATTCTTTTTTTTGTGTTGCATCAACTTTTAGGACAGAATTCCTTCCACTGAAATCTCAGGGAATAGCTGCAAGAATCTTCCCCTAGTCACAGTTAAGCAAAGTTTTCCAAATGGCTTTCTTGGAGTTAGGCACTTAAGTTTAACCTGTAGCTAATTTAGGACACCTAAACTCTTCATATTTTCATGCAACACTTGACATCACAAATTCTACTATTTTATGACATTGAAGCATGATTTATCTCTTGCCAAAATGAGTGGAGTGTTTCTATTCATGTCAATAATAATTGGATTGAGCCTATACCATTCATTAGAAGATTTATTTTCTCAGGCTCTTATTCAAGGTGAATAGATTATGACAGGCACAATATCTCTACCTGTGCTCTCTATGTTCTTATCAAAAGACTTTCATCACATGCAATTGGAGGTTTAGCACTAGAGTTATTTCTTTAGTACAATTAGGACAGGTTATTTTATGCCTTTTTGTCTAGTTCAAAATTCTCAACTCATTAATATTGTTTATAGCAATAAGACATTTTGCTGCAGACTACAAAAGAGAACTTTGAATTCTTTCTGCATGTAACATAAGTAGTGAAAAAAGTCAGACTTTCACATTCACAAAATACTCTATTAGCCAGAACTGAAAGCAAGCCAAAAAAAAGCTACCTTTTTCCCTTGAAGGAAAAAAAACTTTCTAATTTAGTTGAGTTTACTTTATTATATTACACAGAATACATATCTTTAATTGCAAACAACTAATGAATAAGTAGTTAATAATTATTACTACTACTTATGGTTTACATTTGGTTACATATGGGTACTTTAATTCACAGAACTTTGTGGAACTGTCAACAATTAAACTAATTTTTTATTAATTACAGAGCTGATGAAAGAATCTAGGAAAAAATGTCATGTACAAGTATCAATATAATTTGTGCATTACTTTCAATGTCCTTTTTTTCTGTCTAGGTTGCACTTACCTACTGTAACATTGCATGTCCTAGAAGCCTGATCCTCTGAATTTCCAGACTGAGTACTTAGTCTTACCACTGAGGACTCCCGACTCACTTCATTGCTGAAATCCTTTTCTGTAAAAGAAGATGAGAGATTTGGTGTGCTATGAAATTTTTGTCAGATATTTATTTAGGATATTGACAGAATAATCACATGGGGGTTTAGTAGTCATCCGAGCTCTGGAAGTGAAGCTATAATTTATCACTACTTCCATTACAAAATTTAGTTTTAGTCACTATTGTTATGGTTCATCTCATTATTGAAGCACTTAAGCAAGTGCAGTATGCTAGTCATAGTATTTATCACCCTTTTTTTTTTGTATTCTTTGTAGAAAAATGAGCTTTCACAAGACCCTCTTGAGTATAAGAACATCATTCTACCAAAGGGAGTAAGTCAGAGGTGTCAAATGCACCTGCAACTAAGTAACAACTACAATTCACTCCTATCTTGTTGTCTGCAGATGCTCTTTTCTTATATTAGCAAGTACTGCAATTTCTTCACAAATCACTGTGATGGTCATCTATTGATTCATATTCCTCTAAACCTACAGATATTGCCATCAAGTGTGCAAAGTGAAGAAAACACCATCAAACAATAAAAAAGCAAGAACAACATAGTCCATCCCATTCTCCACCTTCCCTTCCAAACCCATATGTTTGACCTTAACTTGAAAGCTATTTAGGACAAAAAGTTAATCTTTTCCCTGTTGACAGGCTGGCAAATATTTTGCATGATTCATGACGTTTTGGGTGACAAGACACTTTTGAACTGTTTCTGAAGAGCTGATTAATATAATTGGAGATTTCAGTAGGTATAAGTGGTTGAGAAAGTTTAAACTAGGTTTATGTTGCTGCTTGAAGGCATTCTGTGTGAGCTTACTTCGCCTCTCTCTCTTCTTTATTGGTCTACTTCAATGGAAATGCTGAGAAAACAAGGCCGCGATTCAACAATTCACATTTCATGGAATACAAATATACTACTTTCTGTCTTACCAACTATACTGAAGACTTAGGAGTTCAACAGGAAGGATACTATATCATCAACCTTATCAAGTATTTATCTGAGTCTGAAATATCTGGTTCTTAATTCGGATTTCATTGTGTATTTATTTTCTCAAATGAAAACAAAAACACCCACCTCCACCAAACAATCAAAAAACATCTACCAAAACAAAAGAGCAACAGTAAAATTTTAATTCATCCACAGAAGAGATGAAAGCTAAAAGATATTTCTACAATCATGCTCTTTATTTGTGCTAAATATTTCTGTATGAGTATTTAGGGATATGCTTTAACTGAAAAAAAAAAAACCTAGAACACATACTTCACAAAAAACTATTTAAAAAAAAGGCTTTACAAAGATAAGAAAATTCATAATGCTTCAGACCATCTAGCTCAGCAGCGCCTTCAACTGTGACTGCAAAAAGACTCCAAAGAGTAAACACAAGGCAAATATATAGAGTACTTGCACTAATAATTTCTCAGCTTCTGACTACTTTCAGCAGAGATTTTCTAAGCATCCTTTTGTCTGTTTGTTAGCCAGAAATTGATCTTGCTTCCAAAGGCTTCCAAGTTTCTTGTCTTTCAAATTTCTTTTGAGACCTATGCAATTTTCTTGCATTTACAGGATTCTTTCCACAGACCTACTGGCTTGTATCACAATAATAATGATGAATAAAATGATGAAGTACTTCAATTTTTTTTGAATAAGCCTCCCACTAAAGTCTCATATTCCAGATTGAGGTATTCAAGGTAGAAGCTATCACCTTTTTCCTACTTACCATATAATTCTATGTGCCTGTATCTGGGTAGTCACAGTTAGATAGGATGAATCCTAGAAAATCCAGAAAATATTAGGTTGATTCTTTCCCCTGCTTGCAATTTATTATGTAGTTCTCTGAAGCTTGCAATAATTTACATATGAGTAAGATTAGGCTTCATACTTATTACCATAAATTATTTATATGCCATGTTACTGTAAAAATGTCCAGAAAAGCCATCTGAATTACACTAATGTTGATCTTGTGCTGTTGAAAAGAACCTAGTTCATTTTTCATTGTATCTTTTATATTAAAAAGATCTAAGGCCTAATTTATATAATAACAATAATCACTAAGTTGTACATTTTGCTAACCTTGCTTTAAAGTAGCTGCACTACTATCATACTACAAGATTGATTCAAAACCTATATTACATACTAATTCTGTGCACATACACTCTTATACACTCACTTTCCTGAACAAAAAAATAAAGACACTGACTGTGACTGAGGCACAGTTAATGTTTTATGACTCCTGAAATATGTACCTACTATGGGTGAAATTATAATTTACATTTTGATTATCCTCTTACATGAAAAAAACCCACCCCACAACCTTCTAATCTCTCAGTTTGTGTTAACACGCGTATATGTTCTTAGAGCTGTCCTCACTGATAAGAACACAATTTCAGAAAACAATATCACACAATTTATTGATCTGAATAAATACATTTTTGCTTTTTGTCAAAGGAAATACAGTTAACATAAGGTACATGTTGCTTGCTTCCGAGACAGACAGTTGGGAGGTTAAGCATGTGTGTTTTTTGCATCACAAAACAAACATAAAATTCTATTTTCTGTGAGCTCTTAATTCTATAAACTTCCTCTTTCTTGAAAGCTGATGGCTATCTTAGCATATTTCTATATCTTAAATTCACCTGTTCCTTTCATTTTTGTTAAAGCTAAATGACTACTAAAACCAAAGTGAGGCAATCACTTTAAAAAAGCTGCTTCTCTCAAAAAAGTCCCCTGCATTGGTTGGTCATACTCTTCTCTATGCATATGGTCATACCATTTCTCTAAGCATTCATCTAATATTTGTCTTTCTAAATATTTGTCATCAATCCTCTGGACTGTCCACATCCATCAGTGATTTCCTTATTTGCCTCAGGGATTATTTCCATACACCCCGTTGTTCTCTCTTTTGCTTTCGTCCTAATCTTTGGAATTGGCAGTCCCAAACAATCATCTATTGACACAATTTAAGTTGAGTTTTATTATCAAGGTAAAATAAATGCTCACAAAAGGTAAAGGTAAACACTAAAAATCAGGTTTTTAAGTATCACAATGCTTTTGCCTTAGTAAGTAATACAACACAAAAGTTTTGGAAGTATATTAAATAGTTGCAGTTCTTCAGACCTCAACAGTAGTTGGGACTGCAAAGCAGATGAAAGTCTGTCTCTTGGTTTGATAAAACCAAAGCCAGATAGTAATAATAATTAAGTGCTTTTCCTCTGTATATATAATAAAAATCTTTGCAACTAGCCACAGTGACTTGAATACAAACTCATTACTTTTTGTAATTGTGCTCACTATGGTTTGTCTTGGCTTATAGGCAAGTCCTTCAAACTGAACAGGCCAGTTATGGTTCAACGTCAAGTTTAGAAAAAATGTCTTGTGGAATGTTACTAATTACATATATGTTTAAAAGTTGCAGCATATGCACAAAAGTGAAACAGATGAATTATCCTTGTTTATCACAATTGTCTTATTCCTGGATTACTCATCAGGACTGTTTGGGAAATTTTTTTAGAAAATCTCTGATAGTCAGAAGAAAGTGAAAAGGCTGTAATTATTCTGAAAAGTCCTGAAAATTAATAATCTGGTATTTTTCATATACATGCAAGAGAGTTTACATCCATTACATTTAAACCCTCAAAGTTAATGAAAAAGTTATCTTTTTTATTGTCTTATTTTGTCAGTAGGGTAATTTTACCTTTAAGAGGATGAATGATTTCTGGCAACGTTTAAGCACTTGGTAGCTAGAGATACCAATGACTAGATCTGTCTGGGTAGTTTCTTTAAGAATAAACAGAGGTGAAGTGCTTTTGTTAAGCAGTACAAGCCAAAGATGGAAATGTGTCAGCATTTTAGTTCAGAGAACTGTAATTTTGAGGAAAGTTCCCTAATCATCCTCTCTTACTGTGCATTGCTGCAAATCACAGGCATTAGTGCATGTAAGCCAAGTTCCTTTCAGGTGAATTGAAGTGTGAACTCTGTTGCAGCCTGAATCAGGACATCATGGCAGTTCCACTGATTTGTTCTTTGGACAATTTTGAACCAAATATTCAGGCCAGAGACCAGACAAAACCATCCCAAAAGTGAAAACTAAATATGCACACTGTAGGTGCAGTGATCTTATACCAAACTTCTGTGATCTGCTTCTGTTTTACAAAGTTAATTGTTAATGTAGAAGCAGGCTGAGAATACATCTTCCAGTCAATGAAGATATAGTCCTCCCTCTGTTCATTTCTCCATTTCGTCCACCTGCTCTTATCTACTGTGTCTTTATTTCTTTATTACAGCTGACAAACTCTTGGAGATTTACACTACTTCCTAGCATTTCATTTCCACCGTTCCTTATTGGTCACCTGAAGTGACATTAAGTCTTATCATAATAAATAGCAATAAATAAATAAATAAATAATAATAGTGTTAATAGGAGAAAATGATTAGATTACTCATGAAGCATTCGGGCAATTACTAATGCTGCATGTGTTTAACAACCGAAGTTCTACAGTTCATTGATGGAGGTAAGTTGTGCTTGTTTAACTGAAAAAAAATCTGCCAACTTAATTCAAATTTTCAGGAAAGTACATACACTAAACTAAAGTTACAATAACTGGATAATTGAGAATGAATTTCTGTGCTTATCTAAAGTTGTCTAGAGGTTGTTGCATCATGTTTGTTGTATCATTTTCAGGTATAGGAACAGGATTCACAATACATACCAGAGATGCACTTCAAGATACTTTGTAAAATCTTCTATTAAAATCCAACCTTTTAATGTAAGATATTTGTAACATTTGCATATTTCAAAAGAAAATAAAAATTTTCAAAAACTTACTTACTTCTAAGTTGCTAAAATCTGTCCAAGTTTATATATACTGCATAGCACAAAATTACTTCATATCACGTTTTTGCATACAATGATAAAAATTTTTATCAACTAGCTCAAAACTGATACATTTAAATAGACTTTTCACATAAGTAGTTCTTCTTTTGCTTGTTTCATAGTGCAAGGTAAGCACTAGAGACCTGAAAGAAGTTTTTCTGCCAGTGCAGAAGGACTGAGAATCTATAATTTAAATTTCACTTAAACAAAAAAGTTCTTCCAGGAGTCTAATTTCTATACTAAAGTAAGGTTATTTATCGATTGGCTTTACTAATTCATAGGAATAATAATGAGTCCTGTATTTCTCACTCTTCCTCATTCCCTTTTTAATTGTCACCATAATTTAGCAAGATGCTATGCTGTCCGAATTTAATTAAGCCTCTCAACAATGCCATCTGATGGGGTTAAAACCAAATTATTTAGAGCTCATATCTTACTCCTGACAACAACAGAGAATTATTCTCAGCAACCTCATTCAAGTAAAAGGCAAAACAAATAAACAGATTTCATGCAGTCAGCTTCACTAGTTTATCAGTCCTAATTACCAAAGGTATACTTATGCTGATTATATGCCAAACTAGTGCCCAGACTGCCTCTTCTTGTTACCATTACCTTTCTACAGAATGACAGCCATCATATCCTCCATTTACAGCAGGAGACACTTATATGTCCCTTCTCCATATTCATGTATAGTGGCTTTATGATGTTTATGTGACTGTTGTACTGGATTATTTTAAACGCTGTGTTGGTGCAGCAATATACCTAACTTAACTTCACAGGTCTTTCTGGGTTTGTGGGCTCCTGAAGATCCCCCCAACATCTGTTTTAGTTCCTCAGGGGCTCCCTTTGCAGGTAAATTAACTAGTACTCTCCAAATATCATTGCAGGAACTACTCTTAAAGAGTTTAATCCAGAAAAGCTATGACAGTTGGCTACCTCGACTCCATAGAGGTCTCCAGCACTGTTTTGAAGACCTTGCACTTCAGACAACGCTAGTTCCCTTTGTATCACAAACTAACATCAACCCTTAGACTCACCCTATTTAAGTACTACTTCTCAGGGCTGGGACACTTCTTTCATGTCATTTACATTTTTTTCACAAAAAAAAACCCAAGGGAAATAATACATTATTCCCTCCTAAAAACAAGGGAAATAATACATTATTATGGATTCCACAGATGTACCATGTGGCATTACAGAGAAGACATGCCAAGTGCCATGTAGAGTGGCCACAGGCAGTCCATACCAGAGAAAGAAATCTAGCAGTGTAGAAGCAAACCAATCTGGAATACTTGCAACAATGAAGACAGGTCCTACAGAGAGGAAAAACCCCTATCACTCCAAAGGTAGATTTTAAAGTCCCATTTCACAGCTACTGAGGAACATGAGGGTACCATGAGGAACATGAGGGTACTGTTCTTAGAAGAAATAGAAAAGCATATAGTTTCATCAAGAATCTTACCTTATACAAGTCGGATGCAAAAAAGCCTTTAGGGACAGTTCTTCAAGCTTTGGGTTTTGTAGATGAGAAAGAGTGAATAATCAAGGTGACTAAGTGTGTGTTAACATCCACATTTGTCTCTGGTTCAAAGACATGAAAATTAATTTGAGATAAAGTTTACAGGAACAGAAGTCTTTAAAAAAAATAATAAAGAAAAACCAAACCAACCCATATTAAAACTCTATTCTATATCTCCTGCATCAAATTCCTGAGAGGGACCTTTGTTCATTCAGTCAGCTGAATGAGGAAGAGAGTAAGTGATAAGATCTGGAGTGCATACAAAAGCTAATGCTCTACTGCATTCCTGTAACGGTAATAAAAATATAAAGAAGAAAAAATAGTTAAATTTTACATTATATAAATCAGCAGTAGCTGCTGATACTGTTCCAGTAGTGGTGCAGTAGTCTTCTGCTACATCACTGTTTGACTACCGCTTCTTTGTATTAATGACAGAATAAGGCATGGTTAGAATTGCTATTACCATTTGGAGGGAGAAAACATGGTATTAACATGGTATTAACAAAGTCTGTGTGAACCAAACATGAAAAGGTGTGCTACACTGCAAATCTAGGAACTGTGTACCAGGAATGCATATCAGGCAGCCATGAGAAAAAAAGTCTGAAAGTCATCTGGCATTGTCTAAAAAAAAACCCCAGTGTGCTGTTAGATGACAGAAATGAAAATACTGAAAAGCAGTGCAGAGTATCAAAAATTCTTACTGTCAAAACACTGAGTAGATGCTAAAGTTTACAGATAAAATGAATACTGACACCACATAGAAATGTCTGGATCCCCCCAGGGAAGGTCTCCTAAAATGTAGACAAGTGACAGAAACTGATTGAGAAGTACAGATTAAACTTTTCACTGAACAAAGTTTTATGAGGATATAATAAACAGATATAGTGATGGTGTCTTCACCTATGGGAAGCTTTTTGCTGTCATCAATTGAGAAAGAGCTAACCTGCATACCTGAAATACAGAATTTACTCTATAAAAGCACATTTGAAACACAATGTTCATTATTTCTGCTTTTGAAACAAGCCCAAAATGCTAGGACCAAAATGGTAGGAACCTAACTTCATCAGGCTTTTAAAAGATATCTGTCAAAAATTTTTTGTTGCTGTTTTGGTAGGCCCTCTCAAAAGACAAAAAGTGATATAAAAAAGTTGTATATTAGTAGATGGTAGAACAAGTAACTTTAAAAAGTAGAGGAAACTGAGAGAAGACCATAAACGGTTGTTGCCTATCATAGGCGTGGCGACCTGGTTCAGGAACGGCACGGCGACCACCCCCAGGCCGCTCGGTCCATCAGCTCGCAGACACCAATGTGGTGGACGGCAAATGGCGTTTATTGGTGGATGGCCTGGCCTTATATAGCCTAGGTTTACGACGTCACTTCCGTCTGCTTACATCACGAACTAAACGCTATTGGCTATCAGGAGAGGGGCCCTATCTTTCCGTACAGCACAAGATCTTCCGGCCGCCAAACCCTAACTACCCACAACGGTAAAGGATCTTTTTCTTCTCATGTTCTTGCAGACTGATCTTTTGCTCCTAGCTTGATTTTAGCCTGACAACTCAGTTTCTTTTTCCTGTGTTGGATTTTAGGCAGTCCTTTCTGGTTACCAGGAATTCTTTCTCACACTTTCACCTTTATTTGAAACAGTGTTTAAAGCTTTGCAGTCCAGCACTGGTGGGACATTTCTTGTCTACTGCCTTTTTAGAGCAATATAATATACAGTGTCAGAGAAATAAAACACCAGACACTGAAAAAATTGACTGTTGCAAAATAGACTGATTCCCCCTTCCCTTGTTATTACTTTGTATTGAGAAGACCAGCAAACGGGGCTGGCAAACAGGAACTCTATAGCTAGCACAGCAGCTCTTTGTTGTTCACAACAAATATAGGCTTCTGTATCTGTTCGCTCTTTCCTGACTAAGGAGGCCATACACCTTCAAGTCTTTTTTTTTTTTTTTTTTTTTTTTGCAAGAGGAATTCCTATGCAACCATGGAGTGTTTATTTTACTGTTTGCTATGAATCACAGCAGCCATGGGCAGCAAAAGGGAGACAACTTGTCAGAGGAAGGGGCCTGAACACACTGCTTGAGATGTAATGGGATTGCCAAGGCTGGTACAACCATAGTGGTAAGGAAATATAGTCCTTGGTGGCATTGACCAGAGTGACTTGTGTGGGAACATCAGAAGGCTTTACTCTACTGAATCCTGTGAGACGATATGGCTTCCCAGTACTAAGCTGCAGGATATGCTGGCCTCCTCCCTGGGACTGGGCTGGGCTGGTTGTGCCCCTCACCCCCATGCAGATAAAATCCAGCTAGGCACTAAGTCACTCAGTGAAGGGGCTGCAGGAAGGGCTGAATAGTCTATAAAACATCAGAGTGGGGCTGAACAGAAAGAAAATTGATGAGTTCTTCATAGAGACCCTGAAGGTGCAATAGACTCAGCTCTGCTTTGCTAGGGAAGGAGAGCTAAGGCTGTGCTTGAATCAGTAAAGCTCAGAGACTATAATGTTGGGACAGGCTGAAAGTCTCACTCTTTTAGCAGTGGGAAGAAGGTTTTTCTCTCCTTACAGATGTGCTTTTACAGAAGAAGAACTGAGCCCTGGTAACAGATGAGAGGGAACAAGTTCTACCAGGAGAGGCCTCTCAAGCAGCCAAGTATGATCCATGCACTGACACAAAGACAGAGCAGTCTGTGCTATTGCTTAGAACTTCCTTCAGGCAGGGTGAGGGTAGGGTGATGGGTAAGGCACCATCTGGTTACCAGCTGGACTGTTTAACAAGTTTTGCTGTTTCTTAGGGTCTTCTGTCCAGGATGTGTGGAAAAACTTCTGAGGCCTTGGACAAGTACCTCTTGATGCTCATCTGTGTGAGCACCAGTGATCCCGCCAAAGTACATGTTGAACATACCAGGGATGATCATAGGGCTATGGATGTAAGGAAAGAAGGCATAGTAGCTCATGTGGTGGTGTCCTTGGTCCTACCAGAAAAAGGAAAATATTCAAGTAGGTGCAGCTGCAGTCTGTGAGTCAACATCTGGTAGGACAGTTGGTGTCATGTGCCAGTCTTTTTGGCCCCAGAAGCCTCTTTGGGGAATAAGAACAGCTGTGGAAATACAGAATCTTTGAAAGTAGATATCTTTGCCCAACCTATTATGGAGGTCTTCAAACTATGCTTGTTGAGGGAAGCTGTACAAAGCTTAGAGAGCAGAGAGGAGGTATGCTAGGGGAGGCTCTCTCACTTCCATTGAGAAAGCGGTGTGACTGAGAACCCACTTTGAGTGACTGTACACAAACATATGCACCATGAGAAACAGACAGGAGAAACTCAGGAGTCCTTGGGTGATGTTAAAGGTACAACCCCACTGAGATTACAGAGATGTGGTATCATAGATTGCATGACTGCAGAGCTCTAATAGGTCCAGGTACTTCAGAAAGGACAGGTCAGGAAAGAGAGGACAGGAGTTGCATTCTGAACTCAGGAGAGGCTCAGATACACAGTGCTATGCTTTGGAATGGCTGGTTGACTAGCTAAGAGTTTTTTGGGTGAGAATAAGAAGGGAGATCACAAAGGGATGAAGCCAACATGGAAAAGCATTGAGATTACAAGGCCAGGTTTGGATGGAGGACTTTAAACACAACTATTTTCTGAAGAGCAATGTGGCTGGGTACAAGCAATGCAGGAGATTTTTGGAAAGCACCGAAGACTGAATGGAAAACAGTTTTGCAGGTCAGGGTTTACACAAGTCAAGAGTATGCCCTTGTAACAGTGAAGGCCAATACGATCCTGAGCTGTATTACTAAGAGTGTAACTAGCAGGTTAAGGGAAGATATCATTGCCCTTTATTCTGCACATGTGAGAAATTATCTGGAACACTGTCCAGTTTTGGGATCCACAGAAGAAAGACATTGAAAGACTGGAGCAAGTCCCATAAAGGGCCACCAAGATGTGCAGGGGGCTGAAGCACATGACCTAGGAGGTTGATTTGAAGCATATAATAGAATCATAGAATAGTTTGGATTGGAAGGGACCTTTAAAGGTCACCTAGTCCAACCTCCCCTGCAATAAGCAGGGATGCCTTCAACTAGGTGAGGTTGCTCAGAGCCCCGTCCAGCCTCACCTTGAATGTTCAGATGAGATACTAGGAAAAAGAGTCTTTGCAATGAGTGATCAAACACTGAAACAGGCTGACTGAAGAGGCTGTGAAGTCTTCATCTCTGGAGATGTTAAAAGGTCCCTAATAACAGCATTCAGATTTGAAATAGGCCCTGTTTTTACTAGGGTTTGGACAGACTGTTTCTCGATCTCCTGTACAAGTGGAACTATTTCATGGTTCTGTGCTCATTTAAAGAGCAAATGAGAGAGTTAGGTGAGACTTGCTGAATGAGAGAGGCTGCTCCTTTTTATTGGGAGCAACTGGACTTGAGAAGAAGGTTCAAGAAGTTTAGAGCAGACACAATTAATAGGCATACAGCAGATGAGGCTCTCACCTACATCCCAAACAGAGATGCTGAGAGGATTAATGAACTGTCAGACAGGTGTCAGTGGTGTGAGAAAGGAAAACTTCCTAGGGCAAAAGAGGATTTGTAGAGTTGGCTGCCGTCAGGAAGTAGCTTTTTTCATTGACATCAAGGCTAGAAGCAAGAACCTACTGGAAAGAACACTATAGGTAGGGAAGTGTCTCACTACTGTTAATCTAATAGCATGGAATTGGTTTCTTTTAAAGTACAAATTATACAGGTTTAATTTATAATACACTGTTACTATATATTTATAATAATTGCTATAGTAAAATGTTTGTGGGTTAGGTTGGTTTGTTTTTTTTTTTTCTTTTTTTTCTAGAATTTGTTTTAAGGAGAAAAAAAAAAAGGATTTCAAATAAATTGCTCTGAATGAGTTGGGGTATGATCTCCCATGCTGCAGTGCTTCAAAACTGAAAATCCCTTAAAAGGATTTAGTGAAACTATATTGCAACATGATTGAAACTTACTGTATATCATACTGGACATAGAAAATAACTTTACTTGGATACTTATAAAGTAATTTTCTATTTTTCAAGCACAAGTCTAGAGACATGTTGCACAAAAACTGTTCCTGAGTTTTGTAAGCTAAGGCAAAATAAGCTAAGGTTAATAAGGATTTTATTTGTCAAGTTGTGTTGTGTTTTTTTTTCCTCTTAAGAGGTGAATGAGAAAGACAAGACCACTAGAGGGCAGAGGCAGATAGCGTTTTAAACACATTAAAACTAATTTCTTCTAGAAGTATTTTTTTTTTTTTGTGATACATTA
>JAOXJK010000001.1:161488738-161508137 GCA_025774025.1 Xenus cinereus
CTGTTGAATTCCCACCATTCCAACCCCAAAGACAAATATTTGTAAATAAGTAAAAATATGATTATATATTATCAACATATATGTGCATTAAACAAGAGGACATATAATTAGTACCACAGTTTAAAAGCCATTAAAGTTATAATCTTTATTCTTATTACAATCTTTATTCTTTTCCTGTTGAATCATTAGAAAATTAATAGATGTAGAAATTAATAGGTGTTTTTCCTCTTTCCTTCAGTGTTAGTCTTAGTGAGCCTCCAGCAGCTAAATCTTAATCAACATCATCTGGGAAAAAAATGACACACAACTGGACAACAAGAAAACACATAGCCAACACACTCCTTATCTTTACAATCATATGGACTTAACTGTGTATACAATAATCTATATATAGTTTTAGTTTCTAATTACCCACATTGCATTATTTTGCTCTGCTGATTAAAGTTCAAATTTAGACATTAGTTATTTACTATAATTTATTTACTATCTATATAAATACTAAATGAATGCATTAATGTTCAAGCTCTTGAACAATTGATACTTCTATAACTAAAAAAAAAAGACATGCAGTCAAACACATGCGATTCGTATTTAGAGAAAATGAAAAAAAAAGTTAGCATAATGCTGACAGAGCCAAAAGAATAAAAAAAGTTAACTGAAACGGAAACATAGAAACAATTAATGTAGAAGTTTGAAAACAAAGTGAGGCATCATTGCAAGGATGCAAAAATACACCCTATTTTTCCTGTTTTCATCCACCGAAACAATAGAGATTGTGGTTCTGGTTGTGGTGTTTTAATAAACTGGTGTAATGCATTACAATGAAAGCACATCTGCTAAGCTTGAGATTAATGATTACATAAGGAATGTGTATTCACACTGAATGGCTGTGAAAGATGATCAGTACATTGATAATCACTGTACTGGCATCAGCCCCTTGATCTTCAATGCTTGCCTGTTTTGTGTTTTAAACACACTAAAAAGTATAATTTTGTTTCAGTGTTTTAGAATGATAATTAAGTTGTCAACTGAATCAATTTGATCAATTTTATGCAGAAAACCTGTGATCATAAAGTTAGATTCTGTATCAATTTATGGCTTGGTACATATTTTAGCTAGGAGTTAATTTAAACTGCTTCTAAACAGACACCCATTGATATGAGAAATCTTTTCTTCAAAATGGCTTTAATTATAAAGTGTATTTCCACAATGATATATTAAATGTCACAGAAGAGTAAGCTGTTTTTTTAAGAGTATGAACCAATACACTAGCAGCTTTGATCATCTGATTTGTAGACTGGAACATGAAATATCAAGTAATATAGCATTCATGGCATACATTTTTTTCTTAAAATTATATCTTTCAAAACTAGATTAGGTCACTATTTTCAGTTGTGAGGCTATCACTGTCTGTGTTACTCCAGACCATCCATAAATACTAGGAATGAATCAAAGATAAGTACAGGGCCCGTAAGTTTGAAAACTCTAATACTTTTAAAGTGAACATTTAATTATCATAGTTGGCATTAAATAAGCTTCTAAATTTATTGGAATTTCTCTAAGTTAACATCACATGGCTTGTTTACTATAAACTACATTATGTTAACATGGCATTTTAGGATATGCAGTATATTTTCAGATAACTTAAGTATTATTTCCATTTCTCTCCGTGGTAGGGAAACCATATGACAGAACATGATCTTGTGTAAGACTAACTACATGGTAATTTTAAAGTGATGTGACTTAAAATTCTGAATCCATCAGATGTTGGATTCTCAAAGCATTTCACAGAATGACACAGAATCACAGAATCATTGGAAGGGATCTGCTTAGATTGTTTAGTCCACCATGCCTGGCTCAGGCAGGATCAGCTACAGCAGTTTTCCCAGGAACATTCCCAGTTAGGTTCTGTATATCTCTAAGGATGGAGATTATACAGGTTCTCGGGCAACCTGTTTCTTGGTTTGATGACCATCATCTCAGTGATTGCACCATCAAAAAGTATATTATGAACTGATCTAATCAACTGAAGATAGACTAAGAACTTCGGTTCTAACAAAACCATTATCTTTTTTTTTTGGTTTCTTTCTTTCCTTCTTTCTTAGCCGACTCTAATTTTAGTGTTAATAGTAAAATTTTTAAAAGTAAAATAGTTTTTTGTGTTAATAGTAAAATATTTTTTCTCATGAAAATGATGAAAAAGGTTGGGTTTTTTTAAGGAGAAAGAATACTTTTAATACTATATTATTAACTAGCCATAAACCAGAGAAATTTTTGAAGAAATAGACTAAAGATTTTTCTGCAGTGTTACTACATTCAGCAATGATAAATTATGAGGTATTCTCTGTAGGTATGAATTCAAACATCGTGCAAATTAAACTGGAAAAATGTGATAGGCTTAGATAGCGATAATGATCAAGTTGATCATATGCCAGAGGTGAACCAGACAACTTTATATTTTCTCTCCTGAAATGAGACTTTATCCTACACAAAGCTGTGAGAATGACAACATTTTCTATGAGGAGAAGGCTATTGTGGCTCTTGAAATTAATGTAGCTCTGATAGAGAACTTTTCTCATAAAACAGCTAGTTTTAGACCGCAGCTGCAGACATGCTGCTGTCCACACAATTGCTATACCTTTACTGTGTATAGTTTATATCTTCACCCTGATCTTAAGAGAAACTATTTTTTATGAAACACCTGCAAGGAGATTAATGCAGGGAATCCATAATTTTGCATACTATCCTTTCATTTTCTCTGATGCGGGTAACCGAGATCTATTTTTGCACTTTTATAGGTAGAGAGACTAATTAGATGATGCCTAAACACCTTCATTCAGATGGCAAGAATAATTTTTCCCTTCCAAATAGCAATAATTTCAACGTAAAAGCTATGCACTGCATCTGTCTGTGCTTTGACAGCAGATGAAGAAAGGGAACTGCACATTAATTATATGTAGGTATAAGTTCGGAAAATATTTCACATACTTGTTCTTTTGATAACTCTTTCAGGATGTAAAGTCTACAGGAGATCAGAGTGCAAACGACAATTTTGCATTCATATTAATGATATATTAAGGAACTTAACAAACTCTTAATAGATTCAATTTTTTTTTGTTGTTTTCCATGTGACTTTAAAATGTGTATGTCTTCCCAGAAGTATAAAGAAGAGATTTGTGCTGTAGAAAAATGAAAATAATCTCATAGAATCTTAGAAGCATAGAACGGTTAGAGTTAGAGTGGACACTAAAGATCGTTTAGTTCCAATCCCCTGGCCATGGGCAGGGACACCTCCCACTAGACCAGGTTACTCAAAGCTCCATCCAATCTGGCCTTGAACACCCCCAGTGAATGGGCATCCACAACTTCTCTGGGCAACCTGTTCCAGTCTCTCACCGCCCTCACAGTAAAGAATTTCTTCCTAGGATCTAATCTAAATCTACACTCTTCCAGTTTAAAACCATTATGTCTCTTCCTATCACTACACTCCCCCATAAAGAGTCCCTCCCTGTATTTCCTGTAGGCCCCCTTTAAGTACTCCAAGACTGCTATCAGGTCTCCCTGGAGCCTTCTCTTCTCCACAGTGAAACAACCCCAACTCCCTCAGCCTGTCTTCATAGGAGAGGTGCCCTAACCCTCTGATCATCTTGGTGGCCCTCCTCTGACCCACTCCAAGAGGTTCATGTTCTTTTTATGTTGGGGGCTACAGGGCTAGATGTAGTGGAGTTTCACAAGAGTGGAGTAGAGGGGCAGAATCACCTCCCTTGACCTGCTGGCCACACTTCCTTTGATGCAGCCCAGTATGTGGTTGGCTTTCTGGGCTGCCAAGCGCACATTGCCAACTCATGTTGAGCTTCTCATCAACCAACACCCCCAAGTCCTTCTCCTGAGAGCTGCTCTCCAGCCATTCTCCATCCAGCCTGTATTTGTGCTTGGGATTGCCATGACCCAGGTGTAGGACCTTGCACTTGGCCTTGTTGAACGTTATGAGGTTTGCACGGGTCCACCTCTCCAGCCTGTCCAGGTCCCTCTGGATGGCCTCCCTTCCCTCCAGCTTGTGAACTGTGCCATACAGCTTGGTGTTGTCGGCAAAATTGCTAAGGGTGCTCTCAATCCCACTGTCCATGTCACCAACAAAGACGGTAAACAGCACCAGTCACAATACCAACCCCTGAGGTCTGCCACTGTTTTCCACTTGGACATTGAATGATGATGGCAACTCTTTGAGTGTGACCATCCAGCCGATTCCTTATCCACCAAGTGGTCCATCTATCAAATCCATGTGTCTCCAATTTAGAGAGAAGGATGTTGTGTGGAAAAATGTCAAATACTTTCCACGAGTCCAGGTAGATGATGTCACTTTCTCTCCCCTTATCCACCAATGCTGTAACCCTGTTGTAGAAAAACAGCAAATTTCTGTGGCACAATTTGCCTTTAGTGAAGCCACGTTGGCTGTCACCAATCATCTCCTTGTTTTTCATGTGCTTTAGAATAGTTTACAGGAGGATCTGCTTCATGATCTTGCTGAGCACAGACTAATTGGCTTGTAGTTTCCTCAGTCTTTCATTTTTCTCTTTTTGAACATGAGGGTTATGTTTCCCTTTTTACAGTCAGTGGGAACTTTACCAGACTGCCACGGCTTCTCAAATATGATGGACAGTGGCTTAGCAACTTCATCCATCAGTTCCCTCAGGATCTGTGGATGAATCTCATCAGGTCCCATGGATTTTTCACCTTCAGTTTCCTTAGACAGTCTCGAATCTGGTCTTCTCCCACAGTGAGTGATTCTTCATTCTGCCTTTGCCTTTTACAACT
The DNA here is from genome assembly GCA_025774025.1 of Xenus cinereus. NCBI lineage: Eukaryota > Metazoa > Chordata > Aves > Charadriiformes > Scolopacidae > Xenus > Xenus cinereus. The sequence continues at coordinate 161,493,554 of JAOXJK010000001.1, forward strand.
TGAGTGGTGTGGCTAGAGCACTTGCTGGTGAAGACAGACAAAAAATAGTAACTGAGTATCTCAGTCTTCTCTATATACAAGGTAATCAGGTTACTCATTTCCTTCTGGAGAGGGCAGACATTTTCTCTAGCCTTCCTTTTATCAGTGATGTACCTGTAGAAGCTTTTCTTGTTCCCCTTAACATCCCTAGCCAGATTTAACTCTATCTGGGTTTTAGCTTTCCTAACCTGACTCCTGGTTGCTTATACAATTTCTCTGTATTCCTCCCAGCCTACCTGGCCTTGTTTCCACCCTATGCAGATTTCCTTTTTGCTTTTGAGTTTGTCAAAGAGCTCCTTGTTCATACATGCAGGCCTCCTGTTTTTTTTTTCCTGACTTCCTCTTTGTTGGAATGCATCATTCCTGAGCTTAGAGGAGGTGATCATTGAATATTAAGCAGCTTTCTTGAGCCCCTCTTCCCTTCAGGTCCTTCTCCCATGGTACTCCACCAAGCATATCCCTGAAGGGCCAAATTGTGCTCTCCTGAAGTCCAAGGTAGCAAGCTTACTGTGCGCCCTCCTCACTGCCCTAAGGATCTTGAACTCCACCATTTCATGGTTGCTGCAGCCAAGACTGCCCTTGAGCATCATATTCCCCAGCAGCCTCTCCTTGTTGTTGAGAACAAGGTCCAGCATAGCATTTCTCTTCATTGGCTCCTCTGACATTGGCTCAGTCTTCCTGGTCAGGTAGCCTGTAGCAGACCCCCACTGTAACATCACCTTTCCCTGTCCTCCCTTCAACTCTGACCCATAAACTCTCAGTTGGCTCCTCATCCACCCCCAGGCAGAGCTCCATGCACTCTAGCTGGTAATAGAATCATAGAATGGTTTGAGTTGGAAGGGACCTTGAAGATCATCTAGTTCCAACCCCCTGCCAAGGGCAGGGACACCTTCAACTAGACCAGGTTACTCAAAGCCCCATCCAGCCTGACCTTGAACACTTCCAAGGATGGGCCATCCACAATTTCTCTGGGAAACAACTTCTCCTGCTCCAGTGTCTCACCACCCTCACAGTAAAGAATTTCTTCTTAATATCTGATCTAAATCTACTCTCTTCCAGTTTAAAACCATTAACTCTTGTTCTATCACTATACTCCCTTACAAAGAGGCCCTCCCTAGCTTTCCTGTAGGCTCCTACAGGAGTCATTGATATAGAAGGTGACGACCCCTCCTTGTCTCCTCTGCCTGTCCTTCCTGAAGGGTCTGTATCCTTACATTCCAACACTCCAGTTATTAGAGTCATCCCAACACATCCCTGCAATGCAAGTAAGACTGCAGCCCTGCAGGTGTGCACACATCTCTAACTCCTCTTGTTTACTCCTCATGCTAAGTCCATTTGCATAGAGCCATTGAACTTGGGCCCTCGATGAAGCTGACTTACTGGCTGGAGGGGCTCGAACTTCTTTGTGCTGCACTCCAGGCACTTTCTTGCTGACCTGTGATCCTTCTCCAGGCTCTTGGTGTCTATTGCTGGCATTGGCATCATACTCGTAGGAGTGGGATGGATTGATGTTCCTGTCCCCCAGCAACTCCAGTTTAAAGCCCTCTTCACAAGATTGGCAAAACTCTGACCGAAGATACTCTTCCCTTTGTCTTACAAGTGGACCCTATCAAGCCCCAGTAGACCAAGTTTCTCAAAGTGATTCCCATGACATAAGTAGCTGAACCCCTGCCTATGGCACCAGCCCCATAGCCATTTGTTGATTTACCAGATTCACCTGGCCCTTTCATCCCTCTTCCCTTGGACCAGGAAGACTGATAAAAAAAATAACTGCATCCCAGAGTCCCTGACTGCTGCTCCCTGGGCTTTATAGTCATTCTTGTTACTCCTCAGACTGTTCCTGGCAGTATCACATATGAAACAACAGCAGCAGATAATAGTCAGATGACTGTATGAGACTTGGCAGTCTCCTAGTGACATCCCTAATATGAACCCCAAGTAAGCAGTACACCTCTCTGGAGAATGCATCAGGTTGGCAAATGAGTGCCTACGTACTTTTCAAAAGACAGTCACCTACAACTATCAACCGTTGCTTTCTCTTAGATATTTTTTTTTTTTTTTTTAGTTCTGCATGTTTGCTGCCACTTGTTTGTTAAATGTAGTATACATGTCAGTTATGTGCATAGTAGACTTCTGAATGATTTCAAATACCAATGGAAAAAATAAATTCAGTTTTGGCAAACATATGGTCATCACCTACACAAAAAAGCCTCCCCAAAATAAAATTATTTTCAGTAATAAATCTAGATATTCAATTTTCTTATTAGGATGGATAATATGCAATAAAGGCACTCAAAACTGAAAATATGTCTCAGTGAGATCTCACTGTTTCCAAAAAAAACAAACTACAACCTGAAAGCAGTGGGGGAGAAATATTTTTTTTTTCAGTCAGATTACACTGCACATTGCACAGCACTTTGTATTAATTCACTACCCACATTCTTTATTATTAATTGGACTGAGATGATGACTACCATGCTATAGGTGATTTAGATGAAAAAATCCATCCCTGATGTCATGCAGAATACTAGGCCCTAATACTGACTCAGTAGCTGTCCTCCAGCAAAGCTCACACCTGTTCATCGTCTGTGACTCAGTAAAATCCATATGGCTTCACACAGTTGCCAGTAGATGGTCAGTTGTACTTAGATCTTTAAGTCAGATAAAGATTTAGGAAAAAAAACTCAGAAAATTAATTCAGAAGCTATTCTTACTACAGGTTCTAGACAAAGTTGCTTTGTCTATAAAATCTCATGTGAAAATAAGATCAATTTAATTGCAAAGGTTAATTGTTTCTAAAAGACTTTATATATAGGCAAGGTACCTAGCAAGTAATGTGTAGGGCAACAGATTTTTGGAAGCAGAAATAATGTATATATTCCTACCAATCGTGTCTGCCAGTGTCACTGAGGAAAGGTAAGGATGTGCAACAATGTCACCACAGCTGATGAAATGGACTCGCTCAATAAAGTCACTACTTTACCCTATTCTCATCTCCTTTAATAGCAGAAAGAACAGAAAGTTCACTCTTCCTGACCTATTTTCTGCTTTTTACTTTACTGGAAATATTCCCACTCTTGTCCTTATCCCTCACCCCTGAGCAGACTAAATTGAATTTTACTTTCTTCATCCTGGAAAGGGTTTTCTTCCCTTTTACAGAGGGAACATGTCTGATTTTGCTGTACTAATGTTCCTCCTAGTCCATGTAAGAAACCCAGACTCACAAGATCTGAACCACAAGGACATTTTAAGATAAGATGCAGTTTGTTATATATGAATAAAAATTCTTACTGTCACCTCAAAAGTGAATTTAAGGTTCATTTTCTCTGCACCATGTGCATAAAAACAAAGCAGGAGTCCACATCTGCTGAAATAAAAAAATATGAAAAAATGTAAGCCCATTCCTATTTTAGAAATAAAACAGGACAGAGCCCAATGAGTCTGATGTTAGAGCTGAACTTGCGCCATCAAAACTATAGCTAAACTATTGATATAGCATGCTGAACTGATCAAAAAACACCTTTCAGTGCTTTTCAGCACCTTTTATGCACCTGAGGCATACATTTTTTAAGCAGAAGTCTGACGTTCCTTCTGCAAAAATGGGCTTAGATATAGTTATGCACTATCTTCAATAGAGAGAAATCCCCTGGAAACTTTTAACATATTTTTTGAATTCAGGAAGCTGTATACTTTTTACTCTGTCCGTTGCATTTTTATTCTACCTAATGTGTTTATTTCTATAGTGACTAACATTATCCTCACACTTGTAAAAGTTGTTTTCTAAAAATAAATGGCTATTTGAGAACACAAGCCAAAAATGAAATCATTGGCAGGTGTAGGTTTGTGTGTTCTTCCCACTTTGACAGAAAGGCTGAAATGGGTTCTAAATCTGGTAGATTTAATTTCTTTAATGGGCTTTATTTGCTCTGTGACAATAGCATGGATAAAACAAGGAGGATGGCTACGTGGCACAATGCAAAGCTAAGAAATCATATTCAAGGAGGTAGCTCCTTGTAAGAGTGTCTGAGGATTTAGGTACAGGGATTAACTGAATAATGCTGGCCCATTCAATACATTATTTTCCTTTTCATGCATTTTTAACCAAATAAAAATATTCCAGTGTGGACAACAAAGCACAAATCTGTCACACCTTTCCTGAGTTGTGTCTGTAGTCAGGTATACTCAGATTTGTTTTTATACTTATTTTTGTTTTATAGCTTGTGTACTTCCTATTAGAGCCCAATTCTCTTGCAGTCTTTTTTCTTCCATACAGCAACTGATTCAAAGAAGGATAACTTTACCTATAGACTTTTCGGAAGAAGAAAAGACCCAAAATAAGGAGATTTTTTTTCCAGTTCTACTATTTTCTGAAAACTCTGACTGCTCAGATATTGTGCAAAAGAGGAACATGGCCCCTGTGAATTTAGAAACAGGGAGCTTTATTGTATCTCTGTGTTGTGGGTTAACCCTATAGGCAGCTAAGCACCATACAGCAGCTTGCTCACTCCCTCCCTGCACTGGGATGGGGGAGAGAATAGAAAGAGCAGAAGCAAAAAAACTCATGGGACAAGATACAGATAGTTCAATAAACAAAGGAAAAAGGAAGAAAAATAAATTTAAAAAATAATAAAATTATGAAAAGGCAATCACTCATGACCATGTGCAAGTGGACCAATTCTCATCCTGTCTCCAAGCAACACCTACTTTCCAAAAAATTACTCTCCTCTCTTTTTATTGCTGAGCATGATACTATATGACATGGAATATCCCTTTGAAGTTTTGGGTCAGCTGTATTGGTTATGTCCCTTCCAAACTACTTGCCCACCCCTAACCTACCCATGGTTGGGCATAGTTGGAAACATAAGAAGCCTTTACACTGTAGAAGCACTACTCAGCAATAGCCAAAACACTGGTGTGTTATCAACACTGCTTTATTCACAAATCCAAAACATAACACAATACAGATTGCTGCAAAAAACTCCATCCCAGCCAGACCCAGTACACACTGTTAGCTGCCAACATCAGAAAACTGTTTAAGGTAGGATTTACCTCAGCCATTGCAGATGCCTAAAATTAGTTGTCCAAGTCTAAACTAAGCTCTAGACATCTCAATGATTTACAGGGACTTCCAGAGTAATGCATTCCAAAGACTGGCATCTTATGGTATACAAGAAAAATTATCCTTGATTTGTTCATGCAGTAAAAAATGGACAATAGATCAATGAACCTGGACTTAACTAAAAAACTGAAAACTAGCTCACGTCAATCCTGTATTAGGAAGTCAAAGTGGTGAGGGGACTGCTTCCAACTGTTGCAATCTACTACTCTCCTGAGTAGTAGATTAAAAGTCACTACCTATGACTTTACATATCCAAAGAGTATTCATTCTTTGACCCGTGCTCTCAGTTGCCTCAGTTCCTATAGTACATATTCAAAGCTGATGTTCAGAACACAGGTCAGTGACTCTTTAAAGGATATGCATTATCAGAAAGAGCTTAAATATTAATTCATTAGTGCATTAGACTTGTACTGGGTCTGTGAATTTTACTGAGTATATACAGTGTCCTCAAGAGAAACTAATTGAATGCTATGACTATTTGCAATCTAGTGATTTTTCAAATTTGATTGACTATTGCAGCATTTACTGTTCAAGTGTTTTTCCAAGTTGCCTGATATAATCTACATTAGCTGGATTTCTGTGGAACAGCAGTAGCATGCAATGTACAATTAGGTTAGGCACAAGCATGCATTATCATAAATAGGCTTAGGCATAGTCAGCATGTAGAAACTCATTTGTGTTTAACAGGATACTAATGTTAAATATCAATGCATTATTCATAGCCAAAGGAAAGCAAATCGTTTTACACAGCAGTTTCAATATTTCATGTTTTCCTATTCAGACTTATTGAAAAAGACTAAGCATAGTAATTCTTTAACACTGAAAAAATAAATTTAAACATATGTAAAACATGTCATATCCTTTGTTTTGATCATTGGTTACTGCACACCTACTGATTATTCTTTTCTTTTTTTTTTTCCTCTACCTTTAAAGGGTTTATAACATATTAGTATATCTGTACTTTTGTGTGCAAGCAGTAAAATTTTTAAACTATTGACAGATGGATCTGAAGTTAGCAGTTCATCTGGAACTATGAACATCTTAGGTTGTAATTTGAAAAAGAACACCATAAGTACATTGCAAACTAATATAGCATGTGTATGTGTGTATTTCTCTGCTCTCCATCTTAGGAACAGAAGACCAATCAATTTTGTTTTTAAAAGAATGCAGTACAGAAGATAGAAATATTTCACTACTTGTTTCAAAAGCTTTACACAATTCCTGTATCTATGGGTTAGACCAATTTTAAGTATTGAATTGATTTTTTTTCAAGGCTCTTACGAGAGCTAGGCATTCAACTACTGACAGACATGAAAGTCAGAAAATTTGACTATACTTCAATTGGAATATCTATAACTACAGTGAGGCTGACTACTTGGAGAGGCAGTTGGTAACTAATTGGTAGACTGTATCATATTGGGAAAAAAAAGTAAGTAGAACTTAACTAGTGTATATAAACTTACAAGGATGTTTTAAATTTAGATTTTATTCAAATATACCTTAAAGGATATTGATTGGAAATCCAGAGAAATCAGAAAATAAGTCAAAGCCCAAAGAAGTCAAGGGAAATTCTGTTGATTTTACACTGGATTTTTTCTTCTACATGAGTATTAGGCACTCTACTCCATTTTGCTTTTTAAATAGTTTCAGCTGCCTAGGTGGTCATGGAGAGGACCGCTTCACTGGAAAACTACAGCAATTTAAAGTCAATAGTCAATAATGCTTCTTGGGTTGCAAAAGTTACTATGAAAAGGGAGCATAGGTAGATTAATAGAGAAGTTTCTAGGTTACTAGCATGCTGTACAATGCCAAACTATGAATTTATTTTTTTTTTCTTGGGTCATTGGCAAGAATAATACATTTGAAAAAATATGCATCTGATTCATCATAACTGAAGACTGCAAGTACTTAGGTGACTTTTGTTCTCTATAGACCAGTCACCTCTAGGCATATTTTGAATTCACATTCAAATATTGCCAAGCTCAAGACGAGAGAGGAGAAGAGAAGAGAAGAGAAGAGAAGAGAAGAGAAGAGAAGAGAAGAGAAGAGAAGAGAAGAGAAGAGAAGAGAAGAGAGGAGAATCTGCCTGTTATGAAAGGTTGGTTCAGATCAAGGAACATCTGTCACTCCAACACCAAAATTTATGAACAACATGGATTATCTCAGAATAGGTTAGGAGATTTTAACTTTGATATTAAACTCTTCCTAACTGGGAATTCTCTGTCAATGAGCAAGCAAAACATAGAAAAGATTCAAGATCTGTTGCACAGATACCGAAGAAAGAAATAGTGCAAATTAAAGAAATGTTTACATATTTACAACGAGCTGAATACTATAATAAAGCAGGATTACTAAAGAGAATGCAAGAGAAAACAGCTTGGCTTCATCTGTTTCCAAAATAAAGACAATTTACAGCCACTGGATCATATTTTATTAAATGACTAAGAAACACAATTTTGTTAGGAACCATAGTGCTAAGGATAGTAGGATAAAAGGTGTTGCTTTAGTTCACACCAGCAGGAGATTCAAAGGACCATGTGACTTTTTATCTTGAAAAATGAAATATAAAGAATATTAGCTTCAATATACCTTTCTTGAAAACACTTCAAGGAATGTAATAGTTTGCAGGATGATGGTTATCAATGCATACCACATTATATATGCATGTATACTTTTATATTAGATATGCCTGTATTATTCTAAATTCATTTAGTTACTTAGACTCTATATTCGGATAATAGCAGGTAGTTAATTTAACCTGACTGTTTTCTTACAAATTGAAGATCTTTTTCAGCATATTTTTCAGATATTTGCCTGTTAATATGGATCATATAAAAATTAAAATATTTATGTATAGAATAGTCATGAGGCTTGCATGCCACTTTTACAGGGGAATCCTGATCTTTTTTACATAATTGCAATGTGTTCATGACTAAAAAAGCCACACAAGCACTGTGTTCACAGCAGAAAAAGGTTTTGAGTAAGACCTATCCCAATGAAAAAACAAAAGGTGCAATAGTTCTGTGAGAGAAATAGGTGTTGTGTACCTGCATTGAATAAATGGAGAGCTACAAAATAAAACCCTCTGCTTCCTAATGCCAAACTTAATTATTTCTTTCCTGTTCACTTGAGGATTGTGAAACTTATATTCAAGAAAACCTTTCTTAATTTCCTTTAAAATGGGAGACAAAGGGTCTGCATTGGTTTTATAGTAGGCACTGGTAGTTTCCATAATTGTATCTATGCTGTATTATGGGTTTTTCTTTGTTTGTTAGTTTTCTGTGCATGTTCTATGTTCCCTGATCCTACTTAGTTAAGATTTATCCTTGGTTACTGTCTCTCCATTTGGAATTTTCATGTATACGATGTGTATGAGTTTCAACAGAGTTGCTCAGTCTGCTTTCTCAGGTATGAATGTTAAGATGTTACTTATTTGTTCCAGAAGAAGACTTCCTTTCAGTATAGTATCTTAAGCTCTCAGGCCAGTACTTATACACGGTTCAGAGAGTTGGTGTTGCAAGAAATATAAGGAAAGAGTTGCTGATGCGGACTAGCAGCATCTTGCAGGCAGGGCAGGATACATTATTTGGCTCATACATCTTGTGTGGAATTAATGGCTCCTTATGTGCACACTGAGAAGTGGCAATGAGTTGTGAATGAGGGAGGAGGGGAGCTTTACCTTCCACTGAAATAACAAATGCAGATCCTTATTCCATCTGTTATTTCTAAACACTGAATTTACAAATAAATAAGTAGAGTACCATGAAAAATCCCATTTTGAAGACTTCTGTAAATTGTAAACCTAGTTTCCACATTTGAAATTCATATCCTTTGTACAGAAAACATTCTTCAAAATAATCTAGAAAAGGTATCAGTACAGTCTGACTGAAAGGGTGTGAGAAAGCTTTCCTCTGCTTCATACAAGCGTCCCTGTAGTCTTCAGAATTTTCCTGAATAGAGGGAATGTTCTGCTAAGAAGAATAAAATGGATTCCAGAAGAGTCTTCCTGGGTATTTTCTAGTCGTACCAAAATTTACAGATTACGTAATTCAGTCTCAGGTGTTTCCTCTTTAATGTATACAGCTAAAGAAACCTGCACAGCTTACCAACATAACAGAGAATTTAAGAAAACACCGTACTCCTCTTCTAAGGATTTTACACAAAGCCTACATATTTAATAGCATTAAAACTTCTATCTCTACATGTATGTATTGATAAGAAAGAAAACTCACTAGCTGGGGGAGAATTATGCACAATATCTGTATAGTTAGAGGGGTATGGTCTCATTTCTGATCTATGGAGATGATGTACTTTGTGTAGAGGTAAAAAGGAATGACATACAAGCTTAAGGCCTTTTTGGAAGTAAGTAAGCCTGACAGTTTTAGATTTTATTTATGCAGCTTCAGAAATTTTAAAATTGTCAGAGCAACTGATAAAGGTGAATGTTTAAAATGCAAGATAAAAACTCCATGTCGGTTCAACACTGTCCATGCAGATGCACTTGCAGAATCACATTCTTTATAATAATCTGTTTAATGATTCATAAAATTGTGGTAGAAAAACAATCATTAGCCATATTTTTATAAACCTGGTAAATATACAGTTTGTGGAATGACAAGCATTATTGAGAAACATTGTTGGTGTTTTTTATTTGTGTATGGTCAGGAAGTGCTCCTGTATTTTTAGTTGGTGATTTATGGAAACATTTTTGAGATCAGTTTTCAGTCCTGTGGATGTTAACTGAAAAGGAAGGAACTGTGTTGTTTTCACTTCTGATATTACTATCTGTATATACAGGTATTCTTTATCTCAAACAATCAACCACAAGTTGAAGTGTGAGCACTGACTTCCAATTCAGAAATTCAACATGAATAAAGAATGTGATGATTTATTTGGCTGGACACAGATACCTGAGAATCTTTGAGCCTTAACAGTAAAATGTATGCAAGTCAAGACAGAGTGGCAAGATTCCTTAAAAGTCACAATATGCAATCAAATAAGTGATGTGTCGAAGTGAAAGGAAATTAAATTGCTGCTGTTTCTTAGGAATATTTTATCTCTTTTTATTATTTTGCTAAATTACATACTTTATCTGTAGAAAATTAAGTAGTAAAGAACTCACCCTAATAAGCCAAGGCATATATACATATGCCCATATATAAAAAATATGTGTGTGTGTATATATGTATACATGTATGTGTATATTACATATGTATATATGAATATACATGTACATATATCTATAGGAAAAGATCTTGATAGCCTTCATCACATGGAACAGTACATTACAATATTTCTTCAAAGGCCAGTGAGGTCACGTGGAGATCTATCAGCACAAAAGACGTTACTGGAATATGACTGGTATTGAGGCTGTAATAAACAATTTGTAAAGTAATTCCAGACACAGTAAGAACAAAACAGAAATGTTATGCTCTACATAAATAGACTGAAGCACCAGATCTATTGTTGCTCACCAAAAGGTTTTGTGGCTCTGTGGCAGTAGGATGAACAAGGAAGTAGCATTTGCAGCACATCAAACCGTCCCATGCAGTGCAGGAGGGATGAGGAAAATGTTCCTTGCATGGAATAAACATTTTTCCACCACCTTACTGTATCTGCTAATTACTTGTTTATGAGGACAAAGAAAACAATACGTTAAACATGACACTTGCCTTTAAGAGTACACTCCCCTCAACCCTCCCCCCCGCCAGACCGTTTTTTGTCAAAGCAATGTTTCATGCAAATACACTACAGTCTCACATGGATAGATACCAACACACTATGCTAACATCTGTAAAACAGACAATTACAATCAAACCAGTTTTCTTCCTAAAGAACAAGATGGGCAATTTTAGAAAGGACCGACAGCAATCATTGTGCAAGCATAAGCACTAATACTCTAATTTTTTTTGTTTTTGTTTGTTTGTTTTCAGAAATAAAGTATGCAAAACTGTACATAACTCATCCCTGCCCCAGTCACATTGGGTGAAGCGGATTGAGATCTGTACCGTCATTTATATCTTTGAACAATCCTGCACTTCATTGTGATAAGCATATTTTTCAAAGGACAAGGTTTCCCTTGTAGTGTGTTTTGCCGAGTGTATTTGGGCTGGAATGCTTTCAGTTTCTAAAGCAAGCATTTGCAGACATAAACTAAATGCAAGATCTGCTCAAGAGCACAAACTGCAAGAGCTGCAACGGATGTTTACTGTTTTGCAAAATCAGCCATTAACAGACCTTAAGTAATCTAGAAGGTATTTAGCTGAATTTTACTTTCCGCGGTTCACTTAGAGAAGGGAAAAACGAGGTGAGAGAAATTGCAGGAGGAGGAGCTGATCTGTCTCAAGGTGGAGCTGTATCTTGTATTAAATGACACTGGCAGATTAAAGCTCTCTGGTGGGGAAGGGCTTAAAGGCTGAGTCAAAAGCCAAGAAGTCTCTTTATTTACGCCTACCTCCCAGCCCCTGGCAATCTGACTAATAACAAACTGAGCTAACAAGAAAGACTAGAAAGAGCAGAGAGAACATAGAAGCAGCTTGGATCTAAAAATCTGACAAACCAAGTGATCAAGTCAAGCTCTGCTGAACATCTTGTTTGTTTACTGCATCCAAATGCTTGCAAACAGTTAACTATATGCAGAAAAGCCAGCATAGCTGTGAAGTATGCTGTGAATTTTAATTGAGGAAAAACGACAACTGCTTACAGGATGGTCTCATGTGCACGCTGTCTGGAAGATTTTTTCAACTGAGCGCTTTGTACTTTGTCTTCTGAACAAGGATTTTAACTTTATGGAGCTGTAGTATTGCCAGAGCTTGCAGCAGAGTGAAACTCAGACGAAAGAGTGCATTTTTCACTGGGAAAAATTACATCGCATTGAAACAGCTGCTCCAACTGTGCATTACCGAGTGTTTCAGGGAGTGCTACTGCTGTACAGGTAAGAAAGGTTCCAGTTAGTTAATTAGCTCAGTGTAGGAGAAATTAATTTCTCATTGCAAGCTGAAATTATTTTTCTGCGTGACTTTTTATAACTTTTATGGTAAATTATGGCAGTTTATACTGTATTTCAAATGCTCTGCCAGGTGCATTTATTCAAACTGTTAAATGCATAGAATGTGTGTATTAAAGTAACACTGATTTTAGATCCCTTGAGGGAGGAGAAATGGGTGTTTTTATTTTCTGAAGTGCAAGAATTGTCTTAAATGCATCATCTGACTATGATTCCCATTAGAATTTAATAAGCAATCCCGAAGGCTTTTAGAAATTACCAGTTCTTAGCTTGAGGCCTTGAAATTCAACATGCATTTTTTAAATAGCTGAATTAAAACAAATAAACAAAACCCCAAGTGACGTGAAAAAAGCTAAGTTAATGTTTTAAAAACACATTGCTGATTATTACTTGTCAAGTACGTGATGCCTTTGCTATAAGGTGACTACTTCTGAAAAGTATTAAACTTTGCCTTGTAGAAAGGACTGTGACAGTTTTTAGTCTTTTAGAATTCATATTGCAAAAAGCTTGGTTACATTATGCTGTTAGTGACTTGCATTAAAGCAGATAAAGCCAACAAATTCAAGTTATCATGTAGAATTTGCTGAAAAGCCTCACCACATGAAACAGGAAAAGGTCAACTTTGTGAAGTCTTTTAAATTAAATTTTATTTTATTGTAAATTGTTTCAGTTACATATCTATCATCTGTTACTTGAAAGCAGTTTTTTGTATTTTACAATAGTAGCCTGCTGAGAGTTTCATTACATATTCCTGAGCGTTCAGACAAAAAAAAATGGAAAAAGGGAAAAAGAATGCAACTCTCTGATTAATGATTAATTTTTGGTGTGTGTATACGTGTGTGTGAGAGTTCTGGCAGTGCTGCCCACAGAAGTATGATGATGATTAAAATGAGAACATTTTCCAATTGGTTACAAATGTTGTTACTTTCATCTCTGAGAAGAGAGCTTTCATTTTTATAACCTAATTTCTCAATATGCACTAGAATGCTACATACTTTTCAGATGGCTCTTTTTTTTTTTTCATTTAATTTTGCTCAGGGAATTTATAAGTGCAGTTTGAATTTGATGCAGATTGAGGCTGGAATTCCTACAGAGAAAAAGTGTACAGAAATAGTGTCTCATTAGTCATACAGTAGGTTCGAAGCTGGCATCTGTGTCAAGAGCCTGCGTTTTTTACCTTGGGTCACTGTAAAGGATATTGATACACATAAAGCATAATATAGTCCTAGAATTATTCTGCATGCTTCGAAACTACATCTTGGCATGATGTGTCTTAACCAATACTTTTTGGGAAAACAGAGACATATATATTAAACACAGGCATCTGGAGTTCAAGGAATGTTAGATGAGAAAACAAAATTATTTGTTCTACCCTAAGAAAAATAAAAGGTCATATTTTAGGGGACATTTTTTCTCACGCTGTGAATTGCGCTTACTATTTCTAACCTCATACATCTACTCCCACTTATCAGGAACTAATAATAGAGAAAAACATAATTCACTGTACACATTTGCTGTTGTTGCTTTTATGTGTGTGTAATACTCATACCACGGCACTTAAGTGCCTGCATGTATAAATCTTTGCAATCTGCTTCAAGGGAAGCATTGAGTAAATGGTGTTGCTAGTTACAAAGGTACATGATAATTAACATATGTATTGATAAGATGCCAAATCATATGGCCACACTGTAAAAATGTTCATGCATGTAATTTAATAGATTCCTCTAAAGGGTTCTAGTCTTTCAGAATTTAACACTTCTGCTGGTTAATTGTGTAGTGACATTCTGTACTCTATGTTTCAATTGCTGACTTTGAAAGATCAAGTGACCTTTATTAGATGGATTACTTAAGAAACCTGCTTAGTTCACTCCTAGAATAAATTGTGCACCCAAAAAAAGTTCTTGTGTTTTCAATCATCCATTCCATTGTAATATTGTTTTTTTCTTTTAGGAAATGTACAAATATTTAATTAAAGACCATAAACAGAGATTTCATTCCATATCATATATCAAGAAATATCATTGTTCTTGCTAATTGGACAGCCTTGACAGAAAGAAACAGAGGATTTTCAAATGAAGAGTGTAGCATAAATTAGTTCAAACCAATGATTACGAATGCTTGATTTCAATGTGTGAATTTTGTTTGTGACTCCACAGTTATACTGTAATGATGCATTTATCAGGTATTGCAAAGTTCAAGACCAGCTGACAGTTTATAGTTTAAGTTATATAACATATTGATGATATTGATGATAATTTTTAACTCATAAACCAGAGTTAGTTCCGTGTACATTTCAGAATTTTTGTGGTAACTAATGAGTATAATAATTGGAAGAAGTCTAATAATTAATCACAAAAAAAATGCTTGCCCCTTGCCTACCTTTTTCTTCTGACATGTACTGTGTTGTCAGTTCTCTCTTT
>JAOXJK010000001.1:161508162-161552869 GCA_025774025.1 Xenus cinereus
TTTTATGTATATATTATACAAAAACGTATTACACTACTATGTGCTGTGTTCCCGCTTTCACTAAATATCCACAAAGTATAATATAAGCATTAAAATGTAAGTAGAGAAAAAAAAATATTTTGTCTACTTCCTTTTCAGTTTGGGGGTACAAGGCTTGCAGAGGAAATACCTTTTGATTTACATACATAAAACAGAATCTAAGGAGAGATTCCGTGTATCCTGCCTGAATGGGCTTTTGCTCACAACATATTGTTGAACCAAACCAAATCTTATTTCTTCTCTTCAGCAGCTGGACAACATTATGTCGAGCTTAGCAAAGTACTCTTAAAATTTGCAGTGCTATATGGTGACACAAAGTAATGATCCAAACTATTCCATTAGCCTTGATGTAAATTGGTTGGGGTAGTAACTTATTACTGCTGTCTACTGGCAAAAGATTGTATATGATATATAAATAAAGACAACACATCCCTGATTATCTCCTACTTTGGTGTATCAGTATGAAAGTACTGAAACAACACTCCCCTTATGACTGTGTTCATCGATTCTGTACATTAAACTAAATATATTTTTCTGTGCTTAGAAAATTATAATTTTTTTTTTTGCACAATATAATATTGTTTGGAAAGTTAGGCAGCCAATGACAAGTAATAGGAATGGTTATTGCTCCCCTTTGCCCCAGGGGAAAAAAAAAATTAACCCTCTGAAATCATGACTACATTACTTGTTGTTTTTCCTTTTTTTTTTTTTTTTTCCTTATAGAATCTACTGGGCAAGATGAAGCTCTGGATTTTTATTCTATATTCAGTTGTGGTTGCATCTGATCCTTTCGAGTCACAACCTTCTTTTTCTTCAGTCAGAGGATCTTGTCAGAGCTTGTGTTCCTGTGAAGAAAAGGATGATACCATGATTATAAACTGTGAAGAAAGGGGCATCAAGATGGTATCAGAAATAAGTGTCCCACCATCACGGCCTTTCCATCTTAATCTGTTAAACAATGGCCTGACTATGTTACACGTGAATGATTTTACTGGCCTTGTTAACGCTATCTCTCTACATCTTGGATTTAATAATATTGCTGATATTGAGCCTGGGGCTTTCAGTGGTCTCAGCCTTCTTAAGCAACTTCATATCAATCACAATTCTTTAGAAACCCTTAAAGAAGATACATTTAATGGATTGGAAAATTTGGAGTTTCTTCAAGCAGACAACAATTTCATCACAGTGATTGAAGCAAGTGCCTTCAGCAAGCTCAACAGGCTTAAAGTGCTTATTTTGAATGATAATGCCATTGAGTATCTTCCTCCGAACATATTTCGGTTTGTGCCATTGACCCATTTAGATCTTCGCGGAAATCAGTTACAGACCCTGCCCTATGTTGGCTTTTTGGAACACATTGGTAGAATACTAGATCTTCAGTTGGAAGATAATAAATGGGCCTGCAACTGTGATTTGCTGCAGCTGAAGATATGGCTAGAAAACATGCCTCCTCAGTCAATAATAGGTGATGTTGTATGCAATAGTCCTCCAATTATCAAAGGCAGCATCTTAAGCCGGTTGAAAAAAGAATCACTATGTCCCACTCATCCTGTAAATGAACTTGAGGATCCTTCAGGGTCACTGCCCTTGGTTGTAACCACCTCTGTTAGTGATAGTCACCTATCAACTAGGGTGATTCCTATCCTGAAAGCTCCTACTAAAGAACCAAGTTTAATGCTTCATACTTCAAAGCCTACTACTCAGTTTCCAGGAATCTATTGTCCCGTCCCCTGTCACTGCACCAGCCATATGCTCTCAGGAGTTCTCATGCACTGCCAGGAGCGAAATATTGAAAGCTTGTCTGATTTAGGACCACCTCCTCCAAATCCTAAAAAGCTTATTCTAGCTGGAAATATTATTCAAACACTAATGAAATCAGATCTTGTGGACTATACTAGCCTCGAGATGCTTCATCTGGGGAACAATCGCATTGAAATCCTTGAGGAAGGATCCTTTTTGAATCTGACTAGACTGCAGAAATTGTATCTCAATGGCAATCATCTTACAAAGCTAAGTCAGAATCTCTTCCTTGGCCTTCAGCACCTTGAATATTTGTACCTTGAATATAATGCCATCAAACAAGTTTTGCCAGGGACATTTAGTACAATGCCAAAACTTAAGGTCCTCTACCTAAATAACAACCTTCTGCAGACTTTGCCACCCCATATCTTTTCAGGTGTTCCACTTACCAGATTAAATCTGAAAACAAACCAATTTTCGCATTTGCCTGTAAGCA
This sequence comes from Xenus cinereus, assembly GCA_025774025.1. Lineage (NCBI taxonomy): Eukaryota > Metazoa > Chordata > Aves > Charadriiformes > Scolopacidae > Xenus > Xenus cinereus. The sequence continues at coordinate 161,510,438 of JAOXJK010000001.1, forward strand.
ATGTCTTGGATGAACTGGATATGCTGGTACAAATTGAACTTGAAGACAACCCCTGGGACTGTACTTGTGATTCAGTTGGGTTGCAAAAATGGATACAAAAACTGAGTAAGAACACAATGATGGGTGATATTTTTTGCAAATCTCCAGGACATCTAGCAAAAAAAGAACTGAAATCTCTTAACAGTGAAGTCTTGTGTCCAGGTTTAATAAACAGCCCTGCCCTACCAACTCATGCCAGTTTTGTAGTTGTGACAACTTCTTCTACTACTACCAACACTGCAGACACCATTCTGCGGTCTCTTACAGATGCAGTCCCACTTTCTGTTCTAATACTAGGACTTCTAATTGTGTTTATAACTATTGTGTTTTGTGCAGCCGGAATAGTTGTTCTTGTTCTGCATCGGCGACGAAGATGCAAAAAGAAACAAGCAGATGAACAAATGAGGGATAGCAGCCCAGTTCACCTCCAGTACAGCATGTATGGGCATAAGACAACACACCACACAACAGAGCGCCCAGCTGCAACTCTCTATGAGCAACGTATGGTTACTCCCATGGTTCAGGTCTACCGTAGCCCATCCTTCAGCCCCAAACATACTGAGCAACGGGAGGAGGGAAGTGAGAAGGAAGTTAATGATTCCAAAAATCTCCACCGAAGTCTCCTGGAAAGAGAGAACAGCTCACCTCTTACAGGTTCAAATGTAAAATATAAGGCTACAGATCAATCTGCTGAATTTCTGTCTTTTCAGGATGCCAGCTGTTTGTATAGAAACTTTATTGAAAAAGAGAGAGAACTGCAGCAACTAGGGATCACGGAGTACCTAAGAAAAAATATTGTCCAGCTCCAGCCTGACATGGAAGTTCATTATCCTGGAACACATGAGGAGCTGAAGCTAATGGAAACACTCATGTACTCCAGGCCAAGAAAAGTTTTTCTAGAACAAACTAAAAATGAGTATTTTGAACTCAAAGCTAATTTACATGCTGAGCCTGACTACCTGGAAGTCCTGGAGCAGCAAACATGAAGTGATAATACGTTGGGCTGGGACAGAATTTCTGTAATTCTATTTTAAGTTGGAACCATTGTAAATAAAAGTGCCTTATAATTACATGTCAATAGTCAGAACTTAAGCACAGCAGTAATCCTAGCAACAAAAAACTCAGGGATCACTGTGGGAAGCCATGGGGTTGTGTGCAGGCTGTATGTCTCACCCCAAGTTAAACATGAACTTTGTGTGATTGAACTGTGTGAGGAAGATTGCTTATTGCAATATTACTCAACATTTTACAAAGGTGTGTGCGGCGCTCTCCATTCTGTACCCAACCTACGTAAAATATTTGTTACCTTTACTCTTTCATTTTCCCCTCAGTTTAATTAGGTTCCTTTTGGAAAAACACCTGTGTTTGTAGTTTTAAGGTTAGAGTGTATTTGTTAGATTAGTAAACACACTGCATACATGACCATTGTCTAGAACCACACCTAACATACCCTTATAATAAATATGAAAGGAATTGAAATGTTGTCATACTAAATGTCAGTTAAAAAAAAAAAAAATTAAAAAAATTTTGTGTATGCACCCAGAGCCTGCAAATATTTAAGTATTTTCACGGAACTTCATCATGTGCATTCTGTATCAGTTTGTGGAAGGAAAAACATGTAACTATGTTTACCCAACATCTTCAATAAGAAGAAAAAATGAAGCCTTTTGCTACTTTCCCTGATAGCTTTACCTAAGTTTGGACAATCTTTTCTTGAGCTGCTGCTATAAAACATTGTGCATCACTGGTGTTTCAACTCATAATCCTGGGCAATTTGAAAAGCTACTGAGAATCAGCTGTAAATATGTTATTGTGTTTAATAAGTTTGGGTTTTTTATGTATCTGTCTATATATAAAAATAACTTCCGTGCTGGCTTTAAATATTCTTGGAGAAAATGAGTTTGCTGTGGCTAGGAACTTCCAAGTTCAAATACTGGTCCTTTCCCACCCCACTTAAAAGCAACTCCCAGACAGAATAACTGCAACAAACCACACACATGAGGAACAACGTTAGTATTTAGTTGTTTGTACAAAAATATGTTATATTTTCTGAAATTAGAAGGAATTAAAGTGTTGTGGGAAAAATAGGTTAAAAAAAAGTAGAACACTGCAGGTTTATTTTTGCAATGAATTCTAGCTAGATTTATATTTACTATTTATTCTGTATAATTTTGTAATTTTTTTCAACTCACAAGAAATGAAAAAGCTTATTCCTGGCTGCCTTTCAAGCAAATCAAGGAACTTCTCTCTATCAATGAAAAAGAAATAAAGAGGTTTTTAAATGTCTTTTTCTTAAAGGTCACTTTTTAAAGAAGGCAGCAACTTCTGCATGCACACGTTTAGAACTGTTTGGGAATTAAACCAACTCTTCTCACTATTGTCATGTGGACATCTTCTCCAGAGTGCAGTAAGGCAGTTCAATTTCTGTGCATGACTGATGGTGCCAAAACACAAATTCTGACCTGCATTTATCTTCCTCTAAGCAAATCTTTTGTAAACTGATTATGCATGAACTTTTTTTCTAATTTCTATTTGTATAGCAAAAGATCAGCTTAATTATTACATGTCTACATATGTATGCTAAACTTAGCATTGAAGTCTTGATAAATTCAAAGTAAAGTTATATTCTTTAGTTCAGCTTACTGTTGGTGTCTTACCTATTTTTATATACAAATGTGAGTTCTTCATATTCTTTGTAAGATCCTGACGGAAAATTTTACTGCACTACAAATTTGCATAGAGATAATAATTTTGAAGGTGCTATCCTAATTTCTGGAATTTGAGGATCTGACCACATTTTCTCTGTTAGCAAATCAGCTTCCTTATTATTAATATTTTTGAGGTGTCATCACTTTGCTATGGAAGTTAAACTTGTTGACTTCTAAAAATCAAAATGTCAATTATTAGAGAATGAGTATCATTTCCTCTTTCTATGACTGAGAATACTTTAGTTCAGAAAACCTATGTATTTAGGAGGATTGGGAAGAGTAAATCTGGTGGCAACATATTTGTTTCATTGCTATCTTTATTCCAGAGAAGTAAAGATTGTAAGTGTTCCTTATGCATGTAAGGGTGAGACAAAAGGGAAAATGCAGCTACATTAACTTTACATTAACTTAGGTATCTATCTAGTATTATTTTAGTTGTCCTTGTATATTCAAGACATGTGAGTGGGCTTCGTGGACATGCCACAGGACCTTTGGAAACCCATGCCCTGATCTGGAGGAACGACTGGATGAGGATGGCCTAGAGCATCAAAATTAGACTAGGTGTTTACATTTAAACAATTCAGTTTCACACAGAAAAAAATCTAAATAACTTTATTATTTGAAATAATTAAGATCCAATGAAAAATTTAATTCAGTGGATGGAAGTGACACTAGAAAGCTTTGAATAATGAATCAGATTGATTAACATTGTTCCTTTTTGAATTCTCAGAGATCTCAACTAACGTAGAGAAAAAAACAAAACACAATGAAACAAAAATGTACATAGTACTTTATAACAGAGTTTAGTATTTCAGTGTCTTTCGTTTCAGTAGTTATTTACTTTAGTAACAAATGGGTGTAAAAATAATAACCTACAATTGGTAAGGTGCAGGGAAATGTTGATTCAGGCCCTCAGGCTTAGATTTAAGAGAAGTACTAAAGACAATTGCCACATGCACAAATGTCACTTTGCTTAGCTGCTAACAGTTACTTGGCAGAATGTTGAGGACAACTGTGTGGCAAAACAGTCTTCTTCATTGCAGTCTCAAAGCATCAGGAAAAAGAGTGAGCTAAATTCATGTCAAAGCAACTCAGTTACACAGCTATATCAGAGCACCACTCAGCAGAATTAAAGAGAGTTTTAGCTTTTAGCTTTCCCTCAGCAGGCAGATTCACATCATTCATTTACATAAGGGAAACTGTACTCTGTGGCAGTCTGCAAGTGGTTTTGAAGTATCCAGGAATCACTAGAATGTGGCACGTGATACATTTTCCTATCATCTGTCCCTACTGGACTGCCATGTAGTGAAAGTTTGTATGATGAGAGAGCGGTCTACCTTATAACTTCATAACATTCTCAGACAGTGATTTTCCAGCTATAAGGAAACTTTATATTGCCATACCAAAAAGGGATAAGAATTTGGCCTTATATGATTATTCTTCAGCTAAAGAATATTAAAATTTGCTGATTAACAAAAAAAACCACATGCAACGAAAGCAGCATGCAATATCTGCTCCGAGAAGGGACATCTTCATTAAAACGATTAGAAATATATACCTAATGTTACCGGTGTTTGCAGAAAGTTAGGAGGCGTGTTCAGAATTTTTTTCGTCAAAACCATATTCTGATATTATTTTTTTTCCAGTGACAGGCACAGTTAAGTGATTTTTTGTGTTTCACTTTGCTAGAATAGTGGAGGCTGGAAAGCAAAGCATGTTTGACAGTCTGCAACAAAGTGGATCCATTTTTCTTCTGTCAGCATGCTAGTTTAATTGAGTGCGAGAACAGTGCTTTGTCAAGCACACTGGTGTACGTGGCAACTATGTCGTTGTTGTTAGGGTACCTCAAGGTAATAACCAACACTGCCTTTTTTCCCCTCACATTTGAGTGAATATATTAAATAGCACTATAGATATATTCCCTAAATAAACAGAAATTAAAACGATTTACTGCATTTTTTTATTTTAAACTGCTTTTATCTTTTCAACTTCATACAAGTCAAATATATTTCTTATTCTTTTTATTCCTGCTACAGATATTTTTCACACAGGCTTTTTGTATTGATTCTCAAATATATTACCTGTAGTGATGCCTCTCCAAGCTTCTGAATCAAAAAAAACAATCCCCCATCCCAAAAACCCCTCCAACAAAACCTGTAAATTTACACATAAATTAGCATATTTGCCTTGTCAGAAGTGGTCCAGTATTTTCACACATTCTTCTTCATTAGAATGACAGATCAACCTTTCTGTAAAGAAAATCCAGACTGAAAATGAGTTCATACTTTTTTGACAGTGATATATTAAATATACCAGCTTTGAATCCAAGCCTTTTTCACCTGCTGTCATTGTTTCTCTGACTGGAATCTGAGGATCAGGTTTTGTCCCCTCTGCATGACAAAGAAGTTCCCAGAATGACCTGAAATAACAGATGTTTACAATGTGCCACTTACCTACATAGAGATTACTAATTGTGTAGTATGCTAAACTGAAGACGTAAATTTGTCTGGGATGGCAGACCATCTTATAAAGATCTGTTCCTGGTGTGTGTTTATGAAAAAAGGTATTTACCACAAATAAAACATTATTTCACAGGATAAAGTGATAGTGGCAAGGGAAAAATAGAGACTGAATCTCAAACTCATCATCAGAAGAGATCCTGGATTATCATTCTGAGGATGCCATTGTCCACATCATTATACTTTAGCAGCCACACCACAATCTGCAAGTTTCACATTGATGCACTGAAATCATCATGAGGGAAAAAAACAATCAAGCACTTGTTTTCATTCAAAAGATCAACTGAGAAACTTGCTAAAGACTCAGGCACATTTCTCTTCTCTTGTGCTCCGCAACACAGAATATTTTCATTTCCATTAATGAATTTCCTTTTCGGACAAATTCTGCCTAGCCGTAGACAGCTCTCTGGCAGGGCAAACTACTGTTGCAATTGAAACCTACCCCTTGGAGAGGTTTTGGAGTGTGTGCATTGCCTTCAGCGGTCAGTTCCTCTGTGAATTAATGTTTGCAGCACCCTGTTGGATTTCAGACAGGGAAGATGGATCTATTACTGATCTTGTATGATAAGTTAAAAGATCTGTCCCCTTTTGATTTTCTGAAGTTTATGACATTCTTGATCTTGTTTGAGGAGTTGGTCTCAAATCCTTTTTTTTCCTTGAAACGGAAGTGAACCGTAGCTGGAACCAATGTGGGGAAGTTAATCGCCATACTGAAAGGATATAGCATGGCATTTTCTTTCCTGCACATCTCCTGGAAGTCAGCTTTGGCTTTTTACACAGCAGAACAAATTCTTAAGAGCCACAGCCTAATGAAAAACAGCTAACCTTGAGGAAGAAAGTAAAATGCCAGATGCTGTTCAGCTCCATGAAAGCAAGATGCAATGAAGAGATTTTTTTTTTTAATATATTCAGCTACATCAAGATGGAGTGCAAGTACATGTGCACAGCACATTTCATAAAACATTTAGTGAAGTTTTGTGTTTTCAGACATTTACTTCAAAATATTCACAGTATGTTTCTCCTATTACTACTGGAAGGACTATTTTAAGTTCGTGCAATGGAATGATGGAAAACAGAAAAGAAGAAACAACTTGGTTTCATATTTCAAGAAGAAATGTTATTTATTGTAACTTCAGCTCTTTGTAGACCAATTCATCCAGATTAGTTCATTTTGAGACAGATTTTTTTAGAATATAAGAAATTTCAAATCTTCCAGTTGTAATTAATTACCAAATAAACTATAAAAGAATAGGTAACTAATTCTTCCAGCAGAAAGAAGTCTGAAACCTTTTATATATTCAGAAATACTATGGAATCTTAGCATAAATTTGTACTTTAAAATAAACTATAATATTTGGTTAACTCATAAAAGTTATTATTATTTTTAGTTTTAAATTGAGACATCTCAGCATTTTTTCATTTTTTAAAATTCAAAGCCAACATAACACTTCAATAATGACACATCTTTGGGTTAAATACATATTAAATGGTTCCATACTAAAGCATATAAAAAATAATACTGTCAAATGTAATCTGATGCTCCCCCTATCTTTCTCTGCTGAAATTGCGTAGTGTATTGTGCAAAAAAATTGCACATTTTCTGGGCAAGGAGACAAAACAAGAAGATGAATTCTTTTCTAATTTTTTTCATGCACTTTTTCGGAAGTAAAATATTACGGATTCCCATCTCTGATGGATTATGTTCACACAGTTCATATGAGATGTAATTACCTAAATTCAGACTTAAAGTAATTCAATGCATGGTATTCTTAACAGAATGGATTGACCTAACTAGTAGTCTATGCAATCATGTTCTTCTGTAAATGTAGGGTTGCTGCAATTTCACTTTTTAAAAAAAATCCTGTGTCAAATATCCTTTGAATACATCTGCTAGATCAGACCCCTAAGATCCTCTCAAATCTTTATGAAACTTGAAAAAATGCAAGATTACAGGCTGCCAATTCTGGGCTAGTTTATGGTTATCCAGACATCCTGGGTGTTTGGTTACTTGGAGGACAGTGAAAAACCTCTAAGGTCATGTGTTATAAAGGAAGAAATTTTGAGCAACAGTTAAAGATTTAGATTGTTTTTTTCCTCTGGCCTGAGGAGTTCAATATTCCACAGCCTTGTATCGTATGATTTAAGGATGAATGTAAAACACTAACAAATCAGAATTGTAGCATTTAAATGCCACCGTTCACAAAAGGTAAATGATTCCATGTAATATCATGAAGTGAAAATTAAGATACAGAGACTTTAACTGCCTCATGTGTTACCTAAGTGTCTTTAAGTAATATATAACTTCAGGAGAGATGGGGGGAAGTTGTCATTGCCATATTGACCACTCATGCATTCAGCTTTCCTTAGGCGAAAAGTTGTGCTGAGGATAGCTGTATTAATGCTGCCATACATCATATTACGAAGGCTGAATCATGTTTTGTAGAATCTAAAAAAATTGTTTATTATAGACTGAAATCTATCACCATTACAAGCACTGAAGTGTCATCTGAAGTCAACTGGACTTCCTGCAGGCTCAGATTCTATGATTAATTTTATACATAAAAATGACCACAGAATAAACAGAAACTTTATTATTTTCCTATATAAAAGCACTTTTGTAAAGAAAATTATGCCTTCTGAATTTTTGATTCACATCCTGATCCAAGGGTCTTTAAAGCTAAGGAATGGTGTCTTTTGGATCTGGAGTTATGCATCGTCATCTTAGAAGTCTCCGGTTTTGTCTGCAGAGATGTATATAAAAAAGTGTGCAAAAACTTAAGGGTGTTTCTGCACCAAGTCTTTTTCCAGCCAGCGTGAATTGGAAGTAGACAAGACCAGTAAGTGGTTTTCACTATAAGGCCAAACCATATCTTAACTTCACAAATTTTTTTCTGAATATTCCCATGTCACTGTCCTCTGAAAAAGTGAAAGGTATGTGTCTAAGTTTTTCCCACTTTTTTTCTAATGGGTAAATGTGTAAAGATCACAACATAGGTTACAAGGGTCAATATCAATAATAAACACCTGAAAGATATTTGTATAATAAGAAAACCTTCTTCACTAGGAGGAGTAGTGCAGCACTGAAATGTTACCCAAAATATCCATGGAACCTTAGTCCCCAGGATATTTACAGGACTTGGCTGTACAAAGTCACAGCTGGTCTAGAGGAAGTAATAGTCCTGCTTTTAGCAGGAGTTTGGACTAGACAGACCCAGAGGTCCCTTTCAGGCATAATACCTGTGGTTCTAATATGATTCTGCAAAAGACTTTTGAGGGCAAAATAGAAGAGTCTTTCTTTTCTATACATAGTCTTCCTGAATATGCAGTTAAGGAAAAAAGCAATACCAAATACTGTCAGGAAATAAAAGCTTTCAAACTAAATTCTGTAGGATATAGAGAAGCGGTAATATTGATGCTGCATCAAATTAAACAGTACATCTCTGATGTTGATCAGAATGCATGTGTACTGTGGTTACCTAAGTTTATTGTTAAAAGTGGGTGGTTGTTTTTTTTTTTTTAACATGACAGGTGATTTCAAATTTCTAAATAAAATACTGAAACTATCTGAAACTCCTGAAGAGTGATCCATTTCTGTACTAGTTAAATTAATAAACCTTGTTTTCTTGACATAGTGGTGTTGTAATTCTTTGTACATTTCAAAAGTAATGATAATCTTACTTTTTCAAAAGATCTTCCAGGCTTTAAGAGTTCTTACTTTTTTGTCAGAAAGCAAATTATTACACTTATACGATTAATGTATATTTTAAATGAAAAATTTTTTTTTTACGTAAAATGCTAATTTGAATCTTTTGTATTATGAAGCAACACTTGGAGCAAGGTGCTTCTCTAAATGTAACTAATTTAGTCAAATCAGGATCTATTTGATATAATTAGATTTTGTTTATTAAAAATCCTATGCCAATTTACTTAGCTTTATAATCAGGGATTTGGGGGGGGCTTTTTTTTTTTTTTTGCTTATGATATTTCTAGCAACAATATCCTCATGGAGAACTTTTGATACTGCTTAAAAAAAAGGTATCTATTATACTTGAGTAACTTAGAATTACTATACCTAAAAAATTGTCCTCAAAAGATTATCTTTTCAGTTTGTTTGCACTATTCCCTGGGTGGTATTGGATGTACATTCAGCTTTTATTGTTTCCTCAACTTAATTTGCCACTTAGCTAGGATCAGATTTGCAACTCTACCAATAGAATTTTCAAACGACATGAAATTTCTAGGCTTTGATGAAGTAAGCATATTTTTTTTCCAATAAACATATCACAGGTGGGTTTGTCGATAGTTTATTGCACCTTGATTATCATCAGATCAGTTAATTGTCTTGGGTATTACCATCTTCTTTTGGGTCATGAACCACTGCAGATATTGCTGTAAGAGTCTCTTTCTAAGAATGACAACTCTTTAAGATAGACGAATATTATAAACATATTAATTCCTTTCTATGCAATGCAAGTATTCGATGGGACTACTCAGAAAGATTCATTTATCCACACATACTTTCTCAAATGGAAATCTCATTTGTTTTAATTGGACTTTGAATTCTTTCAGGAAATCAATCAGGCCACTTTTCAGCTTTCAAATCCTATGTTTTTCTTAGGGTGTGGTGTTAAGGAAATGAACATATGGGCAATGTTAATGCTGAGCAGTAGAAAGAATGTCTGACCTCTGATCTAAGTCAAGTGTTTCATGCTAATTTTGTTAAGTGTTAATTAGTAATCAGTCTTTTCACAGTCCTGTACAGTGTGTTTTCTGTTACTTGAAACCAGATACTTCCATACAGATTTAGAGCAAAAATGTATACAATGATATTTTCCATTTTCTTATCTAGATGTGTACTTTATTTATTCTTGGAGTCTAAACATATCTATTATTTGACCTAGGATGGGTGTTAGTAAGTTCATAATACATATTGTATAGGATCACTGTGAAAGCCAATTTTCACAGGCATAAATATAACAAGTGGTTTCTTGGCTTCCTGTATGGAATTTTTTTTAATAGAATTTTCTAATAATTTCCATTCTTATGATGGCTTTGTATTACATTAATCTTGCAAAATAAACCTCTGAAAGGTAGTACAAACCTGGATGTGTTTCTACCAGAGCAATTACTTAGCCACCTGAGGAGGAAGTGAAATATTGAAATTATTATAATAATCACAGAGAATCACCCATAAAAATTTAATGAAACATCTGCTACTTTGAGGTTAAACACAGACATAAGAGTTCAAAAGTTTTTCAGAAATTGACACAAAAATGCTCCTTATTCCTACAATTTAAAAGTACAAAATTAGATACAAGTAATGTAATTCATTGATATTAATGTCAACCAAATATGTAAGTGTTTTCTACCTACATATGACAATGCACTCCCACAAAGACTTGAGAATTTTCTTCCCACATAAAAAGTTTTTTCAGAAAATAGCTAAAGAGATGAAAATTACGGATTTAATGCACAGGTACACATAGTGTTCTGTTAGTACTGCACTGACTCCTTGGTCTCACTTCTAATAGGAAGATCTAAGACAGGACTGAAAAACATAACCAGTGTTTTAATCAAAACAACCATAAAAAAACCCCAAAACAAACCTCAAAGAAATAAATCAGTAAGAGGACAAAAAAGGTTAAAGAAAGAAAGTGAAAACATTTCAATTATTGATCCATTGCTCTCTCTATAGCCTGTCATATATTTATATATTTCTCTTAGACTTCTTCTTTTGATTTTTTTTTTTTTTTACTATATGTATAATTTTGTGGCCCAAATAAACTTAAGTTATGGGGTTTTAGGCACCATCTTTCTAGGTGTTTGTTGCTCACCACTGGACAATTGCACAGTCTCTATCCCGAGTTTTTAAAAGAAAACAGACGTCTAAGTTCCTAATACACTTACTAGTGTGTAACTCATTACTTGGGTTCTTCTCTCTTTTGGGGTAAAAGCACCACAATGCAAACAAGTAAAACAATATTTATAAAAGAGGGGGAAAAGAAAATGAATTACATCTCAAAGTGGCTGGGAATTTTCCATCAAAGTACAGTTTGATGGAAAAAATGTGTTTTCAAACCCCACAGCGTTTCACACAGGAAGACGTTCTTGCCAAAAATAACACCTAATTTTTTGAGTTGAACACAGTTGTCAATAATTAAATATTTCAGTTTGTCAAACTGTTCTAGTTTGACATTACCCACCTCTGATCTCTCATAAAACCTATGGAGATTGTAAGAGATTTTATTTCATGTTTTTCTGTTGAAAAATCTTACTCATTGAGCAATGCTTTCCATTTTATCTTTACAGTTTTCCATCTAGCTTGATTGCTGGAAGGCCTAGCCACACAAAAATAATAGGAATGTGGGAAATACAGACTGGAAGATGACAGACATAGTGGCAGTTCTGATACAAGATTCAATGGCTGTAACAGACAAAATCGGATCAGGCAAAATTAAATGGAAAGCTTCCCTTTAGGAATTATATACGTTTTCCCTCTTCTCTTTCATTCTTTTTTATTTATTTTTAAGTTTAACATATTTATGAACAGCTTTTCATAAATATTTTGCTATTCTACTTTCTGTTTTGGCAGAAGTTTAAAGAAAGCTGGAGTTCAAACTTTTCTATTTGACCGTGTGTGAAACATAGCAAATCATTTGTGTAGTATAGTAATATCATCAGTTCTCATGAACCTAACATAAGAATAAAAATTACTAGGTTTGGATGCTAGACTCTTAAAATGCACACGTGACTAAGATCACCCATATCAACTGACTGCCAGGCCTGTGAGACTCAGCAGTGGCTGCACTTGCATTAGTAGCAGGTGATTATTCCAACCTACTAAAGGAGATGACTTGCAGCATGTCCTTAATGTTCACATGATAGACAGAAGAGCTAGACCACTGATTCCCACAGCTTGGAACAGCTTCTAGTAGTGGATCAAAAATCTTTTACCGCAATTTGCTTGTACCTAGTTTAGAGAAAATTTCATGGGCATAAAAAGAAGTGAGGTGATAACTACTGAGAAGGTATAATTTTTTTATTATTTTTTTTGTGTTAGGAAAATATGAAGTCAGCTTCTGTGTAAGAGCTGCTTCTTCAGTTTTTTGTGGTTTTGGTTTTGTTGTTTGTCTTTTATCCTAAGTCATAAAAACTGTGTAATTTTCCTTGATATGAAGGAATAAGCATCATGACAATTCAGTGATTTATCTGTAATTTATTATTGACCTTTTGTACAAAGACAATGATTTTAGTTCTTTTCTGCTTAATTTGCATATTGCACCACAGAAACCTCATTACAGTAGAAGCACCATGTTACAGTATACTGTTAGTAGTTCAATTATCAAGGGATTTAAAATCATGTAAAAATGGGTATTCAAGAGGATATTTTAAAGATCTGAGAGGAAATAATTTCATAACCTGAAGAAACACTTTCTTGTCCCTTGTAGAGAATACTAGTACTTTCTATACCACTTAGAAAAGAGAATGGAGAATCACAGATCAAAAACACTGAAATAAGCATAGTAACATTTGGATTGTCTGTTTTTTTAAGACTAACTGCTGTAGAGCATAATGGAGGAAGCTGTTTCTTTTATTAATATTGCATAATTCTTTATTTCCATTTGAACATCGTCTTCTGACCAAGTCTTCAGCTTTACCTGTGAGACGTTTACTAAAGATAATCCTTTCTCCTGCTACCAGCAATAAAATAGGAAAAAAGATGAGGGGAAATAAAAAAGCTGCTCTGCTAACATCTATCTGCTGTGGACGTATGCATGTTTCTCTGCTTATTTACCTAACAGTCTTTCTTAAGCTGTGGGTATATTGATGGATCAGTTTTTCTACTCCAGCAACTATTACATGTGTTTGTCAATCATTCCTAGTAAACATGCATTGGAATACACAAGTGGATTTGCTACAGTGGTATTTTTTCTTGAACTAATGTTTAATGTTTTCCAGTTTTCTCCAGAGCAAGAATCCTCTTCCCCTTATACATCCTGCTTTTTAAGTTATCAAGATGATTTTTAAGAAATAAAAACTCTGTATTTCCCCATAGCCCCATACTATTCATCTACATTTTCTCCTAGAATATCATTTTCCAAACAATGGCGAGATTGTACTTTATGCTATTCAAATGAAGAGCTACTACCGTTCATACATACAGTGAGGTGCCTTTTATATGTCGAGGTACAATGGAAACAAAGGTAATCCTTCTAAGAGAAGGCTATGCAAGGGTTAAATCACAAGAAAGAAAAAATACCTAAGGGCTCTCTGTTCTGGAAATATAAGCTTCTGAACAGGTTAAGTTTTAACAAAAAATAAAAAAATTACAGCACTAATGAGAAATGGTTGAACATCATCCTCTATGAATAGGACTTTTTAATACTATTACTTTTTACTTCCATGTGATTGTCTTCTTTGACATTAAATCCTTCTTCACTGCCCCCTTAAATGCCTGTAATCACTCAGAAACCTATGAATGCTCTGTAGTTAATATAGGATATTAGATATTAGACCAGAAAACCCACAGGGATTAGAACTTGAGCAAATGTAGGACCAAAGTCTGACATTTTAATATATGAAAGGAAGTATTAAAGATTTTCTATAACTGAAGTACAATAATTGAGAGTTTAAGTAGTAAATTTAGTAAATTTCTGTGATTATTACTATTATTATATATATTAATGAATATATATAATACCATAACACTAGTCATGTTCTTATTCATTCACATTAACGATGACATTGTAGAGACTGCATATCCCTCTAATAAGTAACTTATCAAAGACTGCCTTTATGTAAAATGCTTTTTTTTTAAACAGTTTTTTAATATATATGGAATAAAAATGTCCCTCAAATGAGAACAGGAGTCTTTTTCTTTTTTTTTTTTTTTGCCCTTCACCTCTGTATAGTGATTGTGTCCACATGAATGTGGGAGAGAGAAGAAAAAAAATATTAATTTGTCCTTGGTGCTTGCTCCTCTTGACTTACAGAGCTGAATGGGAAAAACAAAAGGGCAATAAACTTATATTAGGTCCTTTATTTTACAAGACCCTTTGATAAAGCCAAGCTAAATGACCAAAGCTGTAAAAGCACTGCTCATTCCTTTTTCTAAATGTCTCCAGAGAGATTTTCTTACAGCTTATATCAAATAGAAAAGAAAAAAAAAATAAAATAGAAAAACAAGGCTTCTTAAGTCTCAGTCTTGCTAGCTTACCGTGGGGTCTGACAGGCAAATGACATTTTTTCTGGTTTACAGAAGAGATCTCATTGTAAGGTTTGAATTCAGAGTTCTAATAAGAAGAATTTCTGTCTCCCAGAGCTGTGTCAGCTGTGCAATATCAATGAACAAACTGTAGTTTCATGGTCTTCGATAATCATAAGGTAATTTGCAGACTAAAGATTAAATTAAATGGTTTAAGTCTAAGATGTGATTTCTTATTTATTTCAGTCAAAATTCAGTAATTCCCAAAATTCACTCTTCCACTGCTTAAAATCTGTATGTTTGTATTTTCCCTGTCATATAGCATTCTATTTGTGTAACTGGCCCTTTATAGATATGAAAGAGAATGACATTCATGCTCCATGATAGAATCTGGAGTTTTCAGCAATGAATCACAGGTATTTTTCATTTAAGTTATAGAAAAGCTTAAGGTAGGACAAAACAGATATACAGTGCTGAACCATTTGTTTGAGTATGATCACATTTACTCTATAATAACAATGAAGAACATGTTTTTGTTGTTTATTTACTTATTTGAAGGAAAAAACCCCAGAGGTTTAAAAGAAATAAAAGTTCATGGACAAAGATCGCTATCTAAAATATATATGTGCATGCATATATAGATATGCAGAGGCATGAATGCATGCATGTATATTACTTTTAAATGAAAAAAATCCTTGGATCCCTTGGTAAAGTATTAGGGACTTTTTGATTGAGACAGAACACTAAGATATCCAAATACCAGCAGAACAAAATTATTAGATCGAAATTTTGCAAAAATTGATTTTTCATAGTGGTTCATGAATTTACTGTGATTAAAGAAGACTACTTTTGCAAAGAAAACCTATGGTAACAAATAGTAATACTTCCTGTTTATTTGAAACCGGAAAGGCCTCAGCTTAATTCCTATTGTAATTTTTTTGCACCATGCTTTAAGAATGATTTAGAACATCTGGAAAAAAGACCAGAGAACATCAAAAAGAAGAGCAGTGTCTAGCAAATTTTCATAATTTCTATGAAAAGGCTACCGTTTATCCTAATGACAAAAAAAACATGGAAGGAGCAATACCTCAACATGTGGTGAAAATAGGAAAGGAATAATTTCTAAGATATGAAAATAATAATGGTCTTAAGATTTGATGGGGGGAAATTAGGCTAGCTAAAAAAATACCCCATAGAACTTTATAATAAAGGTGGCGGAACATTTAAATACGCTGTCTGAGAGATTGTTAAATCTCTGTTATGAGGGTCTTGAAATGAAGCTGGACAAGTGTCTTTCAAGAATATTGTGAGTACAGTTAATGCATCCTTGGAGCAGGGGCTTCACTTCAGCTCTAGGATTCGAAGATCAATGGTGAGATTTTTGTTTCTACATAGCTAACAATTATACTAATCTCTGCATTTTAAGACACACAGAGCCAGGGAAAAAATACAGGTCCTTTTTTTCTTATAGTCATTGTGACTCAATGTATGGATATAATATAATTCAAATTCTAAAATCTGGACAGGGAAACACAGTATCATAGGTGAGCACTACATATGCATAGTACATTATTACTGTTATTACAGGATGAGAGAATTCATGTCTTTCTCATGAGAGAAGACTTTTAATCCATGACTCAGGACGTTTTTGACTCTTTGATCCACTTCTGAAAGCAAGAGAGAAAATTAATTAGCGGGGGTATTGTGCTCATTTAATGTTGTTTTCATGGTGCTGTTAAACTAGAGTGTTGTTTAAAGTGTTCAGTGCTAGCTGTTTTTTTTAAGCCTCAGAGTGTCCCCTGACAAATGAGAAGTCATAGCTAGAACTTGGGCTGCATAGGAACATATTTGTTTGTACTATAATTACTGCCTTTTCTTTAATTAAAAAACCACTTGTTTCAGAAGTTCTGTCTTTTTTTATAGAATGACATTCTCTTTATGTACCACTACTCAGAGAAGCACTGTTTTCTTACCAGATAAGGTGTCATGTTAATTTGTGCTTCATGAAGAAATCATTGAAATAATCTATTCTAAAAATGAAAATATCAAGGTTAATTCTGAAAAGGTCTAAATCCAGAAAAAAAGTAACTGAAATTACTTTGTTTGAGGTTTTTGTGAGTGGTGGGAATTATCTTTTGGGTATTTAAGTTTTTTTACGTCATTCATAGTCATTCCCTGATTGCTTTGAATACATTTTAGAAACCACAACTCTCAAGTTCAAATAGTTCTTCCATACTCATTTTGCCAGCACTGAGTTTATAATATTTGCGCTACTTAGCTTTAATCATTAGATATTTGGGCTGCCATAGAAGAGTTTTTCCTGGAAAAGTACATTTGCATTTCATTTTCTGTTATGCATAAATATAAAGGAGTGATTTATCACCCTAAGGATGCTTGGACTTTGTGTCATTAACATATTCTTCTTCTTTGAAAGGAAAGTTATTTAAAAGTGATGGATGCTAAAGGTTATGTATTCAGTTTAGAAGAAATTTTGTGATAATCAGCACTATTTTGTCCCAAAAGGAAAACTCTCATACAGAGTGTATTTATTGGAACGGAAATATAAAGCTTTGATGTAAGTCTCTTTAGAAAGTGAAAAAGAGGCTAAACCAGACACAGTGGTTTGTACAGACTGCGTGTTTCCAAATCTTTTTGACATTCTGTCTAGAAGAATCAACGAGGCAACCAAAGGGATTGAGAGGAGACTTCCTAAGTGATTTTAAAAAGTAATAGTTTCTTAATTCATCAACTGTTATTAAATTAGTGTGCTCCCTCAACTGTCACCTCGGGTTTCATTCAAACACAATTCTACAGTTAAATGTAACCGCAGGGCATGTATTCACAAAACCATTTAAAATGTATCTTTCTTTTTGCAGATGTTCTCTGTGTATTGTTCCACACTTTAATTTCTTTTTAATGATTGCAGAACAGCAATACTGTTAAGAAGATAACATTTAATACTGCAAGTTACCTCTTTAGCTTAGAAATCATCTGGTATATCAAATAGGCGGACATGTCTTTCTCCTTCAAAACAAGCACTATTATAACAACTTTCTCTCTGAATGGAAATTAATCAACAGTACATTTAAAGAAATTTCTGTGTGTGTAAAATGTGTAAAATATGCACAAGCATTCATGTGTACATCTACACACATACACACACTTCTTTGTCCCTGATGCCTTTTATAACATATGGCATCTATATCTCAGTCCTCACCTCTGTTCTCCTTCAGGTCATGTCTGAAAACCCATTTACCATTATGCCTTGAAAAGATTTTAAGCCTGTCACTTTTATTTGTGATGAGTAAGCGTTCCAATTTTTTGTGGATTTAAACATTTATACTTTGAAGGAAGTCAGTTAACATACAGGCTACTGAACAGGCAAGGCTCTTCCTCTCCCTGTTTTTTTCTCACTCTCAAGAACCACCTGCATGATCTAGGAAACATAACCAGAGAAGGGATAGGAGACTCAATGCTCACATCTACCAGTTCTCCTAGTTACTTTTTATTTGCACACAATGCAGTGTTCTGTAAATAACATTAGTCTATATCCCATCAGTTATGTTTTATTTCCCAGGCAAATTTTAGATATAATTGTTTAAAGAAAAGTTCCTAACCTTATATTACCTTTATTATCATTCTCTGGCAGGAAAGGAAGAAATGGGTGGAAACCTACCTAAATACTATTAGGGGTGTTGGGGCTTGGGGAAGTGGGGCAGGAATTTTGCAGCCCAACAGACATGAGGTTTCCACAGCTCCATGATCCCATGTCAACCAGTAATATGACTGAGCATGCATTCCTAGTAGGCACATGTACAAAGCCAAGCATACAACACATATACATGTGTATATGTATCTATATATACAAGCACAGAGCCAACACCAGACACACTCCGCACTGGAGTGGAAACATCCTGTTTCCCTCTCTGGCTGATTAGGACGAGTATCTCTTAGTGGGAAATACGTATGTGCATGTGTACATATGTGCAATGTGGAACCTTCCTGCAGCTGGGCTCAGCTGCTCTGTCTGCTTAGCAGCTGCCCCTGGATCACAGTGGGCACCTGGACATATAAGATACTGAGGCCAGCACTGGTGCAGAACCACACACATGCCAGATGCCCCAGTAGCTGGCCGTGGATACTCAGTCAATCCTATATCACATCCTGGATCTTCCTCAGGTGCCTCACCCCTACACACACACATACACACAGACAAAAATGAGTGTCCCAGTTGAGCTCCCAGACCCCAGAGTCTCTCCAGCAGCTGGATGGGACACCCCTGATCCCTCCAACAACCAGCTCACCCTTAGAGACACGCATAAACCGCTGTGTCCCCAACCACTTTGCCTGCTTGCTGGCTAGACCACCGTGATCTTCACTATTGCTCACGCATTCATTCTCACATGTACACTCACTCCAGTTCCTGGCACAACAGACACACAGGCCCTTATGACCTTCAGTTGTTGGCACTGTAAATCATCTGCATCCCTCCCTTTACCCGTCTTTGGTTGTTCCTCTAAATATCCCATAGCAAGTCTTGTGCAATCCCAAAATGTGCTGCCTCTACATTCCATAGTTTGTCTCATACCTCTGTACAGTGAATGCCCTCAGTCCCAAAGGTGCTCTGGAGAGCTGTTCCCCTTGACTCTATGTAATTCATTAGTGGGTTATTATATCAGAATTATTTGTTGATAATTGGATCTATGAATTCTGTGTCCAGAGGTTAATATTTATCTATAATCCCTGTGCAACTCACAGTGCTTCTAATTTAAATCTCATGATTCTTGTGAGGAGAAAGGCAGGACTACAACCCTCATTTTACAATTGGCAAAAGAAAGAGATGTGAAACGGGATTCATCCCAGGCTCTTTTTGTGGTTGTGAGAGACGCATTGTCTTTCACAATGTTGACATTTAAAGTAAATCAGATGAATCTGCTCTATAAAAATATTTTTCTCTGTAGATTATAATGGGTCACCAGGTGATGTAGACACTTTTATCATAGCTGCCTAAAGCTGTATGGGAGGGAACCCTCCCAGAGAGCTGTTAGGACTTTTCCAAGCTCACAGAAGATGTCTTGCAAAGGGAATTTAGTGCAGGTTTCTCAGGTCTCATTTGTAGATTTACTTTCCTGACTAAAAGAATTGTCCTTAGACTATAAATATAGAATTTATAGAATTTGGAGGGGAAAGACTGAGGGTGTATTGCTGGGAAATAAAAAGTTTTTCCATGGCTTTATGATCTCTAGTATTTATTCATTTACTCCATGTAATCGTTCATACCTCTGATTAATCATTAAGTCACTAGCTTCCTGATTAATTGATCAAATTTATTTTATTGCTATTTATATTTAAAGGAAAAATAAGGAGAAAGTAATGGCCTTAAAAATATCCATGAATTAAAATTCAAACTTATTTTGAATTTTTTTTTTGTTTCCTAGTTGTGAATCAGAGTTCCTAGGCTTTCCTCTCCTTATTTACCATCACAAATTTTCCTTTCTATACTAATTATCTACTAAATTTGCTAGTTTAAACCATTTCCAGTTAGCATGGCTCTAAACTATAATTGTAAAATACTGAATGGTAATATCTCTATTAAGTCTGCATTTGCCTCTCATCATGTTAGTGCAGGTTGAGGACAATAAGTCATTAGAGGACAATATTGAGGACAATAAGAAAGATAAAGATATTTAGCAGTTTAGGGAAAAACTAAACAACTTCAATGAAGTACTAATAACAAAATTTAAAAAAAAAAAAGAAAAAAGAGAGAAATAATGAAATTAATACAATATGTATAAACACATAGAATACAATTTCAAGATCCCAGGGAGATGTCACCAGTGTGCACTGGAAAAGTTCCAGACCAGTCTCAGTGATGCATGGGAACTGGTTTCCAGAACACACTGGTGGGGATCAAAGGTAGTCAAAGTGACAGGGTCTTCATTAGGCATCAAAGAAAGTAAGCCATTCAAGAAGAACCTATCAAAGAAGCACCCTTGAAGAATAACTAACCTGACCCCTTTGATCTCTCAGCTTTTATAATGAGAATGGCAGAAGGGATGGAATACCCTATAGGTCCGTTTAAATCACCTGTCCAAACAACCAAGTCAGCTGGCCCCAATTGCTACAGCAGCAAGTATAAGCAAGAGCCTCTCTCACCGAATAGAAAGGTGGTTCCTTTCCACCCCAAACCAGGACAACTACATTTCATGTAGCTGTTGTATTGCATATAATAGATAAGATTTGATTCTAATTTAAGCATAACAAAAAATGGAAAATAGAAAACAGACCTTTCTATTAAAAAAAAATTAATATATTAATAAAAAGAAAAAAACCTGTGGGACATAAACAGGATAAAAGTAGCAATGCTACTAAAAAGAGCTTGGAAGCTAGAACCATATATTTAAATGAATCATCCATACCAAGGGCATATAAAAAGCAAATTATTGGAATATATGTCTTTATTAGAAATGGTGTACGATTTTCTCCTTTTGGCATATTATTATCTCAAATACTTATGCAGGGAATGTAATCTATCATATTTGCATAACAGTGCAAATAATGCATTTGTATTTATGATGTTGTAACCACTTCAACTAATGCAGGCAAGATCAAAAAGCAAAGCCATATACAGAAATAGGGTGAGGACAAATGGAAGGGAAAAGTGTATAAAGAATCTGATTTCCTGTCTTCATGTAGAAGCACATTTCTTACTCTTCAGAACAGTTCCCTGGCTAAGGGCAGGTGAGGAAAAGTGAGCCAGCCAAAGCTGGAAGGAACGAAACTATACCAAATGACATATGTACCTGCTCTCAAAGTTGTGACTAATCCATAGGCAAATCTTCACATAGTACTGGCACTTGAAGCTTTATACATTTCTAGTAAATTATCTGTTCTCCTCTAAGTGAAAACACAGAGGAAAGACTAGGGGCTGTGAGCCAAGAACAGCAAAGTTACTAATGCTTCAGTGGCTGAATGTGGGCTGCAGGGCACGATACGGGAACATGCACTCTGCACCTCTTAGTGTTTCAATAGGCATGGCATGTGTAACTTGGAAAAGCAATTTGAGATATTTTATAGTGTTATACAATTCTATTTAATCTAGAGGCTTTCACCCATCAAATATTTTATTGTTTTTTCTTTCATACCTATCAACATTCCAAGCTTCTTCCTCCAGACTCTACCAGATGCAGAGCTTTATGCCTTATAGCAACAAAATAATCTTTTTTACACAAATTAATAAATCATATTAAGGTATATTTTTTATCTTTTCATACAGAACAGATGACTTGAAAGTCAGAACAAGGAAGAATATTTATGAACAATAATATGTGCAGATCATAAATATTAAAAAAACTCTATAGGCATGCACTAGAAAAATCTATTACTGACAGCATGGAAATTTGAGGAAAAAAAAAAAAGCCCCAGTGTTTAAAATCTTATCTCCACAATGATTCTATGCAAGTGTGTCAATTGATGAAATTGGTAAATTCCTTATCTGGAGGAGATAATTTCCAAATAATCTCAATTCTGAATAGGTTGCAGCATAGTGACAGTGGAGCTAATTTACAATTATTTTCCTGGTCTTTGAAAGAAAGCATGTACTAAGAAAAAGCAAATACAAAATTTTACAGTAATCATATGTATAGTCCCACCAAATAATTGGCCTATTACCAGCATGTAAGATATTCCATTCTATGGACACACGCTCACACTAGCCATACACACAGGGCCACTCATATGGAGTGGTATTTATGGTATATATTCACTTGGGGCTAATGCTATGAACAAAGGAAATATTGAAATTAATCCCTACAATTGTACATATATTGAATCTTCAGTAATCACATGTATGTTTTGTACTTCAATTTTCTATAATGTAAAGAGTGCAGAAATACAGAGAACTCTCACTGGGATTGTGGCCATAGTGTATTCTAAAAAAAAAAATTTAGCTCCTTTGTCTCTTTTTCACTAGTTCCCTATGAATTAGAAAGTTTGTTATTATTAGGTTTAATAATCACTGAAAGTGAATTCAACTTTCAACTAAAGAGACAGAAATTTAAATGTCTAAATGCAGTTGTCTGTTTAATCACTCCTCAAGTTCAATGAAGATCTAGGTAACAAAGCCTGTGGGGCCCAGAGACTAGCCTGTTGATCAAATGTAGGTAACTATTTTAACGTGGCATATCTCCTTAGCCTCAACTTCCTGAATTGGCTGACACTCCCCTAAGTGTAAAGTAAGCCTACACAGCTCTCAAGGCTGAACATCTTCACTATTAAGTTACTAGTTACAGACTCCCTCTTTCTCTGGTACAATGAATTTCAACTTTTGCCCATAGAACAACTTCAGCAGCAATTTTGAAGAAGCTCGCTGTGTTATGAAGTTTTCATGACAAAACTCACAAAATTTACACTGTTCTTCAGGAAAGATGAGGAATAATTGCAGAGACCCTAGGGAAGACATACAGAAGGAAAGATGCAATCACTTGGGCTTGCTCAGACTGAAGAAGAGAACAGGGAAGAGGAAATGTGTTAATACTTAAAGGGTGCTGCAGTGACAAGCAGATCAGTATGCCCTCCAGGCTATTGTAGAGAAAGCAATTGAAGTGAACCAAGAATGGGCAGTTCGGTTTTAAATTGTTGCTCTGACCAATGGCTTGACTAGCTTGAATTTAAGTTTAGTATTGCTATGAACTTTTAATCATCTGAATTTGTTGGGATTGGTTGAGTTTTAGTCTCTGCACTGGATACATTTATCTGGAGATGAATCCCTTACTAAATAAAGATGAAAAGGGAAAAAAAATCAAACAGCTGAACAAACCAGAAGAAAAAATAAAAAAAAAAAATAGTGTAGTCTTATGGGAAACTTTTCACAAAAGAACTTGAATGACTACTGTCTCTGGACCTCATAAGTTCTTAAAACAACAATGTTATATTGTCATTAAAATTTTAAAACTAACTAAAATGCGTATAAATCATAAATTACATCTACCATTTTTTCTCTGCCTGTATGTTTCACCCTTGTATGTTCATAACCACTGTAACAGGATATTCTAGTCAATATGGTTTCTAGTGCAGTCAGAACAAATACTTTTCCACAAAATATGAGAATACATTCTATGATCTTACCTGTTTGTCATCGGCATATTCTGATTTGTCACTTGCCCTGCACATCGCTGTTGTTCTGCCTGTACAGACACAATCAATCTCTTGAATCATGTAATTTAGAAACAGTTGTTCAATTATTTCAGAGGAATTAGTATTACTTAATTTGGTTTCATCATCTCATTTACATCATTTTGCATAAGTGTTTGTTGTCAAATGCATGCCCAAGATTTTCTGAACCTACAGAACAACTGTCAACACCAACAAAGTTATCTGTGCTAAGACATAGACGCCCATATTAAGAAGTAAATGCCTTTCTTATTCTACAGAGTATATAAGATAACTTAATCAAATCTCTCATGATATTAATATATGGACAGTGATGCATTTTTTTATCCCCAAGAACTACTGCAATGGTCATTCATGTTTAGAAATAAATACTGCATTTTAGTCCTGGCAAGAATTTATTCATTACTGACACAATAATGATATTTACAGTAGTTTTGCTGTAGACATTAGAAACTTTAACAAATACAGTGAATTTATAAGTCTAGCTTTTACATACGTATGTATAATATAATATTGAATGAATACGTATTCCACTAGATTCATATAAATGCATCTTTAAAATGTTATAAGCTTCATAAATAGCCATATTTGAAGTTTGAAATACACAGCAAAGTTACTATTAAAAAATTCCTTTTTAATTGGTGTTAAAGCTAAAATTGAAAATGGAATAGAGCAAAAGAAATTACACGAGAAAGTACACTTTTTTGTGAGTTTTTCACACTGGCTGCACTTAAGTAACACGTATTTCAAATGAAAAAACATGTAAGTTAAAACTAGTATTCTGAATCTGTATAATAACCTGATTTAGCATTCACATAGATGAATTAAGGTAATATGTATATGGATAATTTTTTATTACTAAAATGATGGTCCTTATCCGCGCTTAATTTTTACTGCAAGATTGTATCTTTTTGTTGTATGCACTGTGTAGCAAGATTCCCCTACAGGTGTCTCATTCTAATAATTTCCAAGCTTTCATGTTGTACCTCTCACTAGCGCACTTGAACAAAATGCATAACACATTATAACAATATCTCTTCAGTGGTAGGTATGACTACACCACTTTTATTGTGATTTGCCTAAGGGCCCTCAAAAAGCCAGGGTCATTATGCTTTAACAATCACTGGATGATTGAATAAAACAGAAAAAAGTCTAATGATGGATTGAAGTTGTGTATAAGAATTTGAATTGATGTATTCAGAAAATTTCTGCTCTGGACTCAGCTTTAAAAGGTAAAAAGGCCAAATCACGAGAAGATTGAGTACTTTCTTTGTGGCACTGACACACTTCGCTTGAAAGTCTTAACCATCTTGTGGGCATGGACTCATAATTTGAAATGGATTAAGTCTCTAAAAGTTAGCTGTTTAACCTACACAAACTTTCCTGGATATTTTCCAAAGTCAGTGGAGACCAATAAGCCCTCTAGCACATTCTTTAACAGTGGAATGAATTACATCTACATATTATGCCTGGCTTTTGAAGGCTTATACATAGCAAAATGAACCTTTCTTTTTATTTTTTGATCCACCACTCAGAGTATCCAACTCTCTCTAGCATGTGCAGTGGCAGATAGATGTATTTGTATAGTACATGTAAAACTATGAGTTAGTTTTAAAAGGAATATTAGTGCCTCTCTGCTTGGTAGTATCCTTGGAATGGTATTGAAGACCCTGTGTTAGAAAGCAAGGTTCTCTACAAAGCATGCATGGAGATAAAGAGATCCAAAGTTACCAGATCATTAATTTAGCCAGTAGCCAATGCTGAGCAGCAGGATGTCTCTTATATCTGATGTCGCATTGGAGATTGCTAATTCTAGAGTGAAAAAAGACATGTGAAACCACCTTTCCAAAAAATACTGGTACTTTTTAAAAACAATTTTGGTCTCATCTGAGACTCTGGTCTCATCTGTGTCACAGAAAATCAATGCTGAATTTATCTTACTTGCTATGGGAATTCACATACATATTTACTATCTTTATAGAAGTGTCATAGCTACAAATTTAGAAAGTTTTTTTAAGTCTGGCACACTTTACTCTCCTCCTGCTTAAGATAGGCTATTGAGAGTAAATAATTTTAAATTACCTGATTAAGAAGAGAAGATTCAAAAGCCAACAGGGTGTTTTGAGAGAGGGGACTGAAGGAGATGGTTGGGTTTTATTTCTTTGCTCACAGTCTTGTTGACAGTTGCTTATTTTAAAATTGATTAGAAAATAAAAGTAATACAATAAATTATTGGAATAAGGATGGGAAATGAAGGTTTTTCATCTCTGCTTAAATGTCATAACTCTAAGCTAAAAAGACACGTTTACATTTCCTTTCTTTCCCTGGCTCAGTAAATCTTGACATATTCTGCTTATACAACAGGTTCTTTAGAGAGGAGGAAAGTGTTACTACCCTTTCTTCTATCCAACTGACAGCCTCCAGTTTAGTGCTTAAGTGACTGTCATGAGGATTAGAAACATACATTTGCAATCTTTCATGCATGGAGGGAAACTGAAGTTCAGGTTTTCATTGTACGAATAGATACTTCAACCTGTCAGGTTTGTTTAAAGGCACTTCACAATCTTTCATCAAAAGCATTTTAAAAATATACAGCTGCCCCAGCTACATTTTCTGTGTTACATTATTTCGTAAATTGGGTTTTTCAGTAGGAATTGGGCAGATGCTACACTGTTCAGGATTTCTAACTTGGAAAAATTTAGTAATGGTAACTGAAAGGCCTATTTAGTATAATCTCTTTTCACCTCAGTGACAGATGAGTAGGCATTACAATTTTAAATGTAGATACCTTCTGTTTAAATCTTTGTTATCATCTGTCTTTTCTTCCTTTGCCGAAGAAAGGGAGACCTATCCGCAAGAGTAAAGAGAACGTGTGGTTTTATAAGGCTACCTAATTTTACCACTTCACACCAAGGAGGCTTTGTTTTTGAAAATACAATTTACCAGAGAAGTAAATGCGACTCACATGAAAATTTTATTTACATTTGCTCTTCCATTTGCCATGTGAAGAAGTGAACAAGATCTTGATTTTGGTTTGGTTTTGATAGTGTGCGATTTTTTAAAAAGGTTAATTACAACAGAGGTTGAAGGGCACAAACCTGGTGAAAAGTCTAGAGTACCAGTCTTATGAGGAGCAGCTGAGGGAACTGGGGTTGTTTATCCTGGAGAAAAGGAGGACCGGAGGAGGCCTTATTGCTCTCTACAACTATGTGAAAGGAGGTTGTAGCAAGGTGGGGGGTGGTCTCTTTTCCCAAGTAACAAACGTCAGGACAAGAGGAAATGGCCTCAAGTTGTACTAGGGGAGGTTTAGATTGGATAGTAGGAAAATTTTCTTCACTGAAAGGGTTGTCAGGCATTGGAACAGGCTGCCCAAGGAAGTGGTGGAGTGGCCATCCCTGGAGATATTTAAAAGATGTGTAGACATGGTGCTTAGGGACACAGTTTAGTAATGGACACAGCAGTGTAAGGTTAATGGTTGGACTTGATGATCTTAAAGGTCTTTTCCAACCAAAACAATTCGATGATACTATGATTACTTTTTGCACTTTTTGGATAGACGTGTTTTGGAAGCCATTCAAAACTGTACTAAGCCAGAGAGAACTTAAGGAAAAGGAAAGATTATGCTCCAGGGACAGGTGGGTGAAAGTAGCTGAACTGTATCACCACTTCTTGCAGTCTATGAGCCTTCATTTCCTTGGTTTGAAGAATTCCAATTGTAAATGTCTTGGGAGAGAGTCACAAAAGATCTTCTACTGGTTGTCTCTCTCAATCTGTAATATACAGACAGGAAATAAGTAAACAGTTTTCCTGAAAGTGAACACGTAAAATAGAGAGAAGAGCTACTGTGAAAAAAGAAAATCAAGGGTGACAATTTAATGTGAAGTGTTCCAATACATGTGAATAACAGTTCTAGATAATTCATGGAGCTAGTACTTAGGAGATTTAAAATACCTTCCCACATATGTGTGACCTTGATCAAATTACTTAATAATACATTTTGAACTCCTATTTGGTAAATGAGGATATTATTAGACCCTTAAGTTTCCTTTCCTTCCCCTTCTAGTCCCCCTTTCTGGCTCCTTTTCCTCCTTCCTCTTCCTGATAATTACATTCTTTCATACCTTTTGGGCTATATGATTTTGTACAAATTTTTTTACAGGGACATATGATCACAGATCTGTTGTATACCTAGATGCTACTATGAGTAATCTTAATCTTGTTCATAAATACCATAATCCTGTCTCACTGGTGACTATCTGAAAGATTTTCCTGCATTAAATATCTCTGACTCTTTCTTTTATGTCTTTTAGTTTTTGATGTAGTAATTAATTTTGTATATATCTTTCTAGTGATTTGGTATATTCTCTATTTTCTGTGATCTCAAAACACATGTATAAAACACAGATCTTTCCCTAAAACAGTGCTAAAGTTCTCTTCAAAGCTTTACAGACCTTTGATTTAACTGGATTTGAGGTGTTAATGAGACTCAGAAACAGCAAGTTCTGTATGATTTTTTTTGACAATTTTGTTGTGCATTTAGTGACTACAGCACAATAAAAGTGTTTGCAGTCAGCTTGCTGTTGTATTCATACATTCGCTACTGATAAACTCTTTAATAATAGTACAAAATGATAAAGTCTGTCAGTGTTAGAGGTCCACATTTAAAAAGTAAAAGCACTTTAGATGTACCTGCACAGTTTCAGCGTAGGTACATTACAATAACATTCAACACATTCTTCTACACATATTTTAAAGGAACATCTCTTTTTTTTGATCCGTAAGAATCTTGGAAAATGCAATTGTACTTCTTTCTAAGCACTGCTCAGCTTCAGCCTTGAGCTGCTTTAACTTCTTCGCATGAGAGACTGGTAGAACTGTGCAGAGCGGAACCCTCAGGGCTTCCTGGGGCTCAGAAGACATTTCTGCACCAGCCCAGGCTCCTTCATATTCTAACCTCCTACAGCCAGCTCCTACACCACAGAACCAGGTGAGTATCCTGCAAGCGAGGACTTGCTTGCCTGAGGAAAATGGAGATGGAAAAACACTGGTATTTGAGCCTGATCCAAAGCTTGCTGAAGTCAAGATATGTCTAAAAAATGGACTGCATTTGGCTTTGGCTGAGCTGTTATGATTTGATGTCGATCTGACCAGTGTCAGTGACAGCTGTATCTGTTTCAAAAGACAATTATTCCTTTGTACAGACACACTTTATGTGCAGAAACTTACTGCTGATAGCAATAAGAGATACAAAAAAATAAAGGCACGAGAATAACTGATGCAAAAAATAAATACGATTTTTATCAACATGCACATAAAATTTCTTGTTCTGCACAAAAATAATTTGCTTAATAAGAAAATATTGACTAAAAAGTAAAAATAAGAAACACTTTTTGTAGAAATGCAATGTAAAATGCGAAGCGTTTAGCAAAAGGACTATGTCACATCTAATCATGAAAATCCTTAAAATTAAGTGCTCCTACTTAAAGTTAGGTGCAAATCCTTCTTGAATTGTCTCTGATGCATTTGACAAAATAAATCAGACTGTGAACATGTTAAAGCTAACCAGATCTGTTCCTTACCTGAGAAATGTTTAATTAATGTTGACAGTCTTGCCCTGAGTGGTTAAAGCTTGAAAAGTACAGCAAAATACAATTTGATCGTGGAATAAAACTGTTTTGTGTTTTCAAGATAAGCATATTTTGCTCAACGAACTCTTATTTGTTACATTGAATTAAAGAGTTAAAATCTTTTTTTACAGATAGTTTAATGAGAAGTCATTAATACAGGCGATTAAATTATATTAATATAAGCAAGTCAGATACCCAGAAAAAGCTGTTTTAGAAGTCCCGAATGCTGTATAGGTTAACACCCACATCCAAACCTTACCAAGATATTACCTAACCTGTTTTTCATAGCTAATTTCATAAATTCTTCTAAAGAAAATTGCAGTGATATGATGGAAAATGACAGTCATTATTGTGTACCCATACAATACTCACTGAAAACAAAGGCTGAAGATCCAAGCTGGTAACACTTTTTCTTTTCGAGATAGATATTAAAATTCTCATAAAATGAAATAGATTTAACATAACCACGTGGAGACAGAAAAAAAACACATTTTGGGCCAAGGCCACAATATTAACATTTTTTAATGAAAAATAATGTATTATAGTTTTGATGCAGTCACTGAACATCCCAACTTCAGGAGGAGGAAAGAGCAGCAGAGAATAACTGTTATGGACTGACCACAACTCCAATCCCATCCCCCTACAATGCTCATGCTCCAGTCTTTATCTGCACCCACAAGCTTTTTCATCTTACGTTCTCCTCCTGTCCTGTTGAGGAGGCGAGTGAGAGAGTGACCGGCTGGAGGTCAGGCAGCCCACCAAGGTCAACCCACAACACAGAGCACAGCTAAAAGCTAAAAAAAGAAAAGACATAACTATGTGTTACACAAGTGCTAGTTTCAATCTGAAGCACTTGAGGACAATCCTCTGATATACCCACATGATTTCTGTATGTTTAATTGTTGAGTGAAGAACCTCGTTTTCCAGGATTGTAGATACAGCACTTTCAATTTAAAAATAGACAAAAATAAAATCACACAATGGTCTTATAGGGATATACATCAGAATAAGAACAGCCTTTCTGGAGCATCTGTTCCAAATGAAGGCATTTCATGAATAAAACACAGGTAATGCCAGTTTTACCACATTCAGAATCTGAATTCACTTTTATTTCGTTCCATGACATTTCACCACTCCAGAATGCACCATTGCACCATGTCAGGAAAAAATACCATTGATTATGCAGTTTTGCATGAATATTAGCTTTCTAAGTTCTTGTTTTCTTTCTAAGAAAAAAAAAATAAATAATTTTTTTCGTCATCTAGAGGTATATTTAAAATACTGGGAAGCAGAAGAGCCAGGCAGAGAAGGACTTTTTCTAGTTTGGTAACAAGTACATTACACAGAATTGTTATGAAACTCTTGAACCAAGACTCCAGATCATCATCCATTTTCCACTAGATAATAAAACATTTGAGATTAGAGATAAGTTTTGAAATGCCTGATGTGGCGGTTTCTTGTTCTTTCATATTTTGCCATGTTGTAGAATATATACTCTGTATTCAGTGTCCAAAACACCTTTCATAGTGCTTGAGGAGAGTTACAGACCTAAAGTAATCCATGAAGCCAGGCTGCTGAACTAAGCAGAGTAAATTTGCTAGCAGAAAATGCTGAGGAGAGCTGCAGGTCTTACGCCTCATTTCTTAAAGAGAGGCACTTTATTCTGGTCTGGAAAAAAGCTTCTCTCTTCATTTAGGATTCATGATCCATTTCCTGACATTAAGGACCTTTAGCACACACACACAAAAGTCTCTCAGAAGCTGCAATATACTTAGCCTCTTTGTCCATGCTTTCTAGCTTAATGGTCAGAGCACATATTTTGATGCCATAAGTCCTTCTTTTGCCTGAAGTGCTTTAACCTGTATAATCTATGAAGTTATAGATAGCTTACATTCTGTCTATGCTGTTACTATTGTCTAGTTTGGATAACATTTTCGTTATTATTGAGACTGGGTTTGAGCTTGACTGCAAAATATTAGAGCATCTTTACTTGTCTCAGAAGTCTAGAACAAGGTTCTGTTTCTGTTTGTATTCTGCTACAATCACATTAAAATAGGTATCCAGTTTATTCCTTCCAAGAATGTGTATAAGGAAGAGTGGCTTGTTAATGCAACTGAGTAAAACAAGTAATTTTAAACTGATTATGGCACATACTCTTTTCTTGAGGGGTATATTTTGAAGCTGTTAGTGGTTTTTGAGTTTTTACATGTGATTTTTGTCAAGTCTACTATATCTGGTAATGACTGACTGAAGATAGTGAGATTACAGACATGAATAAGTGCTTTTTTAGAGTGCTTTTCAATTTGCAGAAGGAAGGCCTTGTAGTACATAAAGATAACTGGCATGATGCCCATGTACTGGAGTGATAAGGGAAAATATGTTAATAATTACCATTGTTAGATACCAATTCACCAAGATACCTTGCAATACATACAACTTTCCATTTACTTATATAAAATGCTGCTTTGAGATTGTTATTACAAAATATATACTTATTTTTAAAAAAAATCTGTCTTAAGAGGTACTTGTCTAGAAACATTTTAAAAGAAACATCTCACACATACCAAAGGCTTCTCAATTGAACAAGACTTGTATTTGAAAGTGATAAAAAAATCCTGTCTAATCAGACATAATCTAAAACAATGTCAGATAATCATAATAGCTTTTTGGTAAAGCGATTTTTTTAATTATTATTTTTTTTCACTTTAGTACTATAAATGTCATTTTTTCATAAAACAGAAAATACTGCTGTTCACTGGCCGTCCAATTATTTTTTCTAATTAAAGACACAAAGTAAAAACTTGAATGAAAAATAATAGTGTATCTAAAGCAAATACAAACATGCTGTAAGATCCAGAAATTACATTTGATGTACTGTGTAAGAATCTAAACTCCTGAGGGTGTGATGCCATCTGACTTTCAAAGCCAGGCAGGACTAAATCTATTCAGTAGGGTGACCTCAGAAAGGTGCTTAGGGCATATTTCATTTACCCTAATTTTAGAAAACTGAAAGCTGAATACCTGATTCTAAGTTGATTCTCAGAGGCTTCCTTTGCAGACAATGAAAAAAAGAAGGGCACATTTGGATGGTAACTTTTATAGTCCTGAAAAAAAAAGGTATGTAGTATTACCAAAATTATTGCACTCTGACTTACATGAATGTAATGAAAGCCAGAGATTACTTGACTAGATTTAGTGTCGAACTTTGAGGTGTCAAATATGAGTTCAAAATAAATTCACTCTAATGGCCAAATAAAATAAATAATTTAATACTTTCTTCTCCTGTTAAAATAACAATAATACATGCATACAAAAAAAAGATTTTAATTCCATGGCAAAATCAGTCTATAAGTGCTCAAAGACAAGATATTTCTCCAAATGCTACTTTTCTTCTAAAAATGATGAAAACTAATAAATAAATGAAAATGTCATTAAAAATATTCATGTTTTTGAGGCAGAGGAGGGTTTCTAACACTAGTTAGAACTTTCTAGTTTTGAACTTTTACCATGAAGCAGAAATTATTTCGTCATCCAAACTCTTTTTTCCTCTTATATACAGTTATAGCCTGTGTTCATGAAATATTTCAGTAATTCTTCTGAAGGGGAATGGAGGAAATTCATCATGGCTGTCACATGGAACTTGTATCTATTGAGAAAAGTACCTGTCTAGGGAATCTATGCTAAAGAAGATTTAAGGAACACAAGCCAACATGGCCTAATGAGAAAAGCTAATTATTAATTTTGGACCTTAATTAAAAAGAAAAGAATTTGTGTAGAAAAGTAATTTTTTCTCAATAATTTTTCAATTGAAGGAAAAAAATATTATTTCTAAAATGCTGTTTGACAAATAGTTCTTCCAATATTCTTCTGTCATACCTGGTAGAAATGATGATGTCCTATATTACATACCGTCAAAGAGCAGCTGTCTTTCATTTTTAATGTGTTTGGAGTGATCCTGGGATTCATTTTCATATTCTTAAAGATTAACTTTTGAATGAAAGATGATATAAAAAACCCCATTGCAGATACATAGTTTTCACTAAAGAAAATACTAACACCTAAGATTTGAAACATGCTATATTCTATATTCTGTCTCACAGCAGATGTGACTCATGGCTTCAGACTGAGTTATCCTTATTACAAATTCAAATACAGCAAAATAGAGCTTATCTAAAATATTATTTTCTAATATTCTACAGTCAAAAAAAGCTTTTGTCTTTTAAATGTCTGTAATGTGATGTTACTGAAAAATAGCTTTTTGTAATCAGAACAATTTCATCCATCCTTTGTAATTTGCGTAGTGCCTGTTCTGAAAAATGGCATTTGATCATACACATGGGTTACTCACACAGAAGGTTACACTTGTCAGCTTGCATCCAACCTTCAGTTATCTATTCAGACGACAAAGATAAGAATAATTTCTATTTTTAGGTGTCATTTATGCTCTCAGCACCTATGCACAAAGGTATTTAATTTCTGAAAAAATGTCTACTTAAAAGTGAGCAAAACATAAAAATACAAATATGAAGCATACTATAGAACATTGCATCTTAGAGGGTATGTATATAGCTCTATCTTTTATCATTAATCTTTTACCAAATAAGAACTTATTTATTTGTTTATCCTTTTACAGGACATTGATTCTTTTTGCTGCAGCACTTTCATCTTTCATTTATAAAGAAAGGCTACATGTATAATCCTTTAGAGTGCTTTCAGGATTCCACAAAAAAAAGGCCCTTCTGTTCTTAAAAGAGAACCATGGAAAGTTTGTCCTTGTTCTTCGTATTGACACAGATGTCAGCTTGTGGCCACCTCTATTTAATTTTAACAGGTTTTGCTTCTTATTTGGGGGGGAACTGTTGGAAGAAACCATAAGCTGAATCAGTGCCATTAAAGAAGAAATCTAACACACAATAGAAATCTGTTGTAAAAGGAGATCTTACTGAGAGAAAAGATTTTTTTTTCATGAAGAAAAGATAACGCAAAGCTTTAATCTTTATAAAGGCTTTCTATGGATATGAAAGTGTGTTACATTTTGTGTTAGTTTTTGTACTGAGACTGGCAGGTGGCTGGAAGAGGACTCAGGAGAGGTTAACATCTGTCTTTTCATAGCTTGAAGAATTCAGGTTTCGTCTTTAACTCATTTTAACTCTTAGAAAGCGGAAAGTATTAGAATTTTCCCAGTCCTTTTCTATGTTACAATACTATAAATGATTTATATGAACTGTGGTTCCCTGAGACCAATTTCTAATGTGAAAGGTTCTCAGTGTGCTGGGTGAAGAACTGACAGAAGGGCAGAGCTCAAAGTGTCGTAGTGAATGGGGCTACATCTGGCTGGCAATCAGTCACTAACAGTCACCTCATGGTTCAATTCTAGGGCTAGATCTGTTCAATATATTGGTCAGTGATCATGGATGCAGGATATGAATGCACCATTAGCAAGTTTCCTGATGATACCATATTGGGAGGTGCTGTTGCTTCTCTCAGGGAACAAGATGCCTTGCCAAGGGATCTAGATAGCATTGGCTATGATTAAAGAGATTAGATTTAACAAGTCAAAATGCTGGATTCTGCACCTAGGATGGAGTAGTGCCGGGCACGAGTATAAATTGGGAGAGGAGTGACTGGAGAGCAGCCCCACAGAAAGGGATCTGGTGGTGCTGGTTAACAGCAGGCTAAATATGAGTCAGCAGTGTGCCTTGGCAACCAAGAGGGCAAGCTGCATCATGGGGTGGATGAAATACATCATCATCACCCCATCAAAAGGCATGATTATCCCGCTGTATTCAGCATTGGTGTGGCCTCACCTTGAGTACTGTGTGCATTTCTGGGCCCCACAATTTAAGAAGGAAGTTAAGGTACTGGAATGTTTCCATAGGAGAGCAATAAAGTTGGTGAAAGGGCTGGAAGGAACATCCTATGAGGAGCAGCTAAGTACTCTGAGTTTGTCTAGTTTGGAGAAAAGGAGGCTGAGGAGTGACCTCATTGCTCTCTACAGCTTCCTGAGGAGGAGAAGAGGAGAGGGAGGTGCTGAGCTCTTCTCCCTGGGATCAAGTGATAAAATATGTGGGAATGGTTCAAAGCTGCACCAGGGGATGCTTAAAGAGGACATTTGGAAGCATTTTTTTAATGAGAGGGTAGTCAAACACTGGAACAGGTTTCCTAGAGAGGTGGTTGATACCCCAAGCCTGTCAGCGTTTAAGAGACATTCGTATAAATGCCCTTAATAATATGCTTCAACTTTTTGTTGTGCAGTTGGACTAGAGGATCATTGTAGGTCCCTTTCAACTAAAAATGTTCTATTCTATATATAAACTATATGCCTAGTGTATTTACTATGTATTGTACAACATATGTATGTACACTATACTATACCATCTGTATTTTATATATGAGTGTAATCGTGTAGTGAGGACAGACGGCAGTCCTTATGGTCTTAGAATGCATCAAATGATACAAAGAACAATCCGTCCTAACTTCCAATTTGCTGCTGTTTGGAAGGCATTTAAATCTTAATTTTAGAGTGGATTACATTGGCCATAAAAAAAAGCTGAAGGGAATCGGCAGCAGTGTATGCTTTAACTTCCTGAGTCTAAAACTACAGGAGCGTGGATGAGGAAAGGACTGCAGAAGTAATGCTTTTTTTCTGTAGCCTCTTGTACTGCAGTAATATAAACCATGGTGCTGATCTGGACAGATGACTGGTTTAGGAGAGTGGTGGTCATTCCTTATGTTCATCTATTCTTATTGCACTTCCTGCAAAAATGACTAAGCAAGTTCATAAATGGTTACTAAATGAAATTCTTTTGATCATATTTTCAGGACAACATATGGTCATGTAGTTTCTCCTTTTTCCCAGAAGGTATGAATATCCCTAAATCCTATGATACTGTGTCATGACCATGCAAATGCACATTAGCAGTCAGATGCTAATTAGAATACGTATTTAAAATCCTGTGCTTTTTGAAATGAAGGAATCATATATCGTATGAGAATTATAGTTAATCCTGCTTCAGTATAAATTTTAAGGACATGGCATATAGAATAAAATTACACATGAAAATAATTATTTACATCTATAAAAACAGCCACATTACAGAAATGACCGATGAATGCCATTAATTTCCTGGCTTCCACTTGGGCCTTGACTTTTTGAAAAATTAGTTCTCTTATGTGTACAAAGATAAGGATATGTCTAGTCTACTACCAAAAAACCAGCAAGGGGCCTATCTCTGGTCCAAGGCCAAATGACACCAACTATCACAGATCTATATTGCTTAGAGATAGCCTAAGCAGTATGTCTTGTAGATATATCTGACTCGTAAAAAGCTAGTTGGAGCAGCCCAGAACATTGGCAGCAAATATGTAATCAGCTAAGCAGTGAAGATGATCAGACATGCAGTGCTTCAGCATATTTTCTGGCTATGCTTTATTTACTACTGCAGATGTAGACCAAGGAATTTGTTGTTTCACAGTACTTAAAGAAGGAAGAAAGGCATTAGAAGAAAGACTTATTTCTAGGCCTGAGGTAGTGTCTGGGTGTAAACACTAGTGAAGTCTAGACCCCCATTTTAGTCACCAGAGTATACATCAGCCTTCCTGTTTAAAAAATACAAAATTTCCTGTCCCTGGCCTTATTTAGTTTTTCTCAGCCTCAATCCAACAACTTTATATCTTTGCTCCTGCCTTATCTTATTTTCATCCCCTGTTTTGTGCCACAGCTTATGCAAAATGATGTAAAGTAACTTTGATCCCTATAGACATTCTACAACACAAAGGAATTATAAGTAACAATCAGTAACATTTTACCTTTACCTCAGATGAGGTGGAAACACATTACAGCACAGTACAGCTAATAAGACTAAAGATCCCAGCAATGGGTGGCACAGAAGAGAAGATGGAGTTTCACTGCTACACAGAAATATTAATTCATGACAACTCCATAGAGGCTTTTGTGAGAGTAGACAGTGAATGCAAAGACTACTTCTCCTCAATAGCAGTGGAAATTGAGATTCCAGTAGTTATGAATCCTCCCATCCCTCAGATCCAGAAAATGTTGTCTTCATCAGGAGGGAAAGGAAAAAAATAATTCAATGTGTGTGTGTTTCACACTTCCAAAAACTACAGTTCGCACACAGAGCGTTGGGCTTTTGTAGCTGTCCAGGAAATTCAAAATAACATTTCAACACTTTTTCACATGTAACTTCAACTAGATGACAAGTATGAACACTCTTAGTCTAAATTTATAAAACATAAAACAGTTGTCTTGTGACAAGTGGAAGTGCTAATGAAAACATCTAAACTGGGGATGTAAGATCGTTTGGAACTGTTTACAGAGCAAAAGAGACATAGTTGTTGTATCTGTTTTATGTCTCCCCTACATAAACATTCAAAATGTATGTATACACGGAAGACAATAAGGGGGGAAAGGGGGAAAGGAAATAAAAAGAAATGCAAATCTGCGTTTTCAAGTGCTACTAATAAGCGTATTTAATGTGAGCACCCCAGACTGAGCTCTTAGCAGCTGCTGGCAATATTATTAGACTATGGCTAGGTTTGTAGAAAAATCTTTGTTGAGTTACAAAGGCAGAGAGAAATAAGATGGTTTAAGGGTGAATTAGTTATGCAGAGTAAACTAAAAAAGAACCATCTGAAGTAAAAAGCCATTAAACGAAAAATCATCTTTCACAAGAGGTATCCTTCCATTTTGTATTTTATATTCACTGGCTACAAGATAACATGAAAAATCTCATATTTGAAAGATTCTGCTTTTAATTGTACTTTTCACCATCTATTTTATTCTCCTTAACTTCCATGCTCAATTTACCTTTGACATCTTTTATATTTCCAACCTGTTCCAAGCCTGCTGTATCATTTTCATGAACATCAGACACATTTCAGTTCAAAAAGTGGTCCTAAGGATTAAGAGGAGGGCAATGAGAAATTTTGGAGATCCATGCATTACTGTCACTGATGTCAGTCAATGACAAGTTAGCAATGAACTATGAAATCACGTCTCTTAGTTACAGTACTAACTTTATTTCATAGTCCCATTCATAATCCTTTCAAGCTGTAAAGATCTCAAAATGTAGACAAGGGTTGTTCATTGTGTAAAATATAATGTTTGGTTAGATCTACAAAAAAACTTGACAGAAGACATAAAGCATGGACATTTGACTGTTACTTCTCTCTAATTTACATGAATGTTTCTATACAAACTTTAATGCAACGTAAAATATTGGTCATTATTGGCATAAAGGGGGAATATAATTAGTGTATTTCTGTTTTTTTTTCCAGATGTGCAGATTGTTAGCAAAAGAAAAAAAAAGTAACGAAAAAGATAAGTTTACTCCCTCATCTTAAAAGGCATCTTGTTTCCCTCTTCAAATAACCAGGTCTGCTGAACTATTTTTTTTATTTTCTTTTCAGTGAATGTGGGAAATCCAAGTTACATGCTGTCATGTAATATTGAGTACCTAGGGAATGTATTAAACAATGTAATACTGTACAGATAACAAATCTTCATAGATAACCCTGTAAAAAAATCTCCTTAATTGACAAATACGACCATGGAGATTGTTTTTTCTCTAGGAAATAGATCACACACGCAAAATTTTAGAGTAGTAAATGCAGCACTAAAACAGTGACAAGAAAAAAAATAAGCTCTTATCTCTTCCAATAATTTACTGAAATAAAGGTCAGTGACTCAGATCACAATGCAAGAAAAATCTATGAAGCTAGCCCTGTTCTGTGCCATCATAATCATCATAAAACCAAATAAATAATCAGAGAGGTAATTTGTTTCCTTGACCTACCTCTTGCTGAATTAATTTATTTCTACGTTCCTCTGGAAACTTCTGTAACCTAATTTCTGACAATAGTTACAAAAATAATTTGTCAAAAGCAAAATATTTCCTGTATAGTTTTGAACTTTTAAAAATTGTTCTATCCCATCATATTTCCATTAATTTCTATTTTAGTCAAGGTATATGTATTTAATTCTTAAAGTCTTCATTAGCTGGTCCTTCCAGCAAGTTAATTTTTTTTTTTTTATTCTTGTCAGTATTATTTATATTCTTTGGATAGTAATAAGAACAGTATTTTATATATTTATGTACCACAGCATATAAAAAGCAATTATTATATCTGTGCTTTATGATAAGCTATAGTACAAATCAGATTAATATAAACATGAATTCCAAATCTGTGTTAAAACTAATATGGCTTTTCACTGTTTCTACTAGGAGGCCAGATACAGAACAAAAGGTACAATTTGGAGTGGGGTGGTATTCAAGGGTGCTTGGTGTGGATGACTAGCTTAAGTGTCATAGAATCATAGAATTGTTTAGGTTGGAAGGAACCTTTAAGATCATCTAGTCCAACCACCAGCCTAAATCTGATCAATGTTTAGAATATTTATCAAAATCTAAAAATATTCTAAAGCTTCATCCAAGTATTTTAAGATTTTCTCCAGACTGACAATCTAGTTTTAAATTAGTTTTTCTTCAACTCATAAATAAACGTGTATTTGTTTCCCAAAAGCTGATTATGTCTCTTCTTTCTCTGGAGATATTTGCTGCATTATTTTACCACATGATTAGACATGATTTACAAACAGTAGTTGTTAAGAGAAACTTTTAGTGACTCATAAGGAGGTCATTAATAGACTATAAAGCTAAAAGTTTCTCTTAACTGATGTGCAAAAGATGATGGTTCCTGCATTAGTTCTTACTTATTCATGTAAATGGGGGGCATGACCACATAGAGAAACATTTTAAAAACAGAACAATTTATATCCTAGCAGAAAATGAAATAACATTTTTCTTTGTATGTTAGAACTCTAAGATTCTAAATAATCTAAATCATCTAAATGAGCTATATCACATACATTTTGAACTACATCATGCATGCTGCCTCTGAATTTTACTTCAAGAGGGCAATCTACATACTTTAGATACAACTCATAAAGTTTTATTTGTGTTAAGTCTTCATACACCATGTTCCTTATTTGTATGGAGAAAGTGGTATATAACATGGTGGTCATGTCTATTTGCATTATTTTTTGGAGTCATGAAACAAGTATATCCATAAGGATGTTAGACCAGTCAGGATGGGAATAATGGAAGGGCAAGAAATATGTAAAACATATGTCACTTCAGAAATATTTCATTCTATCCTCTAAAAGATGCAATAAAATTGAAGTACCAAATGTTCACAAATTCTACAGTTTCTTTAAATATTTTCTAAAATATAATTTTCTAAAATATTTTCTAAAATATAATTGCATGACAGCAAATAAAGGGACAGTGAGGAGTCTTAGATTTAGTCCTCTCAATATGAATATGTTTAGTAGCAGTATTTTCTTGAGAAATTAAACATAAACTTCAAAAGAAACTGGCTTCTGAAATTACATGCTGTCACACAATATCACGCTTGAGAGACAAGCAACGTTTGATGACCAACACATCTGTTCTCTCATCAAGTGGCAAAATATCTAGAATCCCTGTAGTAAAGGCATAATCATTTAACAAAAGTAACAGTATGGGCTCTCTGATTCTAGAAGACCCTAGAGCAGTGTCTTCTTTTATAGCGACAGTAGCACCCTGTATGAAAGCCAAACACAAATGAGTGTAAAAATATGTGCTCATTTTCAAAACATGTCCAGAATGGGTGATATACAATATCCCAGAGAATTTAAAAAGTGTCAATAAGTAATGGTATTGTTTTAGAACCTGAAATCCTCAACCCCTGAATTTGGTCTCAAGTGGATAGAAAACCCTGACAAGATTATACTGCTTGGAGGAAACTAACAATAAACCTTTATAGACTATTATCAGCATCACTGATATTATTACAGTAATTTTACTGACTTGTGCAGTTTCAGCAGTGCAGCAATTTAATTGTCTTGCAGAGATGTTAGAATAGGTATATTCCTTAATATTAAAACTTCTTGGCACATAAACCTCCTCACGATTAGAAATGAAAAGCAAGACTGATTAATCCCATCCCAAAAAAGCAAGGATTTCAAAGGAAAAAAAATCTAGAGGGAAATCTTAGTAAGAGGCTTAATTGTCAGTGGTAACATTCAGTATGCAGATTTCAAGTTATGATAATTAAGAGGAAAAGGAGCATGACACCATCACCAATCCTGCTTTTGCTATCTGACACAGGAAATTTCACAGGAAAGGTCAGTATTCTACCAGCAGCTGACAAAATGAAAGGCTTCCAAAATTATACAGTGGGATAAGAAGAACACTGAGTTACTAGAAGTTTGTCTGACAGACAAAATAACTGTTTGATGTAACCTATGTGTTTCAAATGTGTTAAAGAGGAACTTAAACAAACAAAAAGAGAGAAGTATTTCTGAAAAAAAAAAAATCATATTCAAAATGAAGGTTGTCTTCAAATACATTTTTAAAGACTAAAACAACACTTTAATCTAAACACAAATATTTTTAAATAATTTTTAATAAACTGATTTTTTTTTATGCCGGTATAAGGACACTTCTCACTTCTTGACATAACTGTATCTATTTTAAGTCGGTTTTGATTAAAATCCTGTCTCTAGAATAAAAATGCAGGCTGTAACAGTGCAAAATGTGTGACAGACTTGATTTAGATCTGTCATCTATTTCAACAAGGCGTTAAACAGATAACATAAATATCCCCTCTGTCACACAAAACCTATGACAAGTTGTGACCTGGTATATAATTTACCTAGTTAGAAAATTGCCTGTTCACCTTAAAATAATTTTTTATTTTATATAGAAATGGTAGGTTCTTTACTGTTGTTTCACTGAGTAGACCCTGAGAAATAATTTAGACAATGGGAAAGTGCCCCCAGGTTCATTACTCAGCTATACATAATTATTTTGGAGAGCACGGCACATTTATCTGAATATTGTTTTCTATCTGAAGAGTGTTAGGTTATGTGAGAAAAGATTTTCTGCACACCACAAAGTAGCAGAGATAATGACAGGTGGAGGAGGCCAAATAATACCCCACTGGGATACTTCCAAGCCCATCACAGAAGCCGTTATCCTGTCAAAGGACTATCTCCACAAGCCCAAAGGAGTACAGGCAGACAAAAGTAGAGAGGAACGAGGAGAGGAGAGGAGAGGAGAGGAGAGGAGAGGAGAGGAGAGGAGAGGAGAGGAGAGGAG
>JAOXJK010000001.1:161554472-161571058 GCA_025774025.1 Xenus cinereus
GAAAGGAAAGGAAAGGAAAGGAAAGGAAAGGAAAGGAAAGGAAAGGAAAGGAAAGGAAAGGAAAGGAAAGGAATAAAAACAGTCAGTTAAGAGAAGAAAAAATAATTCTGAATATTTTTATACAAAATCGGGAAAAGAATAAGAGAAGAGTCTCCTTATCAAAATGTTATCAGATTAAGCAAAGTGTTGTTTTTCTTTTTGCACATATAAAATGTTTATAGAAGATAATCGTGTTTGGGAATTTTGTTGTTTTGTGGTCTTTTTTTTATAAAAAGAATATCTCCAGCTAATTCTAAATTCACATTTTTAAGGAAGACGTTAGCTATTTTTCAAATAATGGCATGAAACTCTACCTTGAAAATCAAGATGGTTTCTTAATATTGGTCTTTGAG
Source organism: Xenus cinereus (assembly GCA_025774025.1). Classification (NCBI taxonomy): domain Eukaryota; kingdom Metazoa; phylum Chordata; class Aves; order Charadriiformes; family Scolopacidae; genus Xenus; species Xenus cinereus. The sequence continues at coordinate 161,554,865 of JAOXJK010000001.1, forward strand.
GGAAAAAATAGTAGAAAATATGCTCTTCTGTTCCAGTTTCCTAAAGCTTTTACAGTTTAAATAGTATGTCACTTGCTAGTTGCCTTCAAAGATCTGTATTTTCAGTATTCACATCTATTTTGACTTGATAAAATAGGAATAGTCATTTGGCTTGCAACCAATGAAATACAACTTCTAGACTGTGGGTGGGTTTTATGGGGGGGGGCGCGGAGGGGAGTTGTTTGTGGGTTTTTTGTTTAATTTGTTTTGGTGTGGGTTATTTTTTTAAATATAAGCAGGTCTAATGAAATCATTAAAAGCATCTGTGAGGGAGGGGTAGGGAATAAGTTTGCCACTTCTCAAAAATTATTAGTTTATTCCTTAATTTTAACTTAAGTGAATTTAAATATTTGTATTAAAAAAGCAATCTCAGGTTTGTCTAGTGATCATATGACTTGTAGCATCAGCTGTTGGAATGCCATGTATGGTATATGTCTGACCAACATAAGTAGTTCCTGCATAAGAAACATACAATGATTTTGTATCCACTGAGACTGGAAGAAGCTGTTGTGCAAGTTTCAACCTGTAGCTGGAAACAAATGACAAAGAATCATGTTGTAATAAGAAATAGATAGATACCCCCAAACTAATCCAAAAAGAGAGAAGAAAGGGGTCACTGTCTGTCAAGGTCCATTCGGTTCTCTCAAATTTACAGGACAACATACTCTGATTTAAACCTTATTTCATGAACTCATTAAGAAATATAATAAACAAACATGACAAACAGGAGCTCAGTTCCCCTTTGCCCAGACCAGTTATCATGTTAAATCACTTATTCACCATTCAAGTCATAAGATTTCATAATTTATAACCCATAGCTTTTAGTATTGTGCACCTATGACCAACAGAAAAGAATTAGTTACATAGCTGATGGCGAGATTGCTCATCCTCCCTCCTCCATCACAATGCCATCATCCTCTGAATCACACCAAGAAGCACGAAAGCCTCAGCAATCCAGCTGCTGTTGGATCTGTTTCAAAAGCTTTTTGGGTAAACTGATCTTTTATACTGTCTAGATTGGAGGTTCAGTCTACACCATTTCCATAAGTTAGTGGATTCTGAGGAAACTGCCAGACAAAAGATAATGGCTGCTGGAAACAGCAATTGGCAGGTGATCATGGCTGCATAATGGCCCTTCAGATCTTCATGGCCACCTGTCCTGCCTATCTGGTACTCTCGATCTTACCTAATGGTGTTGCTCCCAGAATACATCAGGCCTAGGCATGAGCTGGTTTAGGCAAAATCCTACCAGGAACTGAGTGAACAGCCAGACCACTACAAATATACTTCCTGCGCTGAAGAACTGGAGACATTAAAAACACTTTGTGGCAACACACCACCTCTCTAACCTAGCAACGCTGGTGTCATCATGTTGAGGACCTCTGGGAACCTTAGAGTGACTATAGCACCAAAGAAAAGTGTAAATATTAGTTATTCTCTATTTCAGAGTCATACTTTGTTCTGGAGTATTAATTTCCTGTATTAAGTTGGACTGTAAGTCTTAGTATTATTGTAACTGGACTCATGATAACTGTTATAATTGTACTAGGTTTTAAAAATTTTACTTAAGATAACAGTAAATTGCCTCTCTGTACAAGGTGTGTTAAATTTTTGCCTATATAAAGATTACAATGAATTTCATTGTAAGAAGGCAGAAAGTAGTTTGATAAACATCTTCTATTCCACCAGTGAGCACCAAGATATAACGACCTAAACTAGAAAATGTAAGCTGTCTAGAATCGAGATTAGTCAGACTCTTTCTGTAAAGAGACTTCAATAGTTTTATTCCTACGACTTGATCCTGATCTCCATGTTTATTGCTCACTTCCTAGCAGACGTGGCAAATTCACTCTTTAGAGATAGGCTGCTGCAATCACAGCTATTCTCCATTTCATGTAGTGTGTTAAAAGCAAGATTTGGGGTCTTTCTTTAGTAATCTGATTTCCTACATAAACAGAGTTTATTACATCCCCCTGTTTGTCTGTATGTCTTTGTGATCACTCCGCCCACCAGCAAAGTTTCAACTCTTCATGAAATTTCAACTACATTTGAGAAAGCAGTAAAGATCTCAAGGATTCTTTCCTCTTCCATAACACTCAGCCGTCACAAAGATATTTAGTTTTAAGAGTGGGAATATTGCAGTCTTTAAATGCTTTCACTTAATCTTACATTATTGAAGAAAATTAGAATTTTGTCATTGATTTTAATGGGCACAGATGTGCACCAACTGCAGAGAAATAAATTAGCTAAGTTTTCCAGGAAAAGCAGAACCGTCACCTTTCTAATTCTACCACCACAACAGCTGTCCACTTAGTATATATATCATAAGTGGAAAGAATAAGTCTATAGAAGCTGACTGCTTCTGAAGTGTTGCGATGTGCAAAACTCACTTATGGCTTTTTCCCAGCATGTCATAGCAAAGTTCTCTTTATATTCACTATGGCTTTTGGCATAAGTTCCAAACAAACAAAAGTACGAATAAAAACAAAAGAATGACAATAACATTTTGTAACTGGATACTTATACGCACTATGTAATTGAGAATTCGTTATATGCTAATGGTCATAAAACAGCCAAAAGTTAGTCTTGCATGTCCTCTAATGTATGAGTCAATAAAACATTATTCCACCTTCTCTTCATTATAGGCTCTATTCTGATCCATTAGGACAGTGCGTTCTACTACCTTATTGAGGCAATCCTCTGAAGATGTTCAACAGAGCTATTTCTGTTTCAAAGGGGACAACGAATTTAAAGTTAAGCCTGACCTTGTTGCACATCTGAGAGAAAAAATATTTAATTTTTGAAGCAAGTGTATAAAAAAAATCACTGAGTTGATTTAGAAGCAGTTACAATCAGCTGCTTTTATTTTTCTCATCTGCCTGTACTGTCTCATTTTTGCTTTGTATGTTTTGTGTAAAATATACTTTCATTAAATTAATTGCAAAATCTCAGGATTATTGACTGATTTGTCATGAATTCATATGAAAAAAAAAAAAGCCAGTACTAGTAGTGGTAGAGTAGCAAACAGTATGTGCAATTTTGTTATCATTTTAGGTCTAGACTTGAGAGTAATTCATTAACAGCCATTTTACTACTCAGTAGTCCTTGTTTTCAGTTCTGACACCCAGTCACAGAATTTGTCCATTCACTTCTGCCTCCTAATTAGATTAGTTAAATCTCTCTGAAAAACTGGCAATATGCCACACCCTGTGATTTTAATATGAATTCACTGTTGGGTATCCTACTTTATCTTCAGCCCCACTGATCTGTGAACCTCATCTCTATCACACCTTGGGCCATCACCGGAGGTGAAATTTCTTTAAGACTCTCTATCATACCAATGTCATTCTTACTTGCAATTTATTTGAAAACCACTGAACAATTTGATACCTGAGTGCTTCTCTAAATGTGAAGATTTAGACTGCTGATAAAATTAGCTTTCTATAAGCCTCTTCAAACAGATCTGCTTTTCTGAGTATCTGTGTTTTAAAGAACAGTCACAAATCTTAAGGTATGACCCTTCCATGACAGCCAAAAGTAGATAATTATCATTCTATAGTCTAAGATTTTTATTGCCTTTTGTAAAATGTTGGACACATTTCTTTAAAAGTGTAGTATTCCTTGAAATATTGCTGCATTACTTGTAGGAAGACTCACAAATGTGACCTTCCAGGGAACATAAGCTACCAGAATTGTTGTTTCATGTTCATTTAATGTGAAGTTTATTACGAGCTGTATTAGAAACACTACTGTATTTGGTTTACATGGCAAAATTTGGAGGGGGTACTGCGAGGGTGGCCTCTTTGGGAAGAAGCCAGGGCTGTCCCGTGCCAGACACAGTTGGTTCCAGCCAGCTTCAACAGACCCACTGCAGGGCAGAGCTGAGTACCTCAGCCAAGATAGTGGCACCTTGGGTAAAATGTATTTAAGAAAGGACAGAAAATGACACACAGACAGAGGAGGAGGGAAAATAAGAGTAAGAAACAGTCCTGTGAACACCAAAGTCAAAGAAGAAGGAGGGGGAAAAGGTGCTCCATGCACCAGAGCAGAGATTACCCTGCAGCCAATGGACAGAAACCACAATGGAGCAGTATTTCCGTGCAGTCTGTGGGGAGGACCATAGTGGAGGAGGTAATTCCTTGCACCCTGTGAAGAAGGCTATGGTAGAGCAGGTATTTCCTTGGAAGAGCCCACAGTGGAGAAGATAATCACTTTGGCCTGCGGAGGACTCCAAAGAGGAGGAGTTGGATATTTCCCAGATATGACCAGGAAATGTGGACCTGTGGAGAGTCCACACTTGAACAAATTTTTCTCCTGAAGAAACTGCATCCTGGGTGGGGAGAGCCTGCACCAAAGCAGGAAAGCAGCAGAGAGAAACTGGTACGTACTGACCATATCACTCCCCATCGCTCCCTGTGCTGCTTCGGATGGGGAGAGGACTTAGCAGTGACAGAGTGAAGTTGAGCCTGGGGGAGGGGAGATTAAAGATATTTTTTAATGTTTGTCATTGTTTCTCACTACCCAAGTCTATCTTAACCGGCAATAAATTAAAATAAATTCTCAAATTCGAGACTGTTAAGAGATCTCACTACCTTTATGTCGACCCATGATACTTTCTAATCCTATTTTCTCCTCCTGTCCCACCCAAGAGGTGGGGTGAGTGAACGTCTGGGTGGAGAGTTTTGCCCTTAGCCAAGGTTAAGTGTCTGCAACTGCTTTTTGGTAACTGTGTAATTTTTTTACTCAATTACTGCTGACATTGAAGAGCAGAGCCTTGATAATGTGATCTGTCTCCACTGGCTAATTCCAGATATCTACAATGTAGAAATCTACATCTGAGTAAGTAATCTTATATCTCTTTCAAAATCCATAAAGAAAGATGGCCATATTAGGATGTGCTTTCTCTGATTTATTATAGGCATCTACTTTATGGTAAGATAAATCACACCATCCTTTCTTTCCATTGATTAGAAGGAAAGTTTGCAAGCTGTAATTCAGAAGATATAGATACTATTGGACCCTACTTCCCTCAAAAGTTGTTTCTTTTTCATCTGATTTCTTACTCAGGTTAGGCTGGTTTTCCATAACATATTTTAAAGAAGAAAAAAATTATTCTGAATTTACACAAAGTTCTCCAGATACAAGCTCCAGCAGAGACTTGCATTTCCAGTTTACTATTGTCTGAATTTTCTCTACTGTGAGATGCCATAAAAGACTGCTAGATGAAATATGTCTGAAATATGTATGAAGCTGAAAATGCTAACTTATTCTCTATTTGTGTAGGAAGGATCATATAATTATTGCTGGTGCCTTATGTATGCCATGTATCAAAGCAGGTCTAGAGTAAAAGGAGATTAGTGATTAAACGTGTTAGATAATATATAATGTGACAAACAGTTCTGACAGCAGTGCTGATCTATGCAGACTTGGCTCACTGCATTATCTTGTTAGTTGTACTGGTAGTTATAGGGATATTATAGAGCAAAAAAAAAGTCAACAGACTGAAATAGTTATTTTTAATTTTGAGCAGTTTTGAAATACAGCTCCACAGTCAACTAAACCCTTATGACAGAGGAAGTCATGTTAGGGTAGAACAACTATTGAGTAGGAGGTGATGCATAAAATAACATATCCCCAGAGAAATGCAAGAGAAGCAGTCACATCAGACACATCTGTTCAAGCAGGAGTACACACCTACAGATCCATGAACACCATGAGAGAGCATTCTGTTGTTGAAGACAACCTGACATCAAATTCACTATATGTCTGTCATCCTGTAGTTTCTTGAAAGGACTCTGTCATAATTTTCAAGGCAAAGCTGTAATCAAACATGCTGCCATACAGGACACAAGCCTACCCTCACAGATGTTCCCCTAGCCTGTCTTCCCTAATATCTTTTTTGCTAATGCAATAAATCTGTCCCACCTCTGCTAAGACGACACCATTGCCATCTGGTAGTGTTGGGGAGGTTTCTTTCAGGTGGTGGAATTTCACTCCTAGAGACAAATGGTAAAGATATTATGAATACCGCTTCTGTATGCCAGTTGAAATTCTAGCATCTAAAATGCTGGACCTAAGGAAGTTCTGCTTCAACACTCTTTTTTCAGAACTGAAACTGTTTATGATCTTATTTTTCAGATATATTTTTTTCAGGAACATAAGGTAATGCCAGCTTTTTCAACCAACCTTTTGACAGGTTACTAAACACAGTGCTCTTAACTGAATATAAAAAATACACTGAACTGAACAAAATTCCAGAATACATTGATCTTCCTTCCTCAAGTCCTTCAAAATTCTACTGCTGTCTCCAAAGCAATTCAGGATTTTCTGCATTATCAAAGAATGTTCTCCCATAGCACATGGAATTACTTTTATTATTGATCTTTTTTTCACATTAAATTGCTATGAATGTGAAAATTGGAAGCGTCAGCTCTCCCTTCCTTATGTGTGCCTTTCAAATGCTTTCTTCACTCATTCCAAGGTCAAAGACTGGAATCAACTCTTCAATTATGTCATTCTCTGTTTAGAAAGTATTTGAACTCTTATAGCTTTTCAGAAAAGTTGAAGCAAAAATTTTTTTCCACTAGTTTCAGCCAACTCAGTGTCCCAAAGCATTACAAATGATAGTCACTCTTCTTGAAGCCTTTTACTACAGTCGTATGAACAAACATGGATATACTGACTGCTCAGCTGTCAGTTCATGTCACAGTTCTTGTCACAGTTTCTTAATAGATGTTGCATGTCTTGTGTTATGATTAATAAGATTCCCACATGGCTGAGAGAGTCCCATACTTCCTCTGTGTCTGTTCCACACTCTGGGAGAAACTGGATGAGAAAAAGAATGCATTTTCTTGTACTACTTGACTTATTCAAGCTAATTAATCTATTTTTATATGTCACTTAAAACATAAACCAGACGCATAGCACAATGTTTATAAGCTTCTTATGTGGTCATGACCAATACATGGTTTCCCATGAAATAAACACACAAAATTTGTTTTTTCCCAGTTTTAAGGAAAACTTTGTCTCAGTTTAAAAGTAAGGGGAAAGAAAAAAGGGGAAAAAAAAAAAAGCTTTGCAAAGGAAGGATTTAGTAGAGCAAAAAAATTCCTAAAATAAGAAGTAGGCTGAAGCTAAGGGTTTGAAGGTGATGGTTTGGTTCAGCGTATTATAGCAATAAAGGCTAGAGATGATATAAGTTTGTAAACTCACTTCCAAAATGCCAAATGTTAATCTTACTGTATGTATGAAGATTTAGTCTATGCAACAACAACAACAATTATACACACATATATTCTTTGCAGAACAAAAAACTCACATGGATATATGTCACATTCAGATCAAAAGATAGCCTGGATGAAATTTAGCTCTGCATCTAAAATAATAAGTGTTCAATTATTAGTATTTTTCTACAAATAATGCCTGAAATAATCAGAAATATAAAAAGTGCACTAGATAGATGTATCCAAGAGCTATCACTGTGATTAAATAATTACTGATAATTACATTTAAAAAAAAAACCCCAAACATCAAAGTTGACTGAATTCAAATCATAATTTTATCAGTTCAGATGACAGTCTTCTTGAGCTGTACTTTTTGCAGTCCAATTCAAATGTCTTCATTTAGCAGTAAAATTATTATTGGAGATGATACCTGCTTGCTTTAGAAAACTATGAGATTGTGGCTGGAGGGTATATCCTTACTACTTTGTGCTAACTGAATATAATGAAGATGACATAAACTGTAATCATGAAGGAGAAAGGAAAAAAGCCAGTTTATGATTGACATCAATAATATTGGGAGTTGGAATGGAAGTATTTATATCTGATGTGCTCTTGGGTTTCAACTATTGGCTAGGCTTTTGTCAGAAGATAACAGCAGAGTGCACAATTATACATTGATATGAAAAAGGTGGCCCAAAATTGCAAAATTAGGAACAGAGCAAATAATGTATTCTGTAGACTCTGTCTGGACTATTTTGCCACAGTAAAGTTCAGGAGTCACTTACACCTGTGCTCTTGTATTTCAGAACTTCTTATTTCCCACTTTGCACATAAAGGAAAAATACACACACCTACAGAATTAATTCCAGTTTTCGTAGATGTCTATGTCCTTGTGATGCATGACTGAGCTGTGATAGTCCTCCTTACTGATATAGCCAATACTAGAAAATGCATAGCTAGGCAAACTACTTTTTCTATGTACTGAAAGTCTCAGACAAAAGTAAGATAAGAATTTTCATTACCACACCCACATTGTGTAACCCACTTTGTATAGTTCCTAGGCACTACTGAAATAACAAACAGGTTATGTATTGAACCTGGCTAGGATTGCAGCTGAGTGAATCCCATTAGAAAAATAATTAGCTGAGTCATATCCTTAATGTACAATTCATCTGCTGTACTATATTTCCAAAAATTATCTGTTACAATGACTACTGGTGCTACCTAACTTCTGCTTGTAATGAAATATTTAGTCATTCAAGAAGCTGAGGAAATTAAATCACTATTCCTTGTAGCATGTCACTATTTGTGCTTTTAATTGTGAAAAAAAAATTGGGGAAAAAAAGATTATTGTTTATTTATATTTCAGTAGTGGATAAGGGCTGTATGTGTACATAGTAAGCAGCAGCAGTTTTGTTCTACATAAAGAAGTCAGAAAACAGATGAGAAAACGAATACTATGTAAATACAAATAACTGGCAACCACAACAGTGGTGTGTTTCTTACCAAAAGCCATTTCTTGTCTTTTGGTTCTTTCTTTTGTGGAAAGTACAGTCATTCGAATGAGCAAGATCAAAGCTTGTAGTAGGGCTTTGCTGCTATGTTTAAATGCAGTCTAATGATTTGAAATTGAGCAATGATGATGAAAAAGGGACTTAAAGATATTTTTCTTTTAAGAAATTAAGGTATTGAAAGTGACTCTCAGATGAGAAATTTTAAAGCACATAAAGTTACAAAACCAGAATGACATACCTTCCAATCCTAACGTTATTTCTAAAGAAAACAGGTTAGACAAGCAGCAATGATTACAATGCTAAATGATGATTTTTAGACTCTATTGCAGACATCTTAGAAAATATTTTCTAAATATAAAGAGTACTATTGTTATTTGTGTAAGAAAAAGCCAGGAATTCTAACAGAACTTTTCCTTAGGACTATTCCTCACCACATGAAGAATGCCCTGTTCTGTAAGAAAGACATGAATTTGTGGTCTCAAATTTTTCAAGCTGTATAGCCCTTAGCAAGTTACAATTACAGCAGAAAATAACATATTAACCATGGGAAAAGAATGCTCTGTCTTTTGACTAACACTACACCAGATAAGGAAATATAAAAGTGCCTTGTCATCTCTCTTGTTCAATAGCAGAGGTTTTACATCATATTGCCACAATTCCAGGTTTATACAGGACTTCCACAATTGTATTGTGTCAGCAATTCTCTGTAAAAGACCCCAATACCTCCAAATCCCTCTTACTATTCATCCCACTTCTTAAATCACATAGTTCACACTGAATTCAAATTATATTAGCATACAAGTGCATCACAGTGCAGATGCAAACTTTCACATCTTTAACTTTATTTCTCCCCTCTAAATTATACTCGTGACTATCTTCTTCTGCTTCTTAACCAGTGTATACTAACACCTTCTCTAAACTGATGTAAACTGAAGTTTCAAAGAGAAATAATTAAGAAGAGAAAAGCACACAGTAAGACAAAACCAGACACTCCTTGCAGGCTTTTTCTGTCTCCTTTTATGTGCTGTCTTCAAGCCCACTAGATATGTAGAGCAGGGACTCTTGTATTCATGACCAAACTTCACTGCCAGCTCAGAAGTTTAATCTTTAACCTTTCTATGGGCTTGAGTGGTCTGGTCTCAGTTAGAATTCATGATTTTGGAGACAGTGATGGAAATATTGAGACAACTGGCTGCATCACAGCAGTATCTGAATGTAAGCTAGATGTCTAAATGGGGCCTGTGCATAAGCAATGTAGGCACTCAGACATTTAAATCAGATGACTCCTAGAAAAAGACATTACATGAATCTTAATTCATGAGGAATAAGAAATAAGGCACTGAGCAAGACGGCTAACAGCCCTATTTGCAGTTCTGACTGTCTCACTTTGAGTAGGTACACACCACTGAATATTCACTATCTGTCCACTATCAGGAAAACATGAGCATTGAAGTTTGTAATAAAGGTATTGTTAGGAGAACAAAACCCCCAAGGGAGTAAATTGATGAACTGCCAACTTAGACATAATTTATTTTCACACCAGAACTGAAGTACTTAGGAATGCTTTATAAAACTTCATAATCAAATGACTCTTTAAATTTGGAAGATCCAATTTATTATCTGGTAAATATTAAAGGACTTTTTGTTCTCTAATAAGCGTCTAAGTACTAGAAGTACTAGAATGAAAGAAAGAACAGAGGTGAAACTACAACCTGAATGTTAAATTGCATCTGTTCCTGACACACTGACTTTAAGTTTCTAAAGGGTTTTCACTGGAGAAGTTGGTAGAGATATATAACTGTAGGAGTTGCTTCATGTCCTGTGGCAATGATTAAAGCAGAGTGAATAACTCATTCTTTGGTTCGTCCACTTGTTGAAGAAAATAAATCAACCGAAAAATTAGAGCGAAGTAGCCCAACACTAAAAAAGAAACCTCCCAAAAACAAACAAGCAAAAAACTCCCCCAAAGAAGCCTCTCTGCAGTTTTGCGACTTTTCCAAGTCTAATGTTTTAAGAAATTTATCTCAATTCAGGAATAATTAAATATATTTGAAAGTTTGCTGTTTTTGAAAATAAGTATTTGTTGAATAAATGATGCAACAAACTTTTTTTTTTTTTTAAATCTGAGTGTAACAGTGACTGCCTTCAAGACTGAATTCAGGATGAATTGTGGTGTTGGGGGATATGGTGTAGGGGAGAACTTTGTAGAGTAGGGTAGAAGGTTGGACTCGATGATCCCAAGGGTCTTTTCCAACCTAAATGATTCTATGATTCTATGAATTGTAGTAGTTCTATAATTCAAACCTGGCAATTGTCCATACAAGTAGCTGAAATTTCTCGAAGTCATTCATGATATAAAATAGCAGAATGTGACAGCTGATGCTTGAGATCCATCAATATTTGGACACAGCTAGACTTTTGTGACTTTGTTTTTCATCAGTTTGTGATGGAGTAAATCAACTACCACTTACATTGCTCACTTCTATTTAAGGGCAAAAAACCCCAGAGTTATCCTAGAGAGGAAAATCCTCAAAGATTTTAAACTCCTAAACAATGTCTTAAAATGATAGCCCCTATCAGGACTAGTAAAAAAACCTGCTTGGTTAAAGAAGTTCTGGGATCAGATATACTATTCTAAGTATCAAAAAGATAGTATAAGATAGAGTCATCATACTGTAAAAAGGTACAGATGATAGAATTCACTCCATCAAATTAATAAACTCAACTCTATTGCTAGCTGCTGTTAATACAAGAGCACTTTTTCTCCACTGGAAAAATGAATGGTAATTATTTCAAAGACTACATGTTGATGAAGATCTACTGATCAATAGGAGGCCATTTACATGGGATGATCAGATTTAGAAAGGAATCATGAGAACTATGAGCTTATGTAAATAATAACAATTTATATAATCGTACTATATAGAGATGCTCTATTATGAAGAGTAATTCACTTCTCCATGTGCTAAACTCCACCTGTTGCCCATTCCCTCAAGATCCCATGGCTTAACTTTTGGAACTGGACCCTAAAAATGTAAATATTGTATTTTACATTTGGTACATTGCTGGCTCTTTAGAACCTCCTAGAAGCTTCCTTCAGGAACTAGGCATTAGTGCAAAATTAGTTTTATTACTGTCTGGTTTCTTGTGGTTTTTGCGACTGCAGGAAGTGAAAATTGGGTTATATCCTTTTGAATCAAAATTTCTAGAAATCACCCTAGGCAGAAGAAAAGAGTGAGTCACAAAAACTGATATTTGGATTTCCAGTCACTGTACTAGTTATAATTTTTCAATCTGTACTGAGTTCCAGTGGTGAGGCAAGTCTAAACTAGAAAAAGAAAAATGAAATCAAGGAAGAAGGAAGAAGAGAGCCAAGGTGATTATCATACAACTGATTGAACATTACAGAGCATTTAATGAGGGAGGTGGTTTAAATGGTAAGGGATAGAGGAATGCTAGATCTCTTGAATAATCTGAAATGCTGAAGTACATTAAGCAGCAGAAAGCTGTGTTATTTTGGGTTTTGGTTTGTTTGTTGGTTTTTTTGGTTTGGTTTGGTCGGTTTTGTTTTTGTTTTGGTTTGGTTTTACATACAGCCAGAGTTTCAGGTGACAGAGTGCAAACTTGAAGATGTAAATACTCAGTGATACGACTGAGAAGGAATGTATTAAAAAGACTGTTATTAACTGTAGGAAATGCCAGCTGCTTGAGAAGAGACAACCACACAAACTGGATGATCTCCTGACACATGATAGTTACCAGCACAGTTTTTGTGCCATATGGAAAGTGTTCTCCAAACAGCTGGAGCTGAAAACAGGCTTAGCAGAATGCGTGTCCTAAAGAAACTGAGGAATGGAATGTAGTCTTTGTTGTGGCAAGAGAGCAATGCTCTTCCCTGTCCCTCGGCTTTCATAATGTACTATGTCTACAGGATCCTAAATTAATTTATGAGTCTAGTTAGGGTGCTGTGGAGATATAATGGTAGTTAGAGAGAACTATTTTTTTCTGGGTACCTAATTTTTGGTACAGAATTTGGTTGGCCAGTAAATATTATCCCCAGATGCATTAAATAAAGATCTAGTTATAAAGCATCTTTTGTACTTCATCTGGTATATTATAACTGAGGCAAAAGCATAAGCTTTATTCTACTGTTAAGTAGCTTTCTGTTCTACTTTTATTAATAAAATTGTGTTGTAAGGCTATCTTAGTAATGTGATTCAAACAGAGATTGTTTGGCATAAGAAAAAAATAAGGAAAATTTTAGTAACAAAAGAACAGGCCAACTTGGAAGCAGGAAAACTAACACTGTAGCTGTCATTCTGTAAGCTCTATCAAAGAGAAAAAGTAAAACTTCTGAAAGATGAATGGTGTCTGAAAAACTCAAAAGGCGTTTTTCAAGCATGAAAGCAGCAATGTACAATTTCAGATAGTTCTTACTTTTAGAAAATGAACAGAAAATTATTTCCCCTTCTTACAATTAACTACAGAAAACAGTATCTCTTTTTGTATGGATGAAAATGTACCAACCATCTATATGTATTAGTGATGTTATTTACATACAAGAATTCCAAGAAATATAATTTCTGGAAGTAAGATGGTGGTGATGTATACAACTTTGCTTTGATATAGCCTAATACACACTGGACTGTATCTTGTGATGACAAGTAATGAAAGTGGTAGTACTTGAGGAAAGCTGCAATGTGTCAATCTCAACTCATCTATCAGCCAATGAGCAGTACAAAACTGTGAGCCTCGTTTTTTTTAGTCTGCTAAGTCTTTGTCATGGTGCTGGCTGTGGCCTTTCTGTTAAGGCTGGTAAAATTATTATGCAGTAGGCCACATTCTCCTCAGATGTCACAAACAATTTTTTACTGGTCTTATTTATTTACAATACAGTTCTTAAAGCCACATACGGCATTGGAATAAAGCAGCAACCTTTAGTTTCTGGCCAGTGGAAATTAAAACATAAAATATATGTGCATCAGGCTGTAGGTAAATGTGTTTGAATCAACCTCCTTTTAAGGGGTTGTGATAAACTGTGGAATTCAGAGTAACGCATAACAATATTTTTTTTAATTGGGAGGAAATAATTATAAAATTCAAACTGAGTCCATAGGAAATTTAACTCATTACAATTGACAAACTTTAAAGAAAAGCCCAAGATCGGAAAAAAAGTCCAAAAATATACCAGCACAATGTCCGATAAAAAAGAATACTGATAGAAGGAGTGAAATGATTTGATATTTTTAAGGCTTAAACCATAATTCTAGTGATCTTAATAGCCAGATAGACCGTTATTCCTGCTGCTACTGCCAGAGGTAATAAATAACCAGGGATTGTTTCTCCATGGAAGTAAAACATCCAGACCTCCAGCTTGTGTATGTCTATTATTATTCTGAAAGCTGTCTGAAACAGAAAGAGAAGCCTGTGAAAAGCAGAGAAAAGAATAAATTTTCCAACTTTGTATTTCTATGAATACTAGGGTGGTTTGACTGGGTTATATTGAGACCTTATTTCCTGAAGTATAATGGATGGAGGCCTGGTTTTTTTCAGTGATATGGACCTCAAAATATGCTTTAGGAGGTATATATTAATTCATGTCTGTTCTGCACAGGAGGTGGTGCAGGGTTCTTTCTGGATCTCAGTAAGAAAGGTACAAGAGAAAATAGCTCAGTAAAATGGCTTGAATAATAAGATAGAAATAGGAAGAAAAATGTAGATAGCAAGTAAATTTTACCTCCCTTCAGATAGTGGGAACTTGCTTATGTGCAACATCAGATAGAACCCCAAATGAATCCTCCCATAGTACACCCTCTCCCCTGTATCATGGGGATGTACATCTGATGTAACAAAATTATACACCTTGTCTTGACAGGTAGGACTGTTACCTCTTTCATGATGCCCATCAGAGCATATCTAGCTACACATATCTAGGAACCGTACCCAGGAACAGCAATTAACAGCACATTCCCTCACATTGTTGCACTGTGGCCACTCCTTATCATGTAGGTTTTTCAGTCCTGAGTACAAGCACAGACAGAGCTTGCTCAAGTGTACTAACTCCTCAAATACAATATCTTCCTCAAAACTTTCAATACAATCAATCTCATTGCTCACATTGATAATTTTGTAATGAGATCAGGACTAGTAGGTTGATATTCAATGTGTTAACTCTAATTTTTTCTGAGATTTGTAAGTCTTTTTCTCCAATAAAACAAAGAATTGCATATCTTAATTCTAGATTTAGAGAATGGATGAGTGGCCTAATGTAAATTTTTAGTTAGTAAGGTAGAACTGTCCTCTTTCATTTATAGGTCTCCTGAAATGCCTGGGTATCTGAAATATTTCTACTTTGGGTGTATTCTTTATTTGCATACCCTTTATATACTACACAGCATTTAGGGGAAAGAAAAAATATCCTTTTAAATAAAGTAATAATAAATCAAATTAATGGGTCCAAACATTACATTAGGCCATAATTGATTATCCATTAAAAATAACTGGTTTCATCCAAATAACTTTCTTTGTGTAGGAAACAACTTAAACCATTGGAAAATTTTTGACTAAAGGAAGTGGAACAGATTTGATGCCCAGTTCCATCCATGTCTCTCTGCTTAATAACTCAATAGCTATTCTTGTTCTTCTATTAACACTGAGATATAATGAAATCCAGACTAAAAAATGTTTCACAGAAGTGTTAGGACTGTTAACTTCAAATAGCTCTCAAGCATCTGCTTATTATTTGTGATTCTCTCACAGAAATAAGGAAACTGGTTGAAGACTCTAAAGGTCCCTTTCAACTCTGTCAAAGTCTGAGCCCCTCTCGCTTTTTTTTAAAAGCATCATAGAAATGTCAGTAATCTAGTCTAACCTGCCACCCATATTGGGACTACTGTGATCACAAAACCAGGTCAGCTATAACTTTGTCTATTTGACTCCTGAAAATCTTCAAGGATTAATATTCTGCAACCTCTTTGGTCAACATCTTCAGATTTCATCAAGTCTCCTAGTGCAAAATTTTTTTCCCAATGTCCTAACCTCTCAAGTTGGAATCTGTGGATAATATCCTTTGTTATATCACCAGCTACTACCAGGATGAGTTTGTTGACGCTATATTTGTAGCTTCTCAAATAGTGAGAGTCTCTCCATCATCTATCAACAGTCCTGGTCAACAGGGGAGGTACCAGATGACTGGAGGGTGGTCAACGTGACACCTATCTACAAGAAGGGCCGGATGGAGGATCTGGGGAACTACAGGCCTGTCAACCTGACCTTGGTACCAGGTAAGGTCATGGAGAGGATCATCTTGAGTGAGCTCTCACGGCAAATGCAGGGCAGGCAAGGGATCAGGGCCAGCCAGCATGGGTTTATGAAAGGGAGGTCCTGCTTAACCAACTTGATCTCTTTCTATGACCATG
>JAOXJK010000001.1:161571158-161589932 GCA_025774025.1 Xenus cinereus
GGCTTTAAGTTGGAGAAGAGCAGATTTAGATTGGATAATAGGAAAAAGTTCTTTACTATGAGGGTGGTGGAACACTGAAACAGGTTGCCCAGGGAGGTAGTTGAGGCCCCTTCCCTGGAAATATTCAAGGTGAGGCTCAACGAGGCCCTGGGCAACCTTGTCTAGTTGGGGGTGTCCCTGCTGACTGTGGGGAGGTCGGACTAGATGACCTTTGGAGAGGTCCCTTCCAGCCTGGACCATTCTATGACTCTATGATTCTATGTATGTGGAAAGTCTGTAATATTACAGTGATATATATTATTATCAGCACCAGTGTTTCTGAAAGGGTAAATAATCTAAAATATGCTTGAATTTCACTATATGAGTTCAAAGTGAAAATATTAATCAATACTTCTGACATTAAGTTGCATCATCACAGTCTCATTGGACCCTATGTGCAATGGTAGGAGTGGATGATAATCTGTAGGGTTCACCATGCTCTGCAGTCTCTCAATGATGTTGCAAATGTGAGATCCTGGTAGGCAGCAAATTTGTCTAGAGAAATTGTCTGCACAGTAAATGGGTGCTTTGGTGCCTCTTAATAAGGAATCTCCAATTACCAATACTTTATGCACTTTAGTGGCACTTGTTCTAATGTGGGTGGGAGTCTGAATCAACTTTAAATAGTCAGCTTCTGCTGGATCCAGTCCATTACTCATGTGCTGTTAATTCTTGACTGCCAGAGCATCATATTTGTCACATAGAGACAGTTTAAAGGAAAGGGGAATGGTCTTTCTTCTTTCCTGAGCAGGATCAAGGGTCCAGTCTCCTTTATCTCATGAGTTTCTTGTGTCAGCCAGCTTGAGGTTGAATTCAGGTTTACCTTCCACTTGCGCAGCCTTAAGGCTGGTTGTCCCTTATCCTGAGACAGCATGCAATACTATCTGTCACTTTCTTTGATACTGCACTGCCTGGTGAGCTCTTCTTGTAACATAGTTACTCCTTTGAAGAGTTCTTCCAGCTGGGCACACTTGCATCTATGACATCCTCTGCTGCCTTTAGGTGTCAGAGGGAATTCCAGGTGCTGGGTGTCCAAGCAGCCTGAGATTGGGTTAGCTATTTCAGTCTTTGGAAGGTCTGTTTGGGTAGAGATGTCAGCATAGCCGGGTTGTAGAGCTTCTGTTTGGGTTTCACCCTCAGCCTTGTTTTTGCGTCAGGTGGACACCGTTTTCTTTCAACAGGTCACAGTCACCTTGTAGTTTTGTAAAATAGGAATTGTTTGAAAGATATCGTTCTTCTAATTCTAATTCATTGGAGACTTCAAGCTTCCAGGTACACTTAGAGGGCCACTAGCTAGCTAAGGGGATTGTCAGGATTACAGTCTAAACCTGTGGGTGAGCAGAGCAGGCAGCAGCCAAGCAATGGACAGAGCACATCACCCTGCATGTCCAAACCACCAATTCCACTCTTGCCTGGCCCTCTCATGAGACCCATTGCGGGCCGGATGGGCCCTCCACACACACAGCTCCTGCCTTTACCAGCTGAATTTCTGTGGTGTTTAAGTCATACACTTGGTAGACATGTTAACTGTGAGACGACACTTTCTATAATGTTCTATTAAATTATATTGGAATAATCTTAGTTTAGGAAGATCAAAATCACATAGAAATGTAGTTTTTTATTCTGCTGACTGGTATTTCAATAATTTTTAAAACTTTCTGATAAGCTTTTATGCTAACTTGGGTATTTCTACTTGGTATTTTTCCTACTCAGCATTCTCTGAGTTCTAAAAGCATGAATTGAATATATTTTAGCAAGCATCAATCTGTCACTCTGCTGGCAATTAATTAATAAGTAGACAGAAACCTTGGAGCACTAAATATTTAGTTTATTGATTTTTGTGCAATATTGTGTGTTATAGCTCACTATACAGACTTTCAGTTTTCATACACAGAAACTGCTTAAGTACTGCCAAGTCTGCTTCTTATATAAAAGTGTCTGGAAAGAATGAAGCAAAGAAATTTAGATGAAATTTGCATGATTACAGATCAGAGCATAGATTTGAGAAAAAAGTACAAAAAATCATTGTTAAAAAATCCAGTATCCCATGTTACTTTAATATATTAAATACCGACATCAACACAGCTTATTTGAATGTGGGAGCTAAAAAAAGCTTTCACTTTCATTTTACCAGTGGCTACTAATTTAAAATTAAGTCCTACAAAATAAAGAAGATACTAACATTTATAAGCTCAGCAGGGACATTAATTTTAATACAGATAATTTTCTCCATATCTTGCCCCAGGTATCTACTCCATATTCTACAGTTGATATTCATCTGCCTTTCCGTTGCTCTATGAAGGCTAATGGATTTATTACCTTTCCTGTTGCTGATGTCCCTTTCTGTTACCCATTTGCCATCAGTCCTTTTCCCAAATTATTTAACTTATTAACATAATTAAGTTAAACCCCAATAAACTTTTTACTTAACTTGATGTTTGCAGCTTTTGAAGAAGGGCCTGTGTCTCCTTCTCCCACAAAGTGTGGGTTTCTTGACAGCAGTCTCACAATTCTTGAGTTGTTGTGACCATAAAACTGTAAGGTACCAGCGCGTGTAAAAGAAGAAATTAAGTGAAATAGCAGTAAATTCACACAGAGGATAAGAAGAAAAGAAAAAAAAAAAAAAAAACAAAAAAAGGAAAAAAAGTTCTTATATTTTAACAATATTCAAATCACACCCTTGAAGCAAATCAAAAGGATTAAATGGGGGAGGACAAGCCGCACTGTGTGTAGGCGGTGAGGTGTTGGCAGCGGAGAACCATAGGGGTGGCTACTATGAGAAGAGGCCGTGGGTTGCCCTGTGCTAGACACAGTCTGTTCCAGATGGCTCCAACCAACCCACCCACCACAGTGCAACCTGAGACTCTCAGCCAAGATGGTGGCACTTCTGGGAAAATGTATTTCATAGAATCATAAAATTATCTAGGTTGGAAGGGACCTTTAAGATCATCTGGTCCAACCATCAACCTAACTCTGATGAAAAAAAACCCATCCCTAAACCATGCCACTAAGCACTGTGTCAACCCGCCTTTTGAATACCTCCAGGGACGGTGCCTTAACCACTTCCCTGGGCAGTCCGTTCCAATGCTTAATAACCCTTTCAGTGTAAAAATTATTCCTAATATCCAATCTGAATATCCTCTGGTGCAACTTGAGGGCATTTCCTCTTGTCCTATGACCTGGGACTTGGGAGGAGAGACCAACCACTGCCTCTCTACAACCTCCTTTCAGGTAGTTGTAGAGAGCGATAAAGTCTCCCCTCAGCCTCCTTTTCTCTAGACTGAAGAACCCCAGCTCCCTCAGCCTGTCCTCATAAGATGTATTTTTCAGACACCTCATCAGCTTCATTGCCCTTCTTCTCTGGATCCACTCCAGTACCTCAATGTATTTTTCATGGTAAGGGGCCCAAAACTGAACAAAACTGGTACCAAAACTGGTATTTGAGAAAGGGCAAAATGCTGCATGACAATGTGAGGAGTGAGGAACAGATCCTGTGAGAAACAACCCTGTGAACGCCAAGGTGGGAGAAGAAGGAGGAGGTGCACTAAGGCAGAGATTCCCCTTCAGCCTATGGAGGACGCATGGTAGAGCAGGTGTTTCCCTGCAAGCCATGGAGGGGACAACAACAGAGCAGACAGATAACCATACTGCAGCCTATGGAGAGACCATGCTAGAGCAGGCTTCTGGCTGGAACTGTGGCCCATGGAGAGGACCCCATGCAGAAGCAGATCTTCTAGTCAAAGCTGCTCCCAATGGAGGACCTACACTGAAGCAGTCTGTTCCTGAAGGATTGCAGTACACAGAGAGGACCCACTCTGGAGCAGGGGAAAAATGTGAAGAGGAAAGAAGAGCAGAGAGGGTTCTTTGTCATAAATCGTGAAAGCTTAAAATGATAATTTTTAATGACAAAGCCTAATCCTGTTTTTACATATGTTGGATTAAACATACATTTGTAAGCCATTGTTAAAGGTAAAGTGAATGTTATTTGTGAATTGAGGAATTTCTTGACATATACACGCAGCAGAAGCATTTAACTTTAAATGAATTACAGCACTGTCATGGACAGACAAATGCAGTGATACTAATGGATTTACCTCATGAAAGACAAAAGCTTCAGCAAATCAGATCATACTGCATGTTTCTGAAGTTAGTACATATACATTATTTGGCACTTCCATATTGTGCCATCACTCTGATGATGACAAAAACTGAAGTACATGTTTCCAGTTGGAAAAATTCTGATATTTTAATATTCATAAAATTGCAGTACTATTTTCAAATCCTGAAATATTTAGTAGTATGTGAAACTCCAATATAAAACTTTTTGGAAATACTTAAGTAGATAAACATTACTTTTAAACAATTTCAAGCAATTCAGTCTATTTTGTACTTAATTTTTGCATATTAACTCACGAAGTTAACATCTGAGTATCTTCTGGTCTTTCATTTGTACAAAACAAAGTTTTTTTAAAAATTATAACCAGATTTTTTTTAATACTATTTTTATGAAGGCTTTGTTTTTCATTAAAAAACAGGTTGCAAGAAAATACCAATAATCTTCAGTAAAATTGCTAAAGAGATTTATTTTTAACGTAAAGGAACTTGCAATATAGTTGTATTCCAATTCCTAAAAACAAGCTGTAAAAACAGGTAGTTTTTGCTTTTATCCTCTGTTCATCACCAGAGTTTCTTAATGACTCCACTGTGGCATTTACAGTAATAAAAATTTCTCAAGCTTTACAAAATATTTATAAGGTGGCTCCTTCTGGGTTTTTTTTTTTGCTATTATAAACTGCTATAATTTCTAGGTTAGGTAATACGACGAACAACTCGCCAGCAGTTTGCACTGCTGAAACAGCTCACAGAGGCAATTTATAAAACCAGAAAGAGAAAAGTAGAGGAATACTTATGTAATACAGTATTTTTTTTTTCTTTACCATTCAGCTGGTTATTCCCAAACATAACTTTTGACCTCTCCTCTTCTTTTAGAATATATTGCAGTATTGATGTTATTGCTAAGTACAGCACATTAATACACAAAAAGTGTGTGCACTTATATATAAATTTGTGTGTGTACACTAATTGGAATTGTAGCAATGTGATGAATGATTGAATGAGAATTCATGAAACTATGTCACTGGATTTAAATTGCTAGATGTCTGACAGTTATGTTATTATTCTTATTAACTTTTTCAAGATTCTTATAGAATAATAAAACTATTTAGGTTGGAAAAGACCTTTAAGATCATTGAGTCCAACCATAAACCTAACACTGCCAAGTCTACCCACTAAACTGTAGCCCTAAATGCCCTATCTTTGCGCCTTTAAAGTACCGCCAGGGATGGTGACTCAACCACTTCCCTGGGCAGCCTGTTTCAATGCTTGACAACCCTTTTAGTGAAGAAAGTTTTCCTACTACCCAATCTACACCTCCCCTTAAGGCGGTTTCCTCTCATCCTATGGCTTGCTACTTGGGAGAACTTACCTACCGGATATCTGCTGAAAATTCAACACAGCGGAGAGCAGGCAGGCTAGGAGGTTCCTTGAGTATATGGAAGATAACTTCCTGACACAACTGGTAGAAAAGCCTACCAGGGGAGGCGCCTCACTAGACCTACTTTTCACAAACAAAGAAGGACGAGTGGGAGACGTGGAGGTCGGGGGCCAGCTTAGACTTAGCGATCATGAAATGGTCAAGTTTTCAATTCTTAGTATGGTAAGGAAGGGCGTTAGCAAAACCTCCACCTTGGACTTCTGTACTCAGCACTGGTGAGGCCTCACCTTGAGTGCTGTGTTCAGTTCTGGGCCCCTCACTACAGAAAGGACACTGAAGTGCTGGAGCATGTCCAGAGGAGAGCCACCAAGCTGGTGAGGGGTCTAGAGAACAAGTCCTATGAGGAGAGGCTGAGAGAACTGGGCATGTTTAGTTTGGAGAAGAGGAGGCTGAGGGGAGACTGATGATATCCATCCAAATGTAGTCCAGTATGTGATTTGCCAATTAGAATGTTTTACTGCTTTATAATAAGGGTGGCATTCAATGGAATCCTTGGTCCTTTCCAGCAGAGAAAGGACTTACTCTATTCAGCCAGTTTTTATCCTGTAAAGATGCATAATAATAAATTAATAAATCTGCTGGTGGTGTGCAGTCCTTCACTTGTCTTTACTGAACTTCATGAGGAAGTTTTCTCTTATGAGGAAAGGCTGAGAGACCTGGATCTGTTTAGCCTGGAGAAGATGGAGAGGGGAGTTCATCAATGCTTATAAACACCTAAAGGGCAGGTGTCAAGAGGGAATGGACACAAGCTGGAACACAGAAAGTTCTGTCTGAACATGTAGAAAAACTTCTTTACTTTGAGAGTGACAGAGCACTATAACAGGCTGTCCAGACAGGTTGTGGAGTCTCCTTCTCTGGAGATATTCAAAACCTGCCTGTAAGTGTTCCCGTCCAGCCTGCTCTAGGTGAACCTGCTTTAGCAGGGGGATTGGACTAGATGATCTCTGAAGGTCCCTTTCAATCCCTATGATTCTGTGTGATTCTGTGGTTCTGCTGGCTTCATCATCAAGGTCCTTCTGGATTTAATCCCTTGAAGTTCATTGCTGCATTCGCACTGCTTCTTGTGAGATTTGTCCTCCATTGATTCAAGTAATTCCTAACACAGAACCTCCTATGTTATGTAACTCAAATCATGGGTTGCAACAGTTTAAAGGCATATTCATTCAAATCTTCACCTGTGGTCCCTTTGGGTCAGGTTATAGGGTTTAACATTTCCTCGAGCTCTTCCTCTTGCTCCTGCTCAAGCACGGATTTATCTATGAGCCACAGTCCCTTCAGGGGTGCACCTGCTTGCATCACAGACAGATCCATATTCATGGATGTTTTTTGAGGTTTTCCTGCTGTAGTATGCTATTATCCATGGCTATAGTATCTTCAGAGGTGTACATGCTGCAGTGTGGACTCATGTGTGGCCACAGACACCTTGATGTACATCCGCTCTGGTGTGGACTCATCCATGTTCACAGATCCTTCAGGGTGTACCTGTTCCCATGTGGACTTATCCACCAGTCACAGTCCCTTAGACCTATGTTCACACTGGAGATCCAGCCTGTCCAGTAGAACAGAACAGCAACAACAGCAATGCCTTGGCCATCTGCAAGCCCAGATGCCTGGTTGTTGGTATTATCAAAATGTCCACAGGCATAGCAGAGTAAGATAATAGGTGGTATAGCAAGCAGAAAAACCAAAAAGCAGCCACTAACAAGTACTAAACTCTAATAAGGAAAGAAATAAGGAAAGAGAGGTCCTCTAGTAAGGAAAGAAAACCCCATGGCAAGCACAGGATCCTGCCAATTAGTAACTCAACAGCTATAACAGTTATAAATTCCTTCTGAACACTCCAATCAAATCTGTCATTTTCTTGAACTCCTCAAAGCTCACATTGGGCTCCAAAATGGACTGTTGTGGGTTAACCCTGGCAGGCAGCCAAACACCACACAGCTGCTTACTTACTCCCCCACAGCAGGATGGAGGAAGAGAATTGGAATGGTGAAAGCAAAAAAGTTTATGAGCTGAGAGAAAGGCTGTTTAACAGGTAAAGCAAAACTTCATGCACAAGCAAAGCAAAATAAGGAATTCATTCACTACTTCCCATTCGCAGGCAGGTATTTAGCCATCTCCAGGAAAGCAGGGCTGCATCAAGTGTAACACTTACTTGAGAAGACAAATGCCGTAACTGCCCCTGCTTCCTCCTTCCTCCCCCAGCTTTTATTGCTACGCATTGCATCAGATGGTATGGGATACTCCTTTAGTCATTTGGAGTCAGCTGTCCCAGCTTTTCCCCCTCCTGACTTCTTGTGAACAGGCACAAGAGTGCCTGGCAAGGATAGCGTGAGAAACAGAGAAGGCCTTGAGGCTGTTCAGCAATAGTAAAAACATGGGTGTGTTATCAACACTGTTTTCTGAAACAGTACCATACAAGATACTCCAAAATATCATAGAATCATAGAATGGTTTGTGTTGGAAGGGACCTTAAAAATCATCTAGTTCCAACCCCCCTGCCATGACCAGCGACACCTCCCACTAGAAAATTAACTCTGTCCCAGTAAAAACCAGTGCAAGCATGTAAATCCTTCTTTTCCCCATTCCAGACTTTATTTGGTATATATTTTAAAATTTCCTAAAGGTTTATTCTGACTGTTACTGTAGCCAGTTGATCATTAAGTGGCTGATTTTGGTGTATCAGTCCACTTAAGTGTCCATTCATCTAGCTCATGCTTTCATAGCTTAAATGACAGTACTGTGGAAGGTTTACTACATGGTGTAGACTGAATCTGTCATCCACACAGTCAGTCATTTATCAGCTTGATCAAGCATGGTTTGCCCTTAGTAAATCCTGCTTACATTCTTTTATGTGTTTGGAAATGGATTCAAAGAGCAAATACCTTGTGATTTTATAGGTTACTCTGACTGTCTTTTAGTTCCCTACGTTCTCCTTCCTGCCTTTCTTAAAAATAAACATAAAATTTGCCTTAAACCATTTGTCAGGGACCTTCCTACAGCGGTTTTGCAATCCTGTCAGCCAACTCTTCAAGCACTCATGGATGAAATACATCCAGCCTTGTGGATCTGAACACATCAGGCTTCTTCATGTAATATCTGTGTTCTTGTTCCCGCACTGTTAAGTGTCTCTCTACTTCTCTAACTTTACTGATACACAGAAGACTGGAACTATGCTTTGACTGTGAAGATCAATCTAAAAAAAAAAAAATCGAGTACTTTGACCTTTTCTGCATTGTCTGTCACACATTTATCTCCCCATCCATTGAAATGTACATGTTTTTCCTAAACTTGCTTTTGTAATTGGCATTCTTATAGAACTCCTTTCTGTTAACATTACTCTCCCTAACTAGTTTTAAACTAAGCTGAGCTTAGGCCTTCTTGATCTTGTCCTTAAGAACATATGCGATGCTTTTACTTCTTTTTTTTTTTCTTTTTATTGCCTGCCCTTCTTTCAAATTCCTCTATGTGCTATTTTTGTCTTTTAGTTGAGGAAGAAGTTTCCTGCTTAGCTAAGAGAACCTTTGCAAAAACTACTACAAAACCTACTATTTTCCTTTACAATGGGATGATTTTATCCTGACCTTTCAAAAATACGCTTCAAAAAACAACCACCAATCAGCTACTTGCCTTTCCAACTGCCCTCTGGATCATAAATGCAATCACTTCATGATTGTTTCAATGTTGTTCTTTGTGCTTCATTCACCACCACTTCTTCTGCTGTGAATAGCATTACCCCAGTCCGTCCTTCTAACAAACAAAAGAGGATACTGCTACTAGCATACTTTACAAAACTCCTAGATATCAACATTATGTCGCCCTCCAAGCAATCGTCAAACTTTTTTTACTTGCTTTTTGTAAGGTCTTATCTACTGTCTCCTCTTGGTTAGGCTGTCTGTAATAGACCTCCTCCATGATGTGACATTCTCAACAGGCATATCTTCATTTTCCTTTTGAAAACAGCGAGAGAGGTGACAAATACAGAGGAAAATTTCCTCTCCATTTCTTCCTTGCCTGTCCTTAATGAGCAGCCTGTATCTTTGGGCTATACCGGGCCCATAGTGGGCTCTAACCTTATGTACTATCCCACCATTCTCCAGGATTGTCAACTACAGTTACACTAGCGGTACCTAGGGTGATTTTCTGCTGCATAGAGAATCGGTGTTTCTATTGAAAAACAAACAACCCAAACCAACCCAAACCAAAACTTGCTGCATTCCATTACTTAAATTGTTTTCAGTATATTATGTTTACTAGTCTTTGCAGGAAAGTCCAGTGACTCCCTTGGTGAATAGAGAGGATACCATGATGAAACAAAATCAGTCTGCTTGTTATTTTTAATAAAGACTCTGCAGGATCTTCTGCATATTCCTTTGAAATAATTTTTGAGAAGAAAAGATGGAATGCTTTGGGTTTCATGGATCTAACACTTAGTGAATTCAAACACTTTCTCGTATCATGAATTGCAGTATAGCTTATAACACTGCAAGCAAAGTAACCAATCTCAGATTTGGACACAAAGTTCATCTACATACAGCCTTCTGATTTGAAGGGGTAACACTCAGCCTACATTTGCATACCATACTTCAGAATAAATACAAAAAGTAGCATTTCTAAAATTCCATTGTAAACAAAACAACACTTCCATGCAATACTTTAAACATCATACAAGATTGTCTTTATTTTGCAAGTACTTTTAAACTTACTCAGAATCCAAATTAATTTACTTAACTATTATCATGCCTGATACCAATCTGGTTTAGTTTTAATAAGTATGTATTTTTGATTTCTGCGTATATGTCTGATGACCCACTGATAGGGCAAAGGAATGCAGAGGCGCCTGATTAGAGGTCCATCTCTTATTTTAGACATTTGACCCTGTCAGCCCACCTATCATCTCTGGACATTAGTTTCCCATTTGTAAACGAGAAATAACAGCACATCTTTAGTTTCTAGGTCATTGAGTACATTCGTATTAAAATAGCTGATAGCGTGGTTTTCTGATATAGAATACAGCAACATTAGAAATTTAGATGGAATATATAATATGTTTCAAATTTAAGATGTCAAGATTTATGACTGTTGGAGGGCTAGTGGCTTTTTTATTTTTTTTTAAGAAGGGGTGCAATAAAGGTTCTGACACTGATGAATGGTGTTGAATGAGGTGTAATGTCAGTTCCAGATGAGAAGCTGCAATCCACTGTGAAGAAACCCTCCAAGCCCAATGTCATGGCTGAACTTAAGTGCTCTTTGAATGCCCACCTAAATTAAGGTCCATTAAAAGAAATACTTTTAAAAAGAACCTACAAACATTCACCATGAAGTTACCTCAAAATCTATTTGTGAGTGAAAAAAAACCATTCCATTTACATAGAGCTAAGAATTTACTGACAGGCCAATTAATATTTTAACATCATAATCAAAATGCAGCAATTATCATTAATCCTGTTACAATAACACTATCATTCATAATCCTAATTAATATTAACTCCCCATATGCTAATGCTAATATCAACTCTTCCTTGTCTGCTATTGTGCACTAAATCCAGATTAAGCCAAGACAAATGCAGGGAAATCAAGCTCCTGCACTTCCAGGTCAGTACAAATCTAGTGGCTTTTTGCTAGTAATGACAGAAGACATATTTGCTTGTCTATAACAAAACCTATGTAGACCGTTTTTATACCAGTCCCTGAAAGCTTGTTTTCTTCTTTATGGGTCTGCACAATCACCTATCCAATTTTAATGTCCAGATACCCATTTTGCAGATATATTCAGCTTGCTTTCAGCAAAATTTGCATCCAATGTTTTTATTTATTGATATTAAAGTCAAGCGTAGATGAAAAAAAAAAGAAAAAAATCTAATTAACTTGAAAGAAAACAAACTCAAGGGGAAGTTAAAAGACAGTAAAATGTAAACAATGCAAAGGAATATGAATATTATTTTTTTCTGTAGACAATGAACGTTGACAGAGCATGTAGTCTGCTTTCCCTTGTGCAAGTCATATTCATACCATATTCCTTTACAATAAACTCTCTGCTAGACTTTTTACAACACAGACCATAATGAAAACAGGGCCAAATATTATCTGAAGAAAGTGATTCAACTTACAGAGACATAGTCTCTATATGCATTGCCCCAACTTGCAAAGAATTATTATTAAACACCGAGCAAGAGATCCTGGAAAAGAGGTGTCTTTTCACAGTAATATCCCTCTGTTCGCTAGTAGTAATCTCTTCTGTTTTCACTGACTGTAGTTCTAAGGTAGTTTTGTATAGAAACAAAAAAAACATTTAAGGAACCCGTTTGTTTTATTATAGGTAAATAGTAAGCAACTGCCCTGTCAGGTTTACCCTCGTATCTGTCCTGTTTTACAATATGAGGTTGAACCTGCCTTCACACATGCTGTGAGAATATATTGTCCAGGAACACTCATCTGTTTTCTAAGACAGGTCTCTCTATATATGTATTCTTGCTAAACTTGTTCTCCAGCTGGTACCCAGCTGGACAAAGTCACGAACCTGTTTCCAAGCATGTGAGTGAGGGCTGTAACAAACAGCTACAGAATTGGTGCTCTTCCATGGCTCTTTCCAGTGTGCTGAAAATTTAATTAAATAACTGGATCAGATCCAAGGCCACAGCACCAGATTATTTTGCACTCCAAACTTAAAAGGACATTTTACTGGTTTATGGGAAGCCTTAATTCATTTCAAATTGGAAATTAAATAGAAGGGGATCTCAGAATAGACAAACTTACAGATTTCTCTGTATGCTGGTGTCTGAGGTTGGTTAGATGGAATCATATTTGCCTGTTGCTTTTTCACATACAGGAACTATTTGTTGAAAAGATTCATTCCTAAAAAATGAAGCAAATATATAATTATGGCAAAGAACTCTATCAAAAGATCTGCTTGTGCTGAAAAAGGACTTAGCTATCCAGATCACCCTATTATTCATACTGTTTATTTCTAGACCACATTTTTAAGTTAAAGGACAGTGGAAAAAAAACCCAAACAACCACCCTCAATATGGCTTTTATGACTGGACTGTATCATGCTTATATTCTTTCAATCTATACAATCCTCCAGAGCCATTCTAGTAATCCCAGCACACTTACACAACAGTCTATCATAAAAGCTATAGTTTTCTACTATAAAAACAATACTTGGATGTGTTCGTTATTATTATTTCAGACTTTTTATGGAGAAAGAAACATTATAATCACATCTTAGAGCTACAGCACACCATGTGGGGTTTGGATGGGGGTCCAGTGTCAAATCAGTGTCAAATGTTTTGTAATATGGATGTGGCCTGTCTCCTCCAGAAGAATCTACTTCCCCTTGGCTTGCAGGTGAAGAAATAGACAGTAGAGTTTATGCACTTTGCAGTGTAATATAAGTTTGTGTGTCTACTTTTTAAGCAATGATGAAAAAAAATAATAAAAGAGCAAGAAAGAACACGATAGCATTGTTCGTTATTTCTAGCAGGACCAATTAGCAGACATTCAACTGAGGAAAGAAGTGCAGACATCCTTAAATGTAAAAGAGTGTAGTGACACTGATATCAGTATCTAGAATTATTAAGTAGTTGCAGAAATTTTTACAGAACAAAACCCCAAATGATCAAACCCATTTTAGATATAAAGAATGTTGGATATTTTTTGATGGATATTTTTCTGTTTATGTTTAGAGTCATTCCTATGTGATGTGAATGCCATTGTTAGCAATTCCAATCCTTCATTTCTTTCAGAAATGACATCAAAAACTTTCAGGTCCTTCTAATATGGTTTCAAAAGGAAGCCTCTTTGTTATTAATTTATTACTTGATCCATTTTTTTCCCAATTTTAAAGGTCTCATTGATTTGAATTAAACTGTCCCCAGGCTCAGGTTGGCAAACTTTATTCTGTCTTTCCCTTTTTCTTTTTTTTTTGGCAACATGTTTTTTGTTTCAGCTGTTTTTCCCTAAGGTTTCACAGTTCTGTCTATAATCCATTTCTATTAAGGATGGTGAAATGCTAACAGCAATGAAAGGACTGATCAGTTTTTAAAGATTATGAGCTCCTAGCCATTGAAATTACATCTCAACTTCTTAAATCCAAAATGAGTCAATATATTTAAAGTTTGTCTGTTTGTTACCTTTTGCTCTAAACACCGACTGCTCCTTCAGACAAAATAGCCAATCTTATTTTAATATGTAATAAAAGACCAGGAAAATGCTGGACATTGCAAATATCTATATTGTACTTTTACCAATGACAGGATGTTAAAGAACAAGGTGACATGATTTACCTTCTCATGTTTCTTACTTTTTTTTTAGTCTAGCAGGTGCAAGGATCACAAAAAAAGAAAGATACTACATATTTCTAAACTTTTGTTACATTCTGCTTCTTTTTATTTTCCTTTAATACTTCATTTTATTGAGACTGAACATTTTGGGTATGAAACTATTTCCTTAGTAAATGAAACCATTATGTTTTTATAACTAACTTCAGAGTCTAGGAATGTTTTTTTTTTTTTTCGCTTGTTTGTCTTTATACTATACAAGCAGACATGAGAATATCAATCTGTGTGTTTGTGTTTTATACTTTACTAAGAGTATTTGGAAAGTTTACAAAATTAGAGTTTATTAATTCAAGAAAACATAATTACTCTTGCAGTTACACTTCCCTGCACTGTGACATTTCTTTAAGATTATCAGCAGCTTAAAACTGTTGCCCTTGAATTTGTTAGGAGGATATAAAGGGACTTGGACCACATGTTCAAGACTGTACTCCATCACTGCCCCTGCAGTATCTGTTCTGTTGACAGAGAGATTAATTTTCCAGTATTGTTATTCTTAGAGCTTTCATAAGAATTAAATTGATTTTTAAAAGACAACCAGTCATGTAATACAGAGCTTCAACTCCATCACAGAAATCTTAGGGCACAGAAGTAGGGCTTGAGGTTTTGTGCTTGATTGCCAGAAACCCAAATTAAACTTTTTGTTTTAATTACAAACATTAATGTATGCTAATACTTTTATGTATGGCTAGTCCATAAATTAAACTATCCAGTGCAATATATGCTTATATTCTTTATCTAACACAATAGCAATCCTCACATTATATAACTATTAATTAGAAGGTAAGAAAAAATAATATTACTAGATACCAAATGACACAATCTTGCTAAAAATTATAGATGTAAGAATTTTGTTTACAGCCATAGACATCTCCACTGGAAAATCAATGGAAAAGTCAATCCAGTGGAGTGATTCTGCTTCCAAGGAAAAACTATATAAAATTTTCTATACAGCTTTCTATACAGCTTCATAATTCTTCCTCAGTTTGTCAGTATAGAAATATAACGCCTTACCAGATTTAACAGTGAAGAAAGATGTAATTCCTAGTGACATTTTACTTTTTCTTGGTCTTTTACTAAGTCATACTGTTTCATACTGTGTGAAAAATGTTCATGTAAGGGTCAAAAGCAGATAAGATTGAAGCTAATATTTGTTGTCTCTTATTTTTTGCCCCTTCAGAACACATTTGGAGAGTGTGATGGCAGTGTTTATGATGTGACATATCCTGGTGGAAGAGTTAGATAACAATGTCTCCAGCTTCCTTTCAATCATGATACTGACTTTATGTATTTTTTCATTGTGAAGTGTCTGGCAATTGCGAACAATGTGACAGAGTTATTTATTTAATCAATAACACATTCCATATTTCACTGTTTAGCTAATTCACCTGCATTTGCCTTTTGACACTTGCAGTTGTGGATTTCTACTGTTTAGTTCATGAATGCATGAAAAGAATCCATTTCTTAAAGCCTATGCACATAAAAGATTAGAGCTATCATGGAGTCACAACTACAAATCATATAAATTGTGTCCTTCGTGGCACATGCACACACACACAAATGTGATTATATTGTTGCTTGTACAGTACCTGACCTGTCTGATATTTTTAGGCATCATTCTGTAAAATTAATGCTTTTATGTAAATACGTTTGTCCATCTTTTTGGAGATAATATTTCCTCACATTTATTTTGGACTGCATTAGTTTTAAAGAATTGGTTGGTTGTGAGGCCATTGACCTCTTTATTCTAGTCTCTATCTATAAAATTACTTCTAGTTTTGAAAAGCTCCAAAACAGTGAGTCATACACATTCAATGGTTTATTTTTAAAATTTTCTGCACTTATCAATAACTATGCCACAACAAGGCCTTTATGACCTCTACCAAACAAATGGTAGAGGTCATAATTGACCTCTTTTATCCCTCTTGTTCTTCCCGCCCCCCCAAAAAAAAGGACTGAAAAGCAGTATCATTATCTTGTGGGTTTGTTCTTCACACTTACATTGTTGTTAAAAAAATGAACTTGTTCACCAAAACAAATACCTAAGATCCTGACCAATGCCATCTCACTGCTGCTTTGTATTCCAAATGAGACTTCTTACATTAGTCTGTAGTATCTTCTTTTATACTTAGCTTGTGAAATGTCTGGAATAAGTCTATCTTTTTGTTCAGTGTTTGTACTGCTCAAGGGAGTCCCAGTCTGTGACAAGGGGCCTTAGGCAATACAGTTATATAAAAGGTAATTCAGGAAAGGGAGCATATTTCAACCTAACACATCTAAGAAAATGTAAATTCTACAAAATAATATATAAGACATCACTACAAATAAAATCATAAGCTTTCTAATGCAATTCAATGCAAGTCAAATATGAGTATTGTAAGCCAAGGATCAGGACAGAACCTAGTGTTAGCATAAATGAGTGTCACATCTTTCTACTAAAAGAGTATATTTATGAATATTGTTGAAGTTTTTATTTTGTTTAAATGATAATTGTGGTGGGTTTACCCCAGCTAGCAGGTAAGTCCCCACCCAGTCACTTGTATACTCCACCTGGTTTTGTTTCTAGGCATGATGTTATATGTTGTAGGATATCTCTTTGGTCAGTTGGGGTCAGCTGTCCCAGCTGTGTACCCAGTCACTTGCCCACGCCAGCCTACTTGCTGGGCGGGCAGAGCGAGGTCTTAATGCTGTAAAAGCACAGCTAAAACTGGTCACAAGTTTGGTCACAAATCTAATAGACAGCTATATGAACTGCTATGAAGAAAATAAACTCCATTGCAGTCAGACCCAGTACAATAATGAAGGATTTGATTTTATTTTCCTTTTTTTAAAAAAAAATCTGTGGTCACTAGAACACTAAATGACCCTCCTAAATACAAAACTGCTTTTTGAGAAATGCTATTGCTTATTGAGAAAGAAAAATGTGTACCAGAATCTCTTTTAATTACATGTATGATCGCAATAATATTTTTATACTTTAACTAGTGTTCTTTTGTTGTTCATTAATTCCATAGCTGAAGTAAAAATAAAGAGGGGGAAATTATCTTCAAATGAGAATATTAAGAAACCGTGAACAGTAATTATTTCAGATTTTTTTTTATTTGTGCTGAGATATGACAGTATTTCACAGATATTTATTTAGCAGATCTGTTATTCTGTGAATCATGTTATCTGTTCTGAGAGTGCAATAGGTTTTAAACAATAATTATTTAGTGAGACAACACTTGCAGATAAATACAAAGCCCTGGTATTGTTAGGCTATGTTATGGTATTGCTAGAAAGATAAAGAAGTAAAGATAAGGAATAAAAACAAAATTACATCAAAATACGTATTTCCTATTCTTGGAACTTACAGAAAAGGAAATTTTATTCAAAACCATATGAATTTGTATATATTTCACTTAGAAGATTTCTGCGTATTTTGTTTCAGAAGAAGCCAAATTTATATTACCACTCACATACATGAAATTCCTCTTCTGTTTCAGAAATTGCTGGATATGATGAGAGATGTTTTGAATTATCAACATGATGTATGCTTATGCCAAAATATCCAGCAAGCAGAGAAGTATTTAATACATCACCTTCGCACTGAAAACCCAAGTTTAGTCTCTTACAAAGGTACTTAATACCACGCTAACAAGCCATCTGGGTGTAAGAAATGCCTCAATTAAACCAACAAAATAGTAAATAATACAGGGAATGATAGGTAGAGAACATGTGGTGAGAGACCTTTGAAGAGAAGCTTTAGTTACACTGTAGTTGAGCCTAACAATTATACAGCAAGTGATTCCTGGCTTTTGTTAGAGAAAATAGGCCAGACTCTTTTATGTATCCAAGAATGTAAATAGAGAAGTCCATTGGACAGATGGAAATCCTGCAGCATTTGAAAGGTTGTAAAACTCTATAAGGCTTCTAAAGATATACCTGATAATATTAATAAGGCTGACACTGAGGTACCAAATAGCCTGAGTGAAAGAAACTCTAACTGCTCTTGGTACTTCAGACAAGAAATTTGAAAGTGTTCGTAGATATGCCCAGTACCAAGTACACAATAATTTAGAAAGAAATCCATACACCAGTTTTGTGGCTGTACAACATAGCCAATGCAGCAGATATAAGAGCAGCATGGGTCAGCTTACTCACTGTATGTTAAGGGCACTTTTAGCATGTCACAGTTATAAGGTGTCAGAGAATACCCACGGTATCACTTAAAATGTGATTGGAGTGGATTACCTTTTTTTTTTCTTTTCACTTCATGAATTTCCATAGGTTTGCTTTTTACTACTCAGATAATTACCAGTTCAAAAACTCACAGTTAAAACAAAGTAAAAAGACGTGTGTTGCTTTGAGGTTCACCAAAATCTCTCAATTTTACCCAGAGACTCACATTGATGCAAGCTCACTCAAATTTCTGACAAGGCTCTTTCAGAAGTTTTAGAAACTCTGGAAAGCCTTTCGTTTGATAGTAACCCTACTTATTACACATACCTACCCTTTGAAACAGACAAGCCCTTTTGAGTTTAATCACAGAATTTTCATGCAGTTCTGAAAGTAAATAAAACATTTATTTTTAATTGAGTTGAAAAAATAAACTGATTAGAGCAGAAATTACATTGTCTGATTGCATTTTTGTCTTCACTGTAGCTATTTCTTTCCCTCTTTCTTTATCAATGTTGTCTGTTTTCAATTCTGTGCTACATTAAGTTCTTGAATCTGAAGTGCTGTCAGTTACCTTCCTGTTTCACAAACTCCTAAGGCTTGCGTTACAAATGGAAAATGCCTTATTTTCTAAAAAAATTTCTAAAAAAAATTAAACAGAAGTAACAATAAAATATAATATTG
>JAOXJK010000001.1:161593782-161610010 GCA_025774025.1 Xenus cinereus
CTCTCTGGGCAGCCTCTTCCAGGGCTCTGCCACCCTCACAGGAAAGAAGTTCCTCCTCATGTTGAGATGGAACTTCCAATGTTCAAGTTTGGGCCCATTTGCTCTTGTCCTGTCCCTGGGCACCACTGAAAAAAGACTGGTCCCATCCTCTTGACACCCACCCTTTAAGTATTTATAGGCATTGATCAGATCCCCTATCAGTCTTCTCTTTTCCGGACTAAATAAATGTTTTGATCTTTACCACATCTAAAATTAAGTAATGAATGGAAATGTTGGTTCACCAAAGCTATGTATACAGAGTGGGAACTAAGACATTTCCCAGTTCCAGGTATTATTCAGTTGAATCGTTTCTGATTTCTACAGGAAAGAAATCCAACTACTCTGGCAGACTGGGAGTCGGAGTGCTCAAAACAGATTCCCCAATCTGAATGAACTGGAGCTGAGGACTGAAAGGTGAAGAGGAGTACAGATTTGCTTCAATTTAGGTGCAGCTGAAGTATCTGGAATTAGAAGTAACTGGTATTTCCCTATTTCTCCTCATGGCTGAAAGACATTACTATAAAAACTAGACTGACTGAAAGAAATTCTAGTTGCTCTTGGTACCTTGGAGAAGGACTCCTCTGTAACAAAATGTAACAAACTCCTACCATGCTATCTCCCCTATTGGCCTCTTGTCTGATCCTGACCAGAAAGCTTTCAACCTGCCTGTCATCCAACCCATACAAGAACTCTGTACATTCAACCTGCTTCCTCAGGAAGAGGGCAACACCTTGACCCTCATCTTCCCTGCCTATCTTTCCTGAAGAGCCTGTATTCATCTCTTGTAGCACTCTAGCCATGTGAGTTGTTCCACCATGTCTTGCCTGTTCCAACAGCATTATAATTTCACAGGCCATAGGACAAGAGAAAATGGCCTCAAGTTGCACCAGGGGAAGTTCAGGTTGGATGTTAGGAAAAATTTCTTCACTGAAAGGGTTATCAAGCATTGGAATGGGCTGCTCAGGAAGGCGGTTGAGGCACCATCCCTGGAGATATTCAAAAGATGAGTTGACATGGTGCTCGGGAATATGGTTTAGTGTTGGTTTTTGTTCTTTTTTCTTGTCAGAGTTCATTGATGGTTGGACTAGATGATCTTAAAGGTCCCTTCCAACCTAGGCAATTCTGTCATTCTGTGACAGTATGTGACTGCATGAGTTGCTCTAGTTACTCCTGTTTGTTTCTCAGGCAGTGAGCATTTAGGTATGTACAATCAAAACTGGTGTCCTTTTGCCCCAATTTTCTGTTCCTGAGGTCTCTTGTAACTGTGTTATGCACTCCGCTTTTCACCCTTGTCAACCATTTTCTCACTTAACTGTGTTTTCCTCTCTGTCCCTCATTATTCCCATTTTAAAACTCTCCTCACGACCTTCACCAGCCTATTGGTAGAGATGCATTTGATCAGGCACAGTCCATCCCTTCCTAGTAGTACCAGGTTGGCAGATGGAGACTTCCATTTCCCACAGTCAAGGATCTCCCACAATTACGACCCACTGCTTCCTCCTGGTGCAGATGTGTAATTCAGGCTTGACCAACTATCATACTTACTCAGGAAGAGATTTATACTCCATGCATGATACCAAGGCCTTAAACCCATTCTGCAGTTTCAGGTTTGGGTGGAAAAGGAGCTGTCTTCCTGCTGCAGAAGTCA
This sequence comes from Xenus cinereus, assembly GCA_025774025.1. NCBI lineage: Eukaryota > Metazoa > Chordata > Aves > Charadriiformes > Scolopacidae > Xenus > Xenus cinereus. Next base: position 161,595,470 of record JAOXJK010000001.1, read on the forward strand.
CATGCTCCCAGCTTTCACCATTGCAGAAGTCTCCATTTGCGATGTGAATGACCACAGTCTCTGGCTGCTCCTCCTGTGCAGCTGGGGCCTTGGAGTCTTGTCTCTGCAAGGTCTCTGTAAGGAACTTGTCAACCTCTTTTTCATTTTCCCTGATGCTGCATGGTTTGCTCTCTTCCCCTCACAACTTCTTTACTAGCTGACACATCTTCTCATCCAGAGCACAGATGCAGGCCTGGGCACCATCTTCACTTGTTTCAAACTCAGTGGGAGACCCCTGGACTCCCTGCAGCCCAAGCTTTGTAAGGGAGGAAATCTCTGATGTACTGAAGTACTTGCTTTTGTTGGGGCTTGGATATCGTGCCCTGTGGCACACCATCACATGTTAAGCAGTCCCATGCTGTCTTCAATAGTTGCTGGCACCCTGCCACATGCCCTTCTGTACAAACTGCTGTGCAAACTATTGCATCTGTGAGCTGCTTCTGTTTGCTGTGCTCATGTTTGATGGTCACCCTCACTTTAGCCTGCAGGGATATTGGCCAAGAGCATGCTGGGGGTGCAGATTTTTCTTTGGCTAGATTTATCACGTTACCAACAACAAAACAACACAGCAGGGAAAAAAAAAAGGCACTCAAAAATTGCTGCAGAGAAAAAAGATTTTAGATTTTTTTTTAAGTATAAATGACATGCATTTTAGCTAGAGATCACTGACAACATGCTGGCACAGCTCAGCATATTTGCTTTTATGTCTGTCTGTACTGGCTTTTTGGGCCTATGTCCCTTGATGTTTATCACCTGGGTTTTGGGATTCCAGATTTCCCTTTTTGGGACCATCCCAGGTTTGTCAACCCTCAGCGAAATCTTTCTGGAGAGGTGGCTGTGGGGTGAAGATAACAGGAAGTGCCCTACAGAGTAAAGTCTGTGCTTGGAATTGCAGAATTACAGAATCATTTTAAATGGAGAGGGACTTCTTCAAATTGTCTAGTCCAACCACCTCTGCTCAGAGCAGTGTCAGCTACTGCAGCTTGCTCAAGGCTCCGTCCTGTTGAGTTTCAAAGAAGAGAGACACCACAACTTCTTGGTCCAACTCATTTCACTCTTTGACCACCCTTACAGTAAAAATATTCTTATGTTTAAATGCAATTTCATCTACTTGAATTTGTTTCCATTGCCCCTTGTCCTGTCGCCTATCAGAATAGCCTGTTTACAATTTCTTTACAGCCTCTCATCAGGTGTTTTTGCACACTGATAGGATGCTCGTGAGCCTTTTCTTCTCCAAGATGAACACTCCCGGGTTTCTCAGCCTCTTCTCACTTGACTGTTGCTACAAGCACCTCAATCATCTTAGGATGAGACATCCCACTCTAGAATGTCCATTTCTCTCCCCTGGGGAGCCTGGACCTGGGTACTCAGCACTCCAGATGTGTCCACACCAGGGATAATGATCACCTCCCCCCAGGAGGGGAAGAACCACCTCCCTTAACCTGCTGAAAATGCTTTTCCTAATGGAGGCCAGGAGGCTCTTGCGATTTCTTTGCCACAAGAGAACTTCTCCATGATTCCACCACAATCAGACTGGATAAAGAAGTTAGACCCTGGGAGAGCTCTACTGGGCATTAACCTTGTTTTCAGTGTTTGCTGTAAAGAAATATAGGACTATGGGACTATGGAGGGAGATGGAGAAAGAAGAGAACACCCATAATCTGTGTCAGTGTTGCTGCATACCACAAGCAGGTTGAGGGACCATTCAACAGAAGCTTTCTTACCTGAGAATGTGGGCACAGGGCCCCTTTAAATCTCTTTGGTGCACCATATGTGCCATGTGAGACAGAGAGGAGGGGTGTATTGTATGATATGCTGCCAAGTCATATGGGTGGAGGCATAAAAATGCCTGTAGGATACATTCCATGTTGGGGCCTGTGCCACGTAGCTTGCAATGGGGATATGAGCACGGCATTTTAAGGCAGAGGAGATTTCTAGCCTAGGCACAAACTGTTCCATGACAGCTGGACTCAGTGCCAGGCATTTAGTGTACTCATATAGATGTATTCCCTGCCCATGGCAGGGGGGCTGGAACCAGAAGATCTTTAAGGTCCCTTCCAACCTAAACCATTCTATGATTCTATGATTCTGTGTGGCTATAGAAGCAAAATTCAAGTGGTCATTCTAAATGTTTTATCTTTATTGTCTCCAAGTTACTTGTGTCTTTCTTCGGAGCGAACATTTCCTGGCATAACCTTTAAGTTCCAGTCCACAGAAACTGACTTTTCTTAAAAGATGCCACAAACCCAACGTATTTTATGTTTCAAGTGGAGTTTAAGATTGAAAAGGCAGAAATATTTATTTCAGATAAGGTTAGTAAAATATTGAATTAGATGATCTATTTTATCCTATGGTACCAGATAAAGGACACTTTTAGGTAAAGTGCATTGCTTTAAATGGAAGAAATTCACAATGGATTTTAAGAAATACTGCTTTGCAGAGAGTGGTCCATAGGTACAATACCTAAGAACCAAAGAGAATAAATGTTTTTAGGAAATCAATGAATACGTCAACTTTAACCGAAGGGTATTGTAAGCTGGCGAAGCTCGAGTTTGTGTATAGTCAGCCACACTAGCTAAATCCCAGAAGGGAATTCCTGACTGAGCACAGTAATTTCTTCTTAGATTTGCAGTGATTTATTTCATATAGACTTGCTTTTTTTTTGTTTCCACATAAACAAGCAATGAATGATTGTTCTTTTATGTTTTTAACTTCCAGTCCCTATGGGTCAGTGTGGACAAGTTACTTGGTGAATTATCCCATTGTTTATATCTAATTCGACATTGCTGTGTACTATACTATTCTTTCTGCTTTTGAAAGTAAAAAATAAATCTCAATTCAAAACCATACAACAATATTCTTACAAGATGTAAATGAACTGTTGTGATTTATTAGAAATAACTTTAACATATATAATCTTCATTGGGGATCTCAAATGCAGGTGTTCAGAAGGAGCATACATCTGGCTGCGTTAGTCTTCGGTTTATGTGTTGAACGTGTACTTTTCCATGACAAATTTCAGACAGCCAGTTCCCACATATGTATACACAAGAGCATTCAGTCTAAGAAAAAAGGCTGGGCAGTTTATTTTACTAATTACAGTGTATACAAATATTGTTTGTATGTATTAATAAAACACAGACTATGTTTATAGTCCCAAGGAAGAGATTCGTGGAACAACTTTCTTTTTAACTAGTATGAATCTATGATTAACTTAGTAATATATACATTCATTTCACCTGCTGCCCTTCTCCATGTCGATGGCAGTTTTTACCAAGCATCAGATTTGCCTACTATGTTAGAATACTTCCTTCTGAAGAATGCCCTAGGTGGTCAATAATTGGACTGATCACCTTCTTTTTTAAAGTGAGCAAAAGAAGCTAAAGCACCTTTGGCGGGGTGCCCCCTTTGATATTGGCTTGTCTTCAAAGTGCCTTTTAGCACGGCTGGAGATGTAGTCCTTGTTAACAGGATTTCTCTGTTTTTTGAAACGTGGAACAACCTATCTGACAAAATAGATCAGAACACTTTTTAATTTTTTTATGAAAGCAAGTTTCAGGAGCTGGGATGAAGACTGTGGAGATGGAAAATACTTTAATTTAGCTGGTTGCCTGTTTTTTGACATTTCTTATAAAATAGCTATTATGCATTGACAATAGATTTACAGATCTACAAATCAAAATTGTTTAATAACTTTTTATGTTTGACAGCTGTTTGTGAGGATATAAAAAAATCCTGGCATCTTTGATGAAATGTTAACAGGTTTTTGAGCTAAATATTTCGCATTCACAGTCTAGAGGGGAAAAATGTAAAATCCCCCTTAAGCAAGGAAACTTCTTTGGTACATTTGTCAAAATTCAGATTTAAAAAAGGACTGATATATGCATTTGAACATCTAATTGTTTACATTAGTATACTATATAATAAATTTTGCAGTATTATTTTTTCATAATTGAGAACATATTAATGTAATAAAATAAAATCAAGGCCTACCATGAATAATTATTAAATTTTTGCACCTAAAACCAGGCTAACACAGACTGGAATTTGTTTCTTATAAATTCAGCCATCTAAAAATTAGGTTCCTAATCTAAGCTAGATGTGTAGGTTCTCTCTATAGTCACTTCCAAAAGATATACAGCTCCGCAATGTTCTTGATAACAAAACAGATGGAATTATTTGCCTTTATGAGATGCTTATCTCTCTTTAGACAATTAGACTGGACTAGGTGTTCAATTTTTATATAAGACAAAATTTTTAATTCTGTATTTTTTTTTCCTTTATTTTTTTCCCCCAGAAGATCTTGATTCCTTCACATAACAAGACAGTTTTCTGAAAAGAAATCACAATTTTATAGGGAAGGAATTATTTGTAGTAAGGCTCCTCTCTTACTTATTTAATAATAATTTGGAATTTGAGTAGCAAATATGGTATGGAATTGCAAGAAGAGAAAAAAAGTGCTTACAATTCCAGTTTTAACATGTGAACAAGCAGTCCTGCTTGATATTGAACAAATTCCAGGAACCAAAATGTGTATAACAGAGAAAAGTTATTCCTCCCACCTTAGTGTAAACACTGCCATTTGATCAGCTCTCTAGATTCCACTGCTTGTATTACCGGAGGGCTCATTTCTGCTGCCAATACGGGCACCACGTATTATGAGAAACATGCCCATGGGCTTGTCAAATACTTGGTGCTGGTGACACATGTATTCTGTCTGTGGTTCCAGAGTACTACTTCACAGTTGGTGCAATCTGGTCCCAGGAGTGAAAACTTCTGTAACTAAGAGGGGTCCAGTTCATGTTTCCTGGGACTGCTATAAGATGACTTAATGCACAGGAAGTAGGAGTTTTGCTTCAGAAACTTGTGGCTCATGAGAATTCAAATGGTCAAACAGACATCAATACGAGATCATATGCTGCATGGTCAGTCTGGAGGCATAGGACTGGAAAATGCTGAAGATTAATAAATAACCATATACAGTTCTGTTAGCTGACCAAAATAGTTTCAGGTCAGCTGGCCACAATTCTTTGATGATATTGACCTTAATGGCTCTGTTCTTTATATCTCAAAAGAGAAATCAAGTATAATACTATCTCTTGGACTTGCCAAGAAACACTGAATTCTACTTTAATCACCTCTAAACAAGTTTCTGTGTTTAATTACAATATCAAAAATTATGCACTTTGGTCTCTTACATCTTGGTCAGGAAACAAAATATGGGGCAAATTTTGTCTAACCCATTTGAATTAGAATTAAAAAAAAATAAAATATCCTGTGTAAGGGCTTCTGATACTGTTGAAGCAAAGATTTGCATTTGTTGGGTTGAGCTATGCACAGATGTTAATTTCACTAAATGAACTTTAATCATATTCTAGATAATGAGGCAGGAACCTCATTAGTGAGTGATTTGAATTTTTTGTTTAAAGTTTCTGGGTTTGTAAATGGTATACACATAACAGTGTTACTACTTTGAGCATCCTGGACTAGTGGGAGGTGTCCCTGCCCATGGCTGGGGGGTTGGAACTAGATAATCTTTGAAGTCCCTTCCAACATAAACCATTCTATGATTCTATGACGCATAAGCATCTAACAGAGTATCAGTTCATGTTTTATGGTCATTCTATATTGTTTTTATACGTATTAGCAAATATATATATACACAAATACATATATACACATATATGGGCTGCGTTACCTTCTTACAAATATAGACAGAGATGTTCAAACACAAAATTTAAAAACGTCTGTTATTATTTTTGTTAATTAAGCTATATGCAGACATTTTGTAACCAAATTGCAAAGATAATTAGAAACTATTTTTCTTTTCAACTATAATTAGCCTGTATTTCAAGTTAATCATGATACATCTTGCAGAATGTTTACATTGTCAGAAATGTACACTGGCAAGCTTCAGATCTAGAAAAATAGCTAATAGCCTTATGCAAAAGTTATGAAATGTTTCTGTGTTGTTTGGTGGTTTTTTTTTTAATTATACCTGTTTTGTTTCCTTCTTTTTTTTTTTTCTCTGTGAATAAGCATAGATACTATTCCCTGGAGGTAAGTGAACAGCTAAAAGCTTTGAACTCAGTGTTTTCAAGGCTTTTAATAGGATTTCCCAAATATTCAAATATAATATGTGCAAAGCAGGCTTACCAGGCAAATTCTCTGCTACCTGCGGCAAGAACTCTTCGAGGTTTTTGCGTAAATTTTGCAAACTGGTTGTAGAACTGAAAAAGGTCAACCACTTGACATTCTTTGATTGTACAGCAAATTATTCTGCAAGGATTCTGCTGTCACTTGACATAAAACCACTATTAATTCAATAAAGTTTCTCCAGTTTCTGGACTTGCACCTGAAATCAGAAAAAGATGATAGAGTTTTCATCTCCAGGAAGGGATTTCTGACAATTGCTTATGTTTCTAAAGTACTTAGCCCATTTCATCAGTGCAGAATTTTCCCAAAGCTTATCTCAAGTGATTATTTTGCCTGGTTTACTAGTGCAAACAAAATAAAAAGGAAATTGTTGTTTATATATTTTCCATAAACATGCAGAACACCAATAAACTGAAAACCAGTGTTTTTGTTGCTGTGATGCAAAAAAGATGTCTGTCTGTTACCATGATTTTGAAGTTAAACAGACCAATGGAATGCACATTATCCATATCACTCTTCAGCAAGCTCCAGAAGGATCAAAGCAGCAGCCATTGTGTATGCATGCATAGGCACAGCTCCAAAAAAAAAAAGCAAAACCTGAAGCAGAATTAGAGCTGACCTCTTTTCTAAACAAGAGGCTTCTGTGGTTAATCTGACTATTATCTAATTTAAACTGAGTCATAGAAGGAACCTGGTCTTCGCATGCTACTTGCTTTTGTCATGGAATCATTCATGACCGGCTATATGGCACTAAAAAGTGGTATCAGCAGGAAGAGTTGTTCACTGGTATCTTACTGCTTTTTGTTCCTTCTGTCTGACACGAGCTCTACAGCAGCACCATGCAGGAAGCAACGTTCAAAAACACATTCAAGAAAAAATATTCTGATCTTACAAAGCCTGTGATTCTGTAACCCTTATTATCATGGAGCAGAGCCATGAGTTTTCCCACTGATTTAAATCCACTAATTTGAAAAAGGTTATATAGAGAAACAAGATCCTTCTCTCTCAAGTAGAGGAGGGAAGAACTAGTTGCTTGGTCAAGGGATCCAAGAAGGACTTTCTCTTGATAAAATCTGTAATCCTGCTCTTTATCTTTCTGTTGATTTTTTTTTCCTCTTTATTAGATAGTGAAAACCTTTGACTTAGTCTCATAAGGTGGAATAGCAAGGATAGACACGATGAATAAGAGACTTCTTGCACATAAAATGGCTTTCAACAAATGCTAGACTTGAGAGATTCATAACTAACGTACTACCACCTGGGTTACCACTGAAAAAGTAATCTAGATGTGAGGAAAAGATCTGTTGCTGGTTTACAATTTTTTCTCCTACACATGGATAATACTACCATTCCACTCTTCAGCTTTCTTTACCATCAGGGCTCTTGTAAGACCCCCTTACTTGTATTCTTATTCTTATTTTAGAGAGAAAAAAGGAAGCATAAGGGAACAAAATGACTAGCATAAGGTCACCAAGGAGATCAGTAGTAGATATGAGGCTGTCATCTAGTGTGCTGTACAAGTGTCTACATTAAAGTTTTAGTTCAGCTGAAATGTGTTCCAGTCCATGTGACCAGACTAGAGGTCATCATAAGTGAGCCCCTAGAACCTGTACAATGTTGACACTAGGTCTTTGGCAATAATCAGTTCTCTCTGCAGATTTACTCCTATTGCACAGCAGAACATGCTAGTTTGTGTGTTGGCTCCATGCACTGAGCCACACCAAATAAAACCACAAACCTTTCCATGTCAGCAAACATATACATCTACCTATCTATCATCTAAAACACCTCTTCACGACATATTGTGTATGCTACATACCAATTTTGGTTTTGGTGTATTTTTAATACTTAATTGTTTTTAATACATAATCAAGTGTAATCTTACCTTTTTAGCCAGGATTGCCTCTGATAAAAGTCTAGGAAAACTGTTTCTCTGGCCTCCCTCTCTTAATGGAGAAACAACCACTTCCACAGAACGACTTCTAAAATTTTAAGATCGATCTATCTATCTATCTATCTATCTATCTATCTATCTATCTCATGAATTGGATTCAATTTTCTTCCATCCAAAATAAATTCAGAGACCTTTCCGATAATCAATATATATATATGAGGGAACAGAAAAAATGGTTAAAATTAAGCATAATAGTCAAGAGATAACCACCTTATCTTTTTTTCTTTTTCAATATTTTCTTTGTGACAGATCAATGCTTTGATTCATCTGCATCAGCATATATTAGGTTATGCATCATTTCACTTTAAGAAAATATTATTCAAACTATGCAAATTTGAAATTTGAAAATTCAGGCTACACTGAATTTTAATTGTTGTGTAATTTAGAGATTAACTTTGAGAAAAGGTTGCATATACATTCATTATTGGTTTATAAGATCCATTAATTAAAAAAAAAAATAGGGATAACGATTTAAAAACATTTAAGTATCTAGAGAAAACTTGGAGGTTACTTTTAGGGAAAAAAATTCTTTCTAACTTAAGTTTTGTTAGTTAACAAAAGAGAAAGACGGAGACATAAGATCCTAATTAATTTTTGAAAAAAAAATCAATGTTTTTGGAAAAAGTTCATAAATTTGAAACTTAGTGTTTTATTCTATGTCTTATAAAATCATATTATCTGGGAAAATATTATAATACTAATTTGAAAGTTTTAAATATTTATAAATGAGCACTGCAAGATATAGCAAAGAAAATCACGTAAATATGAGTGACGAGATTTAGCAGATCATCTCTGGAAAAATCCATTATGGAACTAAGCTTTCATGAAAACAATAGTTACTGAACTCCACACACAGTTAAAAAGATGTCAGCACCAACAGTGAGTAACGTACATTCAACTCAAAAGAAACAACATTGCCAAAAATTCAGGAAATAATGTGTTAGTGGCATTACTATTAATTATAGATAGCCGTAAATATGACTTTCAGAGTTCCATCTACAGACAAGATTCGTCAAAAGGCTGACTAATTCACTAAAAGATACAAATGCACACTAGGAGAAAAGAGCTGTGTCATTTACTCTTCATTTGCCATTTCATCCTCCTGAGAAGGTTATTCAGATCAAGAGACCGTAACAATGCTAAATGCCATCCCACTTAGTGTTTGAGACGTGTGTGACACATTTTATACTTAGAAAGAAAACAGGTAGACTGTTTCAAAAAGATGGAGATTCCCTCAGGGACAAGAACAGTTATCTATTAAAATAATTGACAAAATAAAAAATTTGATTGCTAAAACCAAAGGGAGGTACACGCTGTGTATGCAGTATGTATTATTTTCCTTATGCACAGAATGGTGTAGTCAGTGGGCAGTGACAGTACGGCCTTACCAGTACTGGTATTTCATAGACAAAAGGAACGTTATGAGTCTGGGCAAAGTGTGCTCAGCTGAATTTCATGACTTTTGGTTACTCTTGTCAGTTCTTTCTAGTGAGGATGAATCAGACACTGCAACATGAAATTTCTTGTCCTGCAAGGTGTCATGCATACTCTAGAAATGTATTTTTATCAAGGATAACTAAAAGTTTATTTCTAAATAATTTGTGCAAAGAATATATGAAATATCATAAGAAATTGAATTCTTAAAGTAAATTACTGAAATACATGGGATTGCCTGCCTCTTGTACTCGCCAGGGTAGATACATATTTCTCATAAGAAGATATATTTAGGGTAAGAATACAACAGATTTGAGAAGATCAGCCTTCCTAAACCTAAATTTAAACGTATGTTAAGCAGTAGGGTAACTGGAGATCTACATTCAGGCATGTAAATCTCATACAGAAGTGTAGTTCCATGGGATCTGTTTACACTTTTAAAGATTTGTATGCTACTATAAACATGTTCCTGCCCTCTGGTGCTTTTACCTATTACCCTGATTCAGCCCTGCATCCTCAGCTGTTGAGTTTATGCTACTGCAATTTTATGACCAAAGAGTTATACTGTCATCTAAAATAAGGCCTCTAACCCTTTAACTGAGGTTTTTAATTAGATGACTACAGTGGTAATCAAAGGCAGGGCATAGCACATTGAAAAATAGTCTATGAGAGCAGGTGCCTAGGTTTTTATATTGCTGACAGTCCACTTTGGCCATTATCCAAGACAAGAATCCTGCCCTTTTAATTTTCCTCTCTGACTGATGGACAGTCCTGCACCTACCAAGATCAGTGAAATGACTACCAGCCATTTCAGAGGCCAGTGAATCAGGACCTAAATTCTCTCCTGCTCCTCTGGGACAAAGTGCCATATGGCAAGCTGACTGCTCTTGCCCATAGTCCTGTCGTGGAGAAGGGAGAAAAGGCTATGTGATCAGACTTAGGTACCCCACACCTGCTCCTTTCTTTTTCAGCATCACTTCAGAGTTGAAACTGCTTTCACAGTTGCTGAGTATAGGAAGTGTGAGAGAGAAAGGGAAATAAGGGATAACTATATCTCTGTATTGTCATCACAATAATATGCACTTTATTCCGAGATACCGAAAGAAAAATGTATGCACAGCTATGATGTCCTGAAAACTGCCAGTTAATTTATTTTTGTCTTGCTAATGTACTTGAAATGATTTATTTTTAATATCTTTCTATTGGCTTCATGGAATAGTTAAGAATTTGTGTTATTTCTAATGCTGAGCTATTAGATACTGCAGATACATTTTTTAAATCTGTAGTTATTAGTGCTTTCTGGCTTGGAAAAATAACATCATGTCATGATTCTGACAGCACAGTTCTTTTAATTGTTGTGGGTCTATTAAAATATTTTACTCTTTATTATACTTTCTGACTCCATTTCTTCTTTATATACAAGGTGAAAATATTGACTAATATTAATTTAATGAAAAGACGAAAGAGTTGTAACACTCGTATGAAATCTAGCTCTTTAAGATATATTGTGTAGAACAATGCAAATCAGTCCTATAGCATTATTTTTTTTGAAATATATTACTTAAATGGCACCAATTAAACACTTTAAGACAAGATACTGTTGTATCAATATTGAACTTGACTGACACAATGTAGGCTTAGATCACCATAATAAAAATAGCAATTAAAAAAATCTAGGCCACATTCATTATGTAGTTAAAAGAACACTTTACGAATAGTATAGCTGTTGAGATAACTTTAACGTTGAACTACTTTTTATATTGAGAGGTTGCTCTCCCACCCTTTACCCTGATTCTACTCATTGCTTGCTTTCTCTCGTGAATGAATGGTCTTTCCAGTGGTATAATGTGCTTTTTTTGAAAATTCAGTAACAAGATTGTTGTTATGATATATGTTCCCAGTTATTTCACCATTACACCACTTCTCTTAGCTTAAAATCATTTGTCTTTCTTTGGATTGCTTTCATACTCTTCATACTTAAGGATCTTATTGAGAAATACTGGACTGATATTCCTGAGACAGAGTTTCTAGGCATCGACACATTTCTCTGGAAGCTTTGCCAGTCATTTAGTCTAAGTTTCAACTCCTCAAGTGATAAATAAATAAATAATTTTTCCCCCCTCTTTTATATTTCGTATTTTTCTATTTAGACTGTGAAATCTCCAATGTACAAATAATTTCAAACTATACAGATATGCCATACCATAAGAGCAATATACATGAATCTACCAGAAGTAACTTCCAGGAGCAATATGCCAGTGACACAACACTCTATCTTGAAGCACAGTGATGTATCCATGTAGGAATTAGCTATTATTTTTTTTCCCTCCATTCGTATGATTTTTTTAATTATTATGAATATTTTTCCCCATTATTATATTTTGCATCTTAAAGAATCTGATTGTGGGTTTTTTACACCTTTTATACTAAATATTTTTGAGCTATGACTAAAGTTGCATGTGAAAATAGACATTTAGTAAGCTAGTCATAAAATTCTGTGGTTTAGAAAGTTTAGATAGATACCCTTTTTTTCCTTTAGAAAACTATTACTTTTGTCCAGTAAAAACTGAAACCCAAAGCAGTTTCAGCTTTAAAAAAAGAAACCAAACAAAAAAAACCCAAACAAATGAAAACCCAAGCCAAACCACCACAGAGATATACCTTAACAACACACTTAATCTTGAAGATTAAAACATAAACAAAACACAAACATAAATTTAAGAAAGTGACACAAAACTCCAAGGACAAGAAAATTATGTAAAATTACTAAAGGGTAAGCAGTTCTATATAAGTATATCCTCAGTTATGGGAGATGCAGAACCTGCCTGTGGCAAATTTCGAAATGGATTGTGTTTCAGGCAAATAGAATCCTCCTTTAAGCTTTGAGCTGAGAATGGGAACATGTAAATTGTCCACCACCTTGCTTCTGCCTTCATCATGTTTTTTCTTCAGAGATCCTCCCACTGAAAGCAATGAAAGACCTCTCTAGCTTACCTGTAAGTGGTCACCTGAGATGCAAAATTTCTTGAAATTTGTCAAAGACAGTATATGCCCAAACACATGAAAGTTGATCCTTGGTGTCTCTAATCCCAAATTTTGGGAGGAGGAAGGAGTGGGGAGGGGAGAAAAAAAAAAAGAAAGAAAGAAGGTAAGTCAGTGGTATGACAGCAAAATGTTTGCTGACTGTTCTGCCATAACTTTAAATAAAAATCATAAGCACTTTCCCATCTGAAGAATTCTTTAAAAGTGGAATTATGTATTTTATAATAATCTCTGTTAAAGTGAATAGAAATCACTCTTCAGTTGTATTTATGAGCAGCACTGTCCAGATATTAGCATCTTAGAAATCTCTGAAATGCCACAATTCCAAGTCAAATAAATTTGTAATTTATTTGGATTACTGTAGTAATTACTATTTTCAAGTGTCAATCCCCCAATTGTTTTATTTTTAATAATTTGCTTATCTTTTTTCCTGTTGAAAAGTTGAAAAAATAAGTATTTTACGAAACTCTTATTACTAGGCTAGTCACAATTCAACTTAGAATTGAAGCACCTTATGTGTCTTTTGTCCAATTGACAGATCAATGTGACTCTAACATATCCTTTCTCTCTCCCTCAGAGTATCTGTAGTGAAATTTAGGTCAGCTGTAACAAAAAGTTTCTGCTTTCCTGAGCCATAGGATCTGTTCCTTCTATTGTGAATAATGTCATGCTCCCATGAGTTGCAGAAAGAAAACCCGTCCTTTTTTTTTTTCCATTGGTTTCCTGTTCTCTGTTTTATTCTATAGGACTGTATTTCATTTTATATGACTCAAAATTTTAACAAACCTAAAGAGATATGCAAACTCTCACTGCAATTCTACACAGTACTCCTTTCTTCTACCCTTTCTCTGAATGGGCAAACACCTCCACTATTGCCTCTGAAGTAAGAGTCAGAATCAATTCTTGTATTATTTGTTTTACTAATACATATAACACACCGTTGAAGAACAACAACAAAAAAAAGTTCTACTCATTTACTCAATCCATCAAAAAGATAAAAATTAGATCTGTATGTTTGCAGCTACATAGATAATAGACAGACTTATGCTGTGAATATATTTGGATCCTAGCACTTTTAGTACTCCCAGCAATTTCTTATAAACAACACAGAAAGTAAAGAAATTCTGAAAGAAAATATTTTCATGTATTCTGAACTATTTTAATGAAATAGTAGTTATCAGAATAGTCCCACAGTTATTTTAATTTTAATGTCATATATATATATGATTTTGTTTTCAATAAAAGGAGCTCAATAAATAGACTAACCAGCACGTATTAATTTGTTTTTATACTGCCCCTACATTGATATGATTTGTTAAGGCTAACAACACCTAAAACAGTAGATTAGAGTTTATAATCCATAGGAAAAGACTTAGTTGGAACCTGAGGGCAGAAAATAAGTTAAAAAATGCATGTGTATGCAGCTACGGTCTATAACTAGTAAGATTCTTAATTTGTTCGGTTTTTCATCCTCAGAATGAGCTATAAAGATTAAAAGAATAATATATTAATGCAGTCTTAAGTAAGAAATACAACCTCTTTTTAGGGAATCATACCATAATTATTAAAGGACCCAACATTCTGGTTAATCATGCTGGTAAAGGAATACATATTAAGCCTTATGGAAATTTATGACATTAAGTCACAATACAAAGTCTTTTTGTCTAGAGTTGTGTTTTTTCAATCCTCATATTCTATAAAAAATTTATTTTCTGTTTAAAAGTTTATATATGTGCAGTATGTAGACAAGTCTCAATGATCACCTGAAGTAAAAGTCATAGTATCATCTTTTAAGACCCTAAGGGTCTAAATAAAACCATCATACTTTTTGCTATTAGTTTATAATACCTCGATTTTATCTTCCAGAAATCTGGTTTTAGTGTTTCAAAGTATAAAAGTTCCTGGTATCTCCAAAA
>JAOXJK010000001.1:161610022-161625738 GCA_025774025.1 Xenus cinereus
TATAATTAACTGATGGCCATACTTTAGTCCCAAACCTAACTAGATTTACCTATGTTACCTGCAGGATCAATAAACCCTCCTTATCACTACTTAAATTCTAACAGATATAAAACACCATTAAGAGATATTTACACTAACAGAATTCATTTTAAAACACTCGTAGTTTTTCTGCATGAACAAATATTTTGTAGTTTAAGACTTTGCTGTAAAGGAGTTCACATTTCAATCCTACAATGAAGCAAATCAGCCTCCAGCATTTTGAGAATCAAGTTTGGTGTCACCCCTTAGTAGACTTTACCAATCAAGGGAAAGAAAGACAATTTTATTTCCTAAAAATACAAAATCAATATCTTACTAAGGATAAAGGTATATGACACTCCTGAAACAACATCACAGTGTTTAATCATACACAGTTGCCTCTGTTGTTCAAGTAGTAAAGTCTGCCACATGTATCAGTCACAGAACAAGGAGACTTCCTGTACAGCAGCCTTGGTGTAGGTTTGTAGAAAGGAATATCCAGTTTCTAATCAATTTACTTATTTACACTTTTCTTTCAAAGATTTTCCTTTTCTGCCTCATTTCCTTACTGACATGGCAATTAACCACCATTTCTGTGTTTAGGGAAGCTAAACCATTAAAGAAAACAACTAAATTATTCTTCCTCTCAATTTGCTGAGTCTCTTAGAAATATATGGAAGGACAGACCTTGCCTTCCTTTTTCATTTTTTACCACATCAAACTGGTAGATTATATGGTTTTTATGAATACACATGTAAGTCAATCTTCAAAATACTGGAATGGAGTGTTTCTTATGTTTTTTCTACATCATCTTAATCTTTCTACTTCTTGTTCAGACATCTGTTATGTCATAATCATACTAATTATTTAAGTTTATGTTCTGCTTCTCTTTGTATGCCTACAGGTGAGAGAAAGTAACACCTGAGAGACAAAATAGGGGATTTTTAATATAGAGGTGTGAAATCTGCACCAGGTGATATATAAGCAAAATGTAAATGGAGATGAACTCATGCACTCTCAGAAACCCCCTGTTGTGGAGAGAGTACCTCCACTGTTATGTTTCAGTGAAGAGGCACCTAAATTCTGTCCAAACTCATAGGTTAGGCAATTAGGGCTCTGTAACAAAAATTAAGAGCTATGGGCCCAGGAAAAGGACTTTTAAATTTACATACCTCCCCCCCCCCAAATTGTATGACTTTCTAATCTATTTTGAAAAAAATCCCAAACAAACCCCCCCCAAACAATAGCAAATCAAATAAGAAAACACTACAAGTTCAAAATTTTAATGAATAAACACAGTATTTATCTTTAGGAATTTCTGAGGCTCTTTGTCTGACCTTTGAGTTCCTTACCATCATTTGGTACTTAGAAGGTTGCAAAACCTTGTACAATTGGTAGTCTGAGATGTTTTGGGGTTTAAATAGCTAAATTCCACCTCTGTCGCAGTTCAGATGCTTTCTGCCTGTGCTTTGCTTACTATTTGACAGCAATTTATTTATTTACAAGAGATTTGAGAACCTGTTAATAATGGTATTTCTTATTTCCTGGATCCATCAGTTGACTTACTAGTATGAGCTACATAACTGCTGATTACTTACAATTCTAACTGAAAAATCAATGGAAGCTAAGTTTTGAAGGAATGAGGGTCTACACAGAGTTAATATATAATGCTATGTGCTCCAGAAACCATCAGAGCATGCAATTTTTAACTGGTCATTCAAAACCAGCAGATAGTTTTACCTTACATATTGGTGCTTCAGTTCTTCCTTTACCAAAAGGGGACGGCATTATTTTTCTTTTGTGAATATAAACTAGTTAATACTTGTAGACAATACAGTGTTTTGATGATGCATTAGTGCAAAATTCTCTCTTCACAGCAGTGTTCATATAACATACACTGAATAAATTGTGAGATTTCAAATTGAACAAAGAGTAGAATAACAACCTGCAGTCAAAGGTGATCAATAGATCACCATCTGTTCTCCAAGTAAATAGAAAAAGAAAAGCATAAACAGGTCATTAAAGCCTATATTAGAAAATTAATAAATTACACGGGCACAAGCAATTCTGTCAACACTGTGGGTTCCAAATGACTGACAAACTATAAAAATATCAAGGTTAGTATCTGATGGGAGGAGAAGTTTCACAAGATGTATAGGTTTGAATGACTTGGCTCAAAAGGAATTAGAACTGTGGTTGGAATTCAGATTGTGGTTAGGCATCTAAACACAAGTGCCTACATGATACTGTCTACTCATGAGTGTCCTAGTTTCATCTGGGAAGGAATTTATTTTCTTTCTAGTGATGGCTGTGAAAGGAACGTCAATAACATCTTTGTTTTCAGTTGTTTCGAATGTTTATACTATTCAAGTACTTTTTTCAGCTTCCTACAGAAGCATAGACAGAACGATAGAATGGTCAATGGAATATTCCATACCGTAGACGTCATGGTCAGTAGATAAATGGGAGTTAGCCAGCAAGTGGGAGCTGGGAGGGCAATCTGCAATCACTGCTTGGGATGGTGCCATTTCACCAGGCAGTGAGAGCGACCCATGTCAGTATTATTATTGTTATTATTTTTGTTATTTTTCCTTTTCTGTTATTGTTTCTATTAAACGGTCTTTATCTCAACCCATGAGTTTGGGGTTTTTTTCTCCCTTTCCCCTTTTTTTTTTTCCCCCCTTTTTCTCCCCACCTTTATTGGCATGAGGGAAAAAGAGGCAGCGTCTGAGCAAGAGGCTGCATAGTTCTATTTGCTGGCTGGGGTTAAACCATGACAATGATTTAGATGTTTAAATTTCCACCATAGTCAATAGAGATGAGAGGGTTAATTCACCTACCTAACTATGGAGATAGTTGAGACATGTAACAGATATGATTGTTGCAAATCTGATGTAGACCCTGTTGGAGATCTCAGTCATGTGGCACCAGGATGACAGCCACTGTACCCTAAGGCATCTCAAATGGTATGAGACAGCCGGTGGGTGGGTTACAGTTAAAAAACCATAGCTGATACAATCTCTGTAATCTATTCCAGGTTCCAAACCTGTCTAAGTTAAAAAGGAAGAGTTGTTCAGTGAAGCTTGAGCATCAACATGAAATAAATCTTCCATACTGCTTAAATTTAACATACTCCTTTGTATGGTCTTGGCCTGCGTACAGTCTCTCAGACATCACAGTGCTGGGAACATAATACGGGCCAAGGATTCTTGACTGTGGGGATGTGGTCATAGTGTTTTGGGAGATGAAGAGAAGGAATTTGATTTACATGAGTTATACCATATCAGTTAGCCTTAGTCTCTTGTATTTTATAGTTTAAATATAAACTGGTGTGTTCTATTCACAATCTCTTAGTTGTTCTTCAGTGTGGATAGTTTTTGAAGCACGCACTTACCTTTTTCCATGAGCAACAGAAGTAAAGAACCTGGAGAGGGACTTCAGATTCCATTCTCCACTTTCAGCATTTAAACATAAAAGTTCCTTCTCGCCCTTTGTCACAACTAAAAAGGGGCAATACAAATAGTGTTATTGCCAGGTGAATTCATGCTGATACTATTCATATTCACTTCTCAAATATTTACCTAACAAAAACTATTTGGATTCCTCAGCGGCTAATAATTCACAAGCCCAGGTGCACTGTACAAAAGGTGTTTGCAATATGAAGAGAGGAAAAGGAGTCTATTGACTCTTTCTACTTAAATAACATCACAATTTTTTCCAAACTTCCGTCTGATCACGGTACTATAAAGCTTTAAATTTTTAGAGATAAGCAGGAAGAAAATGCACAAGTGGCTAAAAGAGCTTAGCTCTCATGACGGATTTGCATCCTTCTTACATATGAAGTTGATTGAAGCTTGTCACAATTCCAGTGTTTCTATCTCACAGTACATAGTGTTATTGAGAAGGATAACTAAAGGGAGAACAAATGACAATAGGAGTATTTTTTAATTATTTTTTTTAGGTGACCTGTTCAAGATTAATGGGTGTGTATGGGGGTGTTTTTGTGGTGTTGTTAAAAGTTAGATACTGTCAAATGATCTATGTGGAAGTCAGTACATTTTAACATTTACCTTTCATCTCCCAATGGAGAGGAATGGTATGGAACTATCACAAGAAAAATTAAAGCACATAGCCCACGAGCAATATCCGTTGCCCACAAGCAAACTGTTGTGGTTTAACGCCAGTAGGCAGCCAAACACCACACAGTTGCTTACTCACTCCCCCACAGTGGAATGGGGAAGACAATCGGAGGGGCAAAACTACAAAAACTCATGGGCTGACATAAAGACAGTTTAATAGGTAGAAAAAAAGGTACATATGCAAGAAAAGAAAAATAAGGAATTAATTCACTACTTCCCATCAGCAGGCAGGTGTTTAGCCATCTCCAGGAAAACAGGGCTCCATCACACATAACTGTGACTTGGGAAGACAAACACCATAACTTCCTCCTCCTTTTTCTTGGCTTTCATTGCTGAGCATGACATCATATGGTATGGGACACCCCTTTGGTCAGCTAGGGTCAGCTGTCCCCTCCCAATTTCTTGTGCGCCTCCAACCTACTTGCTGGCAGGGTAGTGTGCGAAGCAGAAAATACCTTGATGCTGTGTAAGCACTGCTCAGCAATAGGTAAAATGTGCCCCTGTTGTCAACACTGTTTTTGTCACATACCCAAAACATAACACCATACAAACTATTAGGAAGATCAACGGCCCAAACCAGTAAAATACAGTACTAATACTAATTTTTCATTTCTGGTAGCTAACTGGTCACAGAAAGAAAAATATTTTGTCAAAGGTAAGGTTTTCTCTCTTCCCTACAAAAAATAGAAGGTAAAAAAAAACCCCAAAACTGGAGAGAAAAACAATAGAAATAGAAGCTATTTTTCCACAGCAGTCACAGAACTGAGGTCAGAAAGGTAGGAGCGAGAGTGATCTTTCCTTTAGGCATTAACTCAGTGTCTTCAATACCTACTCATGATGCAGCTGACCTATTTCAGTTCTCTCTTCTGTAAGATTCTTGCTCACTCAGATATTTTATGTTGCTCCTTTTTTTTTTCTGCTAGAGTGTAAATGTTGTAATATGTTTATCAGAATTACCACCATTAGTCTCTACTACCAAAGGAATGTTCAAAGCCTTATTTTATAGTGTAATCTAATCAGGAAAGTCTAGGTAATTTTAACATTTCCTATCTGATCCTATTGTATTTATGTTTTTGACATACTGCATCCGAATTACAGCTTTGGCCACATGCATTCTCCATCAGTTTATTGCAGTGCAACATATCAAATTTATGTGGACAAAAGAAATATACCTTATACTCAAAGACAAGAATTAATGGTTAATCTACCTGAAATCTCAACAGTTTATCTTTAATCCAGATATAATTATCAGAAAAAACTAATTAATGAAAATTAAGCTGAAAGAAAAACCCCAAACACACAACCATTCAAAACAAAACAAAAACCTCTCTCATTGACAATCTGGTTAGACCTCCCCTGCCCACATTTCTAGTATTTACCCCTTCTTTCTACTGTTGTGCTCACCCACTGCCTCTGTGAGTCTAAGGCTTATGTCCTCAGTCAGTGCCAAAGTGTGTTACATGGAGCTGTTAGCATTCACAGTCCTTTCCCAGGGGAGCCTGATGTTATGGGGGAGCGTTTCTTTTCCAAAAGTCCATTTGTGATTAATTCTATACATATACTAACGCTCCACATACCTTGATTTTTCTTCATCGCTACACAATTCCTCACTGTTTAAGCATTTACTATACACGTTCTTTTTTTTATTTACTTTGCATACTTGATCTTTTGCTCACTCTGCTACTGCTGAAAAAGAAGCTTTACTTGGCTTCCAAGGTCACATTTCTTTAATGACAAATGGCTATTAGTGGCTAATTTATAGTCCTGGAACCTCTGGTATCATGCCTACACTTTCAAGGCCTATGCTGTCATCTCAGGCCTGCACTTCTGTAAGTTGCCTTTTAGTTTTAGGGCTGTGGAGAGTTTATTTTACACAGTGTAGCTGTTTGTATTACTATATGTTAGTTATAACCCATAAAAAACATTGTAGCAAGGAGACATCATCAGACACACACACTTAGACTAAACCAAGTTTGTTAATAATCACCTGACTGTTAGGCAATTGCTATTGCAGCCAAACAAGCTAACACAAAGCTCCAGCCAACAACAAAGTAAGCACAGACACAGAAAACTTACCTAGGCTTGGTCCTGAGGCCTCACAGAGTTAATACAAAGGCTGTGGCCTGTTAACAGCACTAATGGTATGATATTTACTGAGTTAGAGGGTCACAGCTCCCTGTGTCCAGGCTTGTTATCCTAGTCCTTTTTCATGGATGATTTGGAGGGACAAAAAGCAGACGATGCTTTCTGGATGCTCACTGTGATTTGATGCTTTCCAGTCACCTTGTTGTGCTGGAGTATCTTGATTGGAGATTGTTTTTTAGATATCTTTATGCCATCCTTGCTAATGTGAGATTTTTCTAGTTCATGTTTCACCTAAATCCAGTGATGAGACAAGGTAAGACATGTGGAGGTTTTTTGAAGCCATCTGCCCATCTGTTCTAACACAGTTGTAGTCCTTTTATCAAATTTCCTTCTGTTTGGCCACTTTTTTTTTTTTTACAAATTTCCACAAAGATCTTTCATAGCCTGGTATTATTTTTTTTTATTATTTCTAATATAAAAGTTAGTTTTGTTTTGTTATTAAGAATTCTCCTTTCATTTTTCCTTTTTAATGTTTTCTCTGATTGGATCTTTATCTTTTGTTTTTCTGTTTGTCCTTGTGAATTTATTTTCCACAGTTTTACTGTACTTGGAATTTATGGATTCTCCTTTCAGTGGCTGGAGGGGGGGTGTGCGTTGGTTTTTGGTTGTTGTTGTTTTTTCTCACTACCTCATTTGTCTGCTTCTTTGGTTCTTAATCCATGTCAGTATCCAACTGTGATAGATACAGGTTGACTCACACTACCAGTTAGTAATCACCATCTTTCCTTCAAGTCTGTGCTATGTCTCACGTCCTTTCACTTCCAACAGGGACTGAAATCTGTTCCTCAGTTTGAAATGCAATTTCTCACCATACTGTTGTTTTCATTCATTTTTGTGTTGGTTTCTTTGCTGCTTTCTGTATTAAGTTCAGTCTTTTTCAGCTTTAATTTCAGTATAGCAATGCTATACTGAATGCTATACAGACTTTGTAACTGCTGATAAAAGCTGCTGAGCATGCCTTTGCAATTTGGATAAATGACCCGATTTTAAAATTGTTACAGATATAATTAGTGTATGCTGGGTTTATTGTTGTCGTCATTTTTTATTATATTTTGCCATCTGGTAGGTTCTGTGTTTCCTTGTATAAGAAACAGGATACTCAAAAACTAGATCAAAACCATCAGGAACAATTCTGTGAATCATTGCTCAGTGTTTTACACATTGATTCCACTGAGAGATAGAATATTGTTGGTCATACTGTTGAGGAAAGAGTGGTGGAACTGGTGTTTGCCTTTCCCTTATATCCCTGATGGGCATACTATAGAATACTATGCTGTAGTATTGTGTCTTCAAGAATCTGGTCCATACAAATTGCAAATAAGAACAGACATACTAGTTTAGACAAAATTGCCCCAGGGTCTACCTCTGGCAGCATCCTGCAGCAAATGAATAGGAAATAGCAGAAGAACAGAATGAGCTCAGAGTAACACTGTTGAAAAATATTTTTTTAGGTCCCAACAGTCTGCAAAATTAGAACCTCTTAAGTCAGAAATCATCTTTGAGTCTATCCTACTACATCTGTAGTACATCTTACAAACAATAAAGAAACATTATCAAGATAAGATGAACGTGATTTTGGTTATCATAGTCTGTTGGAATATTCTGCTGAGCTTGCAGATCCGACTTCTCTCAGTCTGTCTCTGTGCTATTCATATGATTTAGCATTCCTACCCGTACACCCACTTAAGGTTCTCCCTATCCCAAGTATCTTGACATTTTATTTATAGTTTTCTGTAATGGGTAAATGACTCAGATATATTTTATAATATAGATTAAAATAAACGGTGTATTTGTTTGTATTTTCAAGGGACTGTAGAAGTACAGGATAAAAGGTGTATTTTAATCAGTAATCATGCTCCAGGAAATAGACTAGCAATGTCTGTGGAGATACAAAAAAAGAGCTGATCTTACAATCAATGATAGACAAATATAAATCCCTCACTACAGACATAATCAATAATAGATGTGATAAGTACAGTCTTAGCAGTACTACTACAGAAAAAAATGAATGAAATGTTATTGCTAGACAAATACAGCTTTCACAAGTAAAATCAGGTTTTAACATTATCCTGAATATTGATTGTCCACAGTGTTCTGCCAAGTAAGGCATGTCTTGACATTGTCTTTTATTTGTAATCAAGTCTTTTGAGTGACTTCCAAGTCCATTTGGGTATACAACTGTCACCAGAAATCAGTACAATTCTTTGTAGAAGCAAATGTTTTTTTACATTGGAGCTGCCACTTTTGGCATGAAACTTGTCTCAGACTCTAAAATAGCAACTGACTGAAGTGTCACAGTACTATATTCAAATAAATGGCTGGACCCAAACACTCAATAGCTGCATGTTGGCTGGTATTTGGAAAAACTGAAGAATACCACAAGGGCATATTTACCATATCCCATAATTATATTAAAGGATATCATGAGGTTTCTTTGATCCCAGCAAGCAAAGTGTCATGAATAGAAATAAAAGGTAATTTACTAATCATAATCCGTAATGTATTTATAGGCCTCTGAACACAAAAGATTTTAAATTAAAAGTGAAAATGAGAAGGTGGATATACAATGACATCAGTGACGAGTGGTTGAGAGCTTTGTCTGCGTTCAATGCTTAGTACTCCTAGGTCACGATAGTAGACAGCAGTTAAATACTTCTGCTGTTTATAAAATTAATTTTCTTTTTCTACTGGTTGCCTATTCAAGTTCTCTAAAATCCAAGCCTCTGGGACCAAGAAATATTTTACCTATTTATTCTGCGATCACATACTGCCTATTCTTATCCTTTTCCCTGCACACTGTGCAATACATTAAGACTGACCACAGGAAGTAAAAGCAGCACATAGCAGCCAACTTTATGATCACAGTAACAGCTATAAGGGTGCCAGACGTCATAGAGGAACTGTTGAACTTGTATGCAGTTCAGCAAAACAATTATAGTGGCAAAGATGTATTTTAAAGCAAGAAATTGAATCTACCAGAAAGAGTCAAGTATTATTTGTTTCTGACATCACCAATGCTGTCATAGACACCAGTCAGACAGCTGTCATGTCGGATTAGCAGTGGAAAGAGTCACTCCAGATGGTGCTGGGACTGCTGGCCATACATCTGAAGTGTGTGTGAGGTTGTGTCGGGTTGTCACAAAAGGATACATAAATCTGATTCACATCTCAGTTGGCCTGTCTTAGGTTGTGATGAGTTAACCCACTGAGCTTCTGATAGGCAGAAAAAAGAGTAAGTACCTAGGAGAACTCACAATATGAGTAAACAAGAATGGCATACATGTAGATATGCATATCTGAGTGATTCATCTCATCTTAAAACAGATCTGTAAAATAATTTGTTTAGGTTCAAGGAGTAGCTTATTTTTCTATTAATTATAAAGGAAATCTGGCCAACCAGATCCTGTGCAGATGTCTACCCAATAGTTAAGATTAAGTGAGATGAATGCCACTCTGTCTGAAATTATTAAAGTGGTTCAAAACATGCATTTCTGAAACCACAGGGAAGCAGAAAATAAAATTGCAGCCTGGTAAGCTTTTCACTGTATTGTCCTCCTCTTTCTCACTAAGGAAGCCAGGACTTTAGTACCGTCATCCCTGACACAAGCAGTTATATGACAAAGATTTACAAGAATCTCTTTCAAGACACTTTCATCTAATTATAAAGCTTATTGGTATGTAATGTACACTTATAGTGGTTGCCAGTGTCATTTACATAAACTTGCTGAAGCACTTCTGCAGCTGATTAGATGTATTTTGATTTCTAGCCTGACAAACTCAAGCAAAAATGTATAATTTCTGGAGAAAATATTTTGGGAGAAATTGTGGATTAAGGAGCCGGGAAAAGCTGGCCTGCTTGCCTTTTGAATCCCTTAGTAATAAACAATTCAGAATATACAGGGCCAGAGGAAGAACTTGACTCTGTATAGCAATTATTACTAGACTGATCTGAAGGGCATGTCCTGGATTCTGATTGCTGTTTCAAGGACTATGTATATATTTTACATTAAAGAATAACTGTCTTAAAAATCTATGTACATCTCCTCTACCACCACACTAAAGAAAAACAAAACAAAACAAAACCAAAACAGAATTCATAAGCACAGAATGAAACTCCATTTTCAGTATTGGCATTAATGCACTCACCAGACAGGTGTGCATGTTTTAATTCTTAATTAAAACATGCTTAAGAAATTCTGCAATCCAGTTCTCAAGCTTTTTGTCAAGGTTTCTAATTTCTGGGTAATTTCTGGGCTATTATGTGGAAGGTAGGGAATAATACCTTGCAATCAGTTCTCTCTCTCAGAAAAAAAAAAGTGTGACAGTGCAAAAGAATATTCTGCATTCTTCAGCTTAAAGAGGTGAAGATACATCCTTGCAAGTCTGATTCAGGCATTAGATCTGGGGAAAGAGATGGGGATTCCCTCTCTGGAGAGCATATCTTCTAATAACTAACTTTACACAACTTTTTGACTGTCTCAGACAGTAAAACCTCCTCAAGCACTAAGAGTAGCAAACATTAGGTTTGTTTTCTACTTTGAGGAATAAACATTAAAACATCAGTAACATCTTTGGAGGTTCCCATCTGCTGTTGATACCACATGCAGAAACAACTGGACCTGAGTTACCTAGTTTAAAAGATAAGTGGCTATAGCTTGTAAGGCAGACCGCAAGCAGAGTGTTTGAAACATATACAGAAGAGTTTTGGCCCACCTGCAAAAAGCTCTGCAGGAATAACCTGAGTGCTTTTAGAATCTAGCAGTAAATTGCATTTTACATAGGTGCCTATATATGTGTGCAATTCTATGTGTGTTTAAGAAGGGAAATCCCTTCTGGGCTTGGAAATAGATAGATTGGGCCATTGAGCTTGAAACAATAACATTATCTTCTTGATTTTTATTGGGTTTAATATGTGTGTGTGTGCAGTAGTTTTTTGGGGTTTTTTTTCTTACAGATGGTTTTAATTGTTATATTCAGATGGCATTTATTGTGGGGAGTGAGGAATTGTGGAGACGCGCTGCCTAATGACTAATTAGCTTAAGTGGGATAAACATTTAAATGTAGACAATTGTATTGCTCCAACAGCATGTTGACGTTCATCCACAATCTATCTGTGTAGACAGCACGGTGCGTGAGCAAAGAACAGAAACTATATATGCTGTAAAAGAAAAACAATAAACATCTTTGTCCTTGTCTCACAACTTGGTGGAGTCCGTGCCTGTGTTGCCACATTTATTACATTAGTCCAGTCTTTTAAGTTAGAAAATCAGGTATCACCATGCCTTGTCATTCAGGCTACATTCACTCAACCATAAATACATCCAAAGATGAATTTATAAAGATACGATAATTATTACCTAGAAATCCCTGAGTATCCAAGAAAGAATTTTTTTAAAAAATATTAATTCTGTTAAATATTCATTTGAACCATATTCCAGACTAAAAAAAAAAAAAGACAAAAAAATTAAGGCATGTTTTAGAATATGCAAACACCTTACAGTGACAGAATAAACAGAAATATGGGCTTTTACATAGTTTCCAAATTATTTTCACTCTGAACTGAGAAAAACTTCAAATAATATGGTTTTGTTCTAATCAGTGAACACTAAACAAATATGACAAGTAACAACAAAGCCACCTATGAACACAGAAATTGCACAAAAATAGCCTCAATATAAATGAAAAATGCAGTAGAAATTCCATAGTCTCAAAGACAGATAAACTTCATCTGGAGAATAACACATCATTTCCAACAGTTATGGTTACCATATGCCTAAGTAATTCTGACGTATAAAACACATAAGTAGGGTTTGTGGTTGGTTTTTTTTTTTTTCTAATATGAAACTAATGAAAAAGTATGAATACAAAGAACAGAAATTCTCTTTACTAGAAAAATATCCATCTTAACAATGAAGCAATTTCACCATATGATTAGAACAAGTATTATGGTAAAAAATATTGAACTGAAAAGGCAGGGGGGAGTGAAATCAATTGCCTACTAAAAATAGTCTCTAAACACTACAAAAATTCAACCTTCTTGATACAGATGTTTCTTTAGTAAGAATTTGCATGCTAATATTATATTCACATTATATATTTTGTTACCCTTCTTCATGGGTAACAAAAAAGATGCCAGAAATGCTAGATTTAAGTATTTAAAATTAGCTTTTCCTTCAACAAACAGGAGGAATTTTTTTCGGGAGGATGTTTTCAGATACAGAAGAGTTTGGAAGTGGAACTGCATTTAATATGAAGAGCCTGAAAGTTTTCAAACTCTCTTCGATGCAGGCAACAGAGTGTGATGCAGATGAAAAACAGCTTCTCAAGTCATAAAAAGCCTCATGAATTTCACAGAATCCAACAAAGTAGTTTTTCCTTCCTGGATAGGTGGTGTACAAAATATAAAACTCTTCATGACAATGTATCACAGAATCACAAAATCACATGGGGTTGGAAGGGACCTCTGAAGATCATCTAGTCCAACCCCCCTGCCAAAGCAGGTCCACCTAGAGTAAGTTGCACAGGAACATATCCAGGTGGGTTTTGAATGTCTCCAGAGAAGGAGACTCCACCACCCCCCTGGGCAGCCTATTCCAGTGCTCTGCCACCCTCAAAGTAAAGAAGTTCCTCCTCATGTTTCGGTGGAACTTCTTACATTCAAGTTTGTGCCCATTTTCTCTTCTCCTGTCACTGGGCACCACTGAAAAAAAGACCGGCCCCATCCTCTCGACACCCACCTTTTAAGTATTTAAAAGCATTGATCAGAAAATGGAGAAGAGAGCTGTATTGTACCATATTGTTCAGGTCCATTCTCAAGAGTTAAGGGGAAAAAAACCAACATACATACAACCAGAAAACCAACACTTTCATTTTAAGGTTTAGACAGATCCCATAAAGAGGATGTTAGTCAGGTTTTGGGGTTTTTTTTTGGTTAAATTATAACCTCTCCACAATATTTAATTTCTCATGACCATCCAAAGGTATCATTTGCTACTAAACCCTCTCTTCTAATTTAAACATCTTCTAATATAAATCTAATTTACCAAGTAATCACAGTGTACAGGACAACAGTTTGAAATCTCTGTTTTGAAATCAATGATTTTAAAATGTTGGAAATACTATCAACAGTTTAAACTCAAAGTCTAAGTTTTAATCCTGCATGAAAAAATATTTTTTATATGTTCTGTAAACAGTAATTTTGTCTAGAAGTCATTACAAAGAAAGACTGAATAGAAGAGAAAACAAAATATACAGTTAGATATCTAGCACCTTTTACTTCACTATAAGATCAAAGGATAATAAATAGTTTTTATTCACATATTTTCAAAAACAAAAACAAAACAGTCTGTATGATGCAAGAATATTTTCACTGCTGGCTTTCAACTTGACTGATTTTCAAAGATACTGTAAAATTCGAGAACATTATTGTAGCCAACTCATTCCTGTCCTTCACTTTGCCCACCTGTAAGAGATATATAGGGGATTTATTGACTCCTAAGCTAGATCTCCCAGGTGTAATTCTAGAATTGAAAGCAGTAAAGCCAAAAGAGCTCTTAAATGCTTGGATTATGAGCTCCTGTGCCTTGCCCCCAGCATTGTACTACTTTCAGGTGTAAACCACCAATTCTGAGTGTTACTCTGTTGTGCCATGTGCGCATTGCAGCATCAGTCTAAGCTGAACTAAGTTTCTGCCTCTCCACAATGTACAATGTACAGCTGGTTTCTGAGCATTTTAGGCTAACAGTGCTCCCCTGCTATTGATGAATTCTTGAGCTTTTATTTTTAACTGCCTTGTCAATTTAGTCTGAGGCATCAGAGGTAAAATTAAGTTGTTTCTGGATTTCCATATCCAGCAGTAGAACTGCAGGGAGGCATCCCAATTCAGATGTAGACTCTTAAATAGAGGTGCTCATAGATGAGCTCAGTGTCTACAAGTATACTCAACAGAGAACTGGTGCTCAATTCAGGTTTTCACTCCTACACACTTACTACAGCCCAAGGGTAGGATGCCATAGGATATCCAAGGCATACACACAAGGCTAGTTAATACAAAACTGGGTTGTGATAAACTTGTGTTATTCTACAGTAGCAGCTAGAGTCCAGGCAGAGTGTCCCACAGTGTTAGGAGAGGTAGTAGGCATGGATGTTTAGGTAACTGATTGCTGACTTTCAGTCAGCTGTTAAAATACAAACATATGTTTTAGAGTGAGTGGAAAGCCTCTCCAGATTGTACACTTAATTAAATTGTCTAGACATTCAAATGTTGTGCCATTTGAAATGTCAAATATTATTATTTGAGATAATCAATAAGTTATTCAAAACAGTAGCATAGAGCTGTCAGATATAGACCTAGAAGAGACTTGTAACCTGCCAGATCCAGTAGTTGGGTGTCTAAGGGTACCTAAAATTGTATGAGAAATTTATTGATGTGCAACTGGGTCTTTCCCTAGCTGAGATAGTCAATGTAGAGCTTGATTCAGATGTTTACACATCATCTGATATTAACTTAGATGCCCAAAGACATAATGCCTACAGATGATGCTCTGCAATGGCAGAGACCTACCATAGGTCATACTTGTCAGCTCTGTGAAGATGTCTCAGAAGTCATGTGACATTTCAGTGTTAAATTAAATGTCACATCTGTTCACCAATATGTAAGTGTCTACAATATGGATCTCAATCCTATCACTTCAAGGACTAGAGTTTATTTTCACCTAACTCTTCCCAAAATTGACATTGAAATTAGAGTTGCAGGCATAAGCTGATTAAACAGCCACAGAATATTCAAGCTGAGGGTCTGCATATCTCTTTAAAGCAAAGCAAAATTATGAAAAAGCAAATATATTTACTATTTACTGATCATTTAATCAAGACATCCTGTGTTAAGGTGTTAAGACTCACCTTGTTAAGAGTAAGTCTTAACCAAGAACTTCAGGATATAGAATTGGATTCTAGACAATTTTGTGTCTGCTTAATCCTGTGAAAAATATGAATAAAAGCATTTTCAGGTCAAAGGTTATTGTAGCCTAAATTTCATAGAATCATAGAATCATCTAGGTCGGAAGGGACCTTTAAGATCATCTAGTTCAACCATCCAACCATTTGAACTTGGACAGACAAATTTTTTATCAGTCTAGTCTTTCAAAATGATTAAAGTTTACAAATATTTCCTATTTCTAATCTATTTACTGTTGTTTATTACAGCTGAACCCAATGGGGATGCCACAACTTAGAAAATTGGGGCTGAAATGTTGAGAATGTGACAGATGGGGATGATAAGAGAACAAATTATTTCCTGCAAGACAGAGGCTTGGCCATTGAGCAAAGTGTTCTGGTACTATTTTATACTTTTCACTTAATGTCAATGATAAAATTATATGACGCATTTCAGTTACACTAGTAAAACACTGTGTC
>JAOXJK010000001.1:161630938-161642564 GCA_025774025.1 Xenus cinereus
AATCTCCAGAGAAGGGGACTCCACGACCTCCCTGGGCAGCCTGTTCCAGGGCTCGGTCACCCTCACTGTGAAAAAGTCCTGTTCTTAATTATGGCTGTTACCACAGTGAAGAGTTAGTCTCCGCTTGGAGGTTGCATTGTAAAATAGAGGAGGGCGAAGGAGTAGGAAGAGGTGTGTGTGAGCGGGTACTGTTACATTTCTTGGTCACAAATATAAGTGTCTACATCTGAAATATCAGTGATTAGCTGACATTAACCTTTGGAGGGAAAAAGTTTGTGTTGATACCTCCAAAAAATTCACTAGGGTCTTGCAGTAAGTTATGTTACCTTGTCATTAGTGTAAGACTGGAGAGAATTATTCACTTTCTCCTCATTCATCTTTTTTAGACTTCTGCCAGGAAGTGAATTGCAAACAGGATTTTCACTTTGCCAGCAATTTTTAAAATAACTGCCTTTTCCGTCCTCTTTTTATTTTAAAAGAAATCAGTCTGTGAGATGTCTTAGGTTTTTTTTTTTTGTGGTTTCTTTTTTAAATTCAACATTAAAAATAGTACTGCAGTATGAGTCAGTGCTTTGGTATCTGCCATTTATCAGCTCCTTACCTGGCTTAGAAAAAAAGCAAAACTGGATTTACTGTGTTGTGGATGCCAAATATTGTGACCTGATACCGAGGGTGATTTGTTAACGGCCCCTTGTAATAATAAAATAGTTTTTGACTGAAAGAGAATTTCAGGGACTGCTTAATAAAGTTACAGGGAAATGAAGAGATGAAGGTGACCCATGGGATCCTCACAAATAAGCTTCATGTGGTGGGTGTGAGCTGTGTGGTGGATGAGGGGCAGAGGACTGGAAGGGCAGGGGGACATCTGTAATGTAACCTGTGATGCTTCAGCTTTTCTCTTTGTGGTTTGATGGATGAGTCACCAGTTGCAAGCATGAAAATCAGATACTTGCCTTAAAAGCTAGGGACAATTACAAAAAAAAAACAAGCACCTGATCCTCAGTTTTTCAAGCTAGTTCTCCCCCAGCATAGATGATTTTCATTTCTGTGCAGGACCAGAGCGCCATAGGCTTACGAAACTGCAAATTAATAACTGACATTTAGATTTTCCTTGCTCTTGAGTACACTAATATCTGGGCTAGAAAATTATGGTCCTTCATGTTAGCTGGTGCTCTGTAATAATGATCTGCGTTGTGCTTTGCAAAGTGAAACAGCTTCATTTTGGGGTTAAGTGCTGCTGCCCAGTTTGACCTGGTGGTTAGAGCACTTTCCTGAGGAAAGGGAAATATTTCCTTTAACCATTAGAATATTGCTTGTCTACTACCTTTGATGATTAAAAAAAAAAAGTACTTTTTTTTTTTTGTCTTCTCTTCCTTATGAAAAGGCTTTGGCTTGTGGATGAATGCTTGGAGTGAAACACATAAGATTGGCAGAGGTGGTATTTAAGGTATATCCCTCCCACCCCCCAGTTCTTCATGTTTCCTGTTACTTGCTCAGACACTCCGTTGAGGGCATTTAGTCATTTCACACCCTGTTTCTGAGAGATCTGAGGAAATACTGTAGAGATATCACATAGAGACTTCTCTTTCTGCTCTGGAACATAAATGCCTCATTAGTCTTTGTTAAGGTTTGCTTTTCTTGACTAAACCTGAGGTTATTTCTATATTCAAAATTTTTACCTGTCTACCAGGAACTTCTTGCATGCAGTTTTCACTGCCCTTGTCACTCCGTTGTTTTTTTTTTTTTTTTTTCCTGTGCCCCTAAAGGGGTAAACACACATGCAAAAAAAAGCACTGAAGTCAAACCTGGCTGGTTCTGACATATTAGAAGACCAACACAGGTCTTGGGAATTCTGTAAGGATGATATTTCTGTATGTTGTTCATGGAGTGCTTATGTACTCCGCAACATATGAGTTCATAGTTTCTACCTGCCAGTTCAATATCTGGAAAAAATAAATCGGTGCAATCAGTGTACACTTGCAAGTGTATTTCTGTTCATAAAAATTAGAAATACTTTTGCTACATTATAATTACATTATTATATTACCAATCTTGATCTCCTCTATGCACAATTTCAGCAAAGATTTATACTGGAAATATATGAATATCCCAAAGTTGAAAAATACCTAGTATATTGCTCTAGTTTTCCATTGAAGGAAGATGGGGCATTATGACAAATGAATACCATGAAAACATTAGAATTTCTCTATTCCTCTGAGTAGTGCCTGACCTTTATTTGATGCATAGTTTTGTAACTTTGCAGCACTGAAATAATGTGGTTTAGGTTTTGGATTCCATGTTAATAATGTCAAATAATCATGGTATTAAAAGAAAAGGGAAAAAAGTGTTGGCAGTAATTAACTGCTATTTACATTTGTGACTTTTACAAGACTGTAAATATTCCTGTTCCTGCAGTCTGTAGTGGCTTATTTCCTCCTGTGGAAACTCTTGCCATTTGCAAGTAAGAGCTGGAAACTTGCTCCCAAACACTGATTATATCCCAGAAATTTATCCATTACTGTTCATCCAAAACCTGCATTCCTATCTCATATCTTCTTTCCAGGAAAAAAGTTGCTACCTAACCTCCATTCCTCAGTTCAGTGCTGCTCAGTATTTCTGATGTACTTTAGAGGTCTTTGAAGCCAAGGGGTGGCATGCTCTATTTCCCTTCCAAGATGTAGCGTGCAGGGGAACATCAGAAGATACCTATCTTCTCATCAGTCCTGAAAAAAAAAAAAAAAAGAGGACACACATGCAGCACACTTCTGAAGTTCTTAAATATTTTCCTTTCCCACCTTCTGTTACCAAAAAATTCCTCTTCTCTCTAGAGGAGGGATGAACTGTGCCTACTACTCAACTCTGATTTTTCTGCTGTAGGGTCACAAGTGATGAAGGTGGTTGGTCAGTGGGAGGTTTTCACTGGCAAGAACTTGAATCACATATTTGGTTTGGAGCTTCTCACATCACTAAGAGACTAGCTCCACCAGGACCTGAAATGGCAGCACCCATAACATCACTCATTGCTGAGCGTTTATATGAACTCTGAGGATGTAGCCTGGAAACATACTGCCAGTATGGCAATCATACTGTCAAAGACACACAGGTTATTTATCTACTTCCATCCAGGACTATGCTGTGGAAATGTCGAAGTTCTTGCAATAACGGGTCATTTGCAAAACTCATGAGGAATGGGATGGAACTTGCTGCTGATTGCCAGCCAGCCATCAGCTTGCTGAGCCTTGAGCAAGGATGAGCAATGTGAGTCCAAGGGGTGTAAGCACGCTGCTGCCCAGACTGCCCCTGCTCATGGGGTGGCATCAAGTAAAACTTCTTGGTGTCATTTATAACTTTCACGCTCTTCTTCTGGATCTTTCTGCATTGTACCTGTCTACCTGTGAGGGTGTTGAGGCACTGGAACAGGTTGCCCAGGGAAGTTGTGGATGCCCCATCCCTGGAAGTGTTCAAGACAAAGCTGGATGGGGCCTTGAGCAACCTGCTCTAGTGGGAGTTGTCCCTGTCCATGGCAGGGGGGTTGGAACTCGATGATCTTTAAGGTCCCTTCCAACCCAAACCATTCTATGATTCTATGAATGTTTCACATGGATTTGTTTTATACATTCAACAGGAAAAGCCTTTCCCCTTTATTTACAATAGTCTTTACATTAACAGGTAGTTTCTGTTTATACCACAGTAAGTTGCAGGTCAGATAAATGTCTAAAAAAATTTTTATTTGTAGTCACATAAGCTCAAGTGCTTGTCCACACTGAAGTGCATAAAACCATGCCTATGGACATCTGAATTGAGTCTTAGTTCAGTACAAAGACAGCATAGCAAGAAATTAGGAACAAAAATCCCATATCACTGGATAGGATTGAAATCATGGATTTAGAGACTTGAATTTATGGGAGGTATTCAATCCCAGAAAAGAAAAAATACAGGTGATAGATAGATGATGTCTATGTGTCAACGAGGTGTCAGTTACTAATATATCCAGTGGCAAGGAGCCTACAGTTTCAGTACAGTTTAAGGAGCCTAGAGAGCCATACAGAGATCTCTTAAGACACCTAGGGTTACATTCAGTAGCCTGAATATAGGTATTATTATTACTGAGATCTCTGACACATATGAGATGGCCAGACACAATACAAAAATTAGAGGGATCCCATGTCCTTTTGAAGAAGCAACTGTGAGTCATGTAGAATGCACAAGGGCATATCAAATGTTTACAGATGCCTATATTTAGGTAGCTGAATTCAGCTCCAAGTAGCTATTTATCTTCTTATTTTATTATACACCCTACTCCTGAATGCAAATAGACATATAAAGAAAGAAAAAGACAACTACGATTCTGACCTCTTTGTTTACTAACCAGCTGGACTGGAACTGGGACTCTGGAAAACAGTTCTCCCTTCCAGGCAGAAACCTGCAGGATACTGATCCATGCCAGTGAAGGTCTGCAACACTTCTTCCTTTGGGCTCTGTCTAAATGGCATGCTAAATCTTCACTAACCTTCAAAATTCCGTTTGTAAAGCAAATTGTGTTTGTCAGCTACAATGCTATCAATTTCTTATGTATTACAGA
Organism: Xenus cinereus; assembly: GCA_025774025.1. NCBI lineage: Eukaryota > Metazoa > Chordata > Aves > Charadriiformes > Scolopacidae > Xenus > Xenus cinereus. The sequence continues at coordinate 161,635,521 of JAOXJK010000001.1, forward strand.
TTGAGAGTATGATGTTGCATTTCCATCTGTTCTCAACTTTCTTTCATGTTGCAATCCATGCTGCAATAGAAATAAGTTTAATGTTGTGTTAAATGCATAATACATTTAAATACAGCGTGACTTTGAAAATATATTGTCATATGTTTTGAATAATGAAAAGTGTCTAATTTCAAAAAATGATTGTATTTATTGTACAAAATGTGGCATTGAAATATGCCCAATTTTAGAAGCATTACAGCTTCTTCTTCCTCTGAAATACAGGAGAAAATTACTTTTAATTTGGACGATCATGCCTTTCTTTCCTGTTTTCTTCCCATCTTGCACTCATCCTTTGAAGTGAATGGAGCAGTTGACATCTGAGCATGACAATAATGCAGTTCTGCTTGTCAGCCGATAGAGGGAATACTCAAACCTGGCCCTTCTGCAGGTTAACAGGATGAAGTGTTGCCGAGACACCTGGACAATTAATGCTTTCTTTCCTGTGCTTTATTACTGGAAATTATTACGGATGGCCTACTTTCTTTATCCTCTCCAATAATGTAGAAAAGTATCAGATCCAATTTAGCTGCCAATGCGGTCTGTAATTTTCAGTTTAAAAAGTAGCTGTATCCCAAAGGAAAGGTAGTGGATCAGATTACCATCTCGAACTGCATTATGCCAGATAACCAAGGCTAAATAAAGTTTTGTAAAAGACTTGAAACCTGACAGCTGATTTACAGGATAATATATTTTTTCTGAGTTTTATATGAATTCTTCATTTTAAAAATTAAGTTTAAGTGCCATAACTTAAACTTCTTGAAATGGACCTTTGCAAGTTTAGCTAACAATACTCGCTCTGTGAAAAAAATATTTCAGTGAAATTAACTTCTGGAATCTTTTTGAGGTAAAGAAGTTGAACAAAGTACACCAAGAGTTAGGTTTCCTTTCTTCTTTCTGATAATCGGCCATTTAATTCCTTTTCGGTGTTGACCAAAGCAAACAACAAAAAAAAAATCTGACCTTCTTACATTCCATTTGATGTCCCAGTTAATGTGCCACTGAAAATATTCCTTCTTTCACTTACACTGAAATGGATATTCAGGAAACTTCTGACTGACACATGAGTTAGATGAACATTGGTGAAGAACTGGCCCAAGAACTCTAGAAAACTGCTCAGAGATCCACAGGGAAAACTGACAAGTTTCGTAGTACAGGGAAACACAATTTTGTGTTAGTTGAGTTCAAATGACTGTGGAGAATCAAATAACTTGTCTGGATGCTAGAAAAGAGACCAAAAGAAACAATTATGCTTCGGGGTAGGCTGTAGGGAGACACAGATACTAATGTGCCTTGCAGCAGAGAATTCATACCTTCACTTAAATTCCTCTGAAATTCAAGGACATTTGACTTTAGGATGTAGTCCTGGATTACTGAACACCTGCTCCAATTGCTCCTGTTCAGTCTAGACTTTCAGTTTGAGCCTCTAACTAAAAGCAATATAATAAAAAATCTAATTATTATAAATACTTGCAGAAGTCACTAATTACTACATAATTTCTGTTTTCTGTTCCTTATCATTATTCACACTTAGTTTCGGTTATTATGTTTCAGCTCCTTAAGCTGTTTATCCTTTACTTGGTAATTTCCCTTTGGTCACCCTTAGAAATCATCAGAATTATGCTGGACATTCTAATTTGGCAAATATTGTGGAAATCCTTTTGACTCTAGATGCTTAGTAAGTAAGAAAGAATAAGAATACTTGTACCATTGTTATACCAGAGCGCAGGCTTGTAAAATTATTTATTTCACATCTAATAATAAAGCAGATGGAAAGACATATATTCTTAAGGTTAAGATTTATTTTAATTACATCAAAGCTCATAATACAAAACACTTCATTGCATTGTCAGTCCACTTGTCATTTGCTCAGGAGGTGAGCATCCATTTGTTTCTATACTTTCTCTCCATATTTAAATATTCACTTTAGCTTATCTTGGAAAGCCCAGCACTTTTAATTCTTCATGGCAGTACTCAGTACTTACTTACCTCTAAGAATTGTAAGAATATAATAATGTGCCGGTAATCTTTTTTACAACCTTTTTCCCCCCTTGTTCCTTACATAATCCCTAACCATCATTCAAAATTTAACCATAAGAAAGGTTTTTTTAAAAATTAACTGTTGCTTTAAGCGTATAAAACAAAAGTAGGGATTAACCAAAGAATGTAAGAAGTCTTATTAAATAACTTAATGTTTTTGCATAAAAGCCAGTTATATTGAAAGTAAGAGAAAGAAATATGTCTTAATTTCTGCTGTTATGTATATGTTATTATTTCTTCAAGAACTGCTATTATCACCTAAGACTGACTACAGAAACACATGAAAGTTCCTGGTCTATCGTCTGAATGTAGAGAAAAAAAAAAAAAGCCTCAGCAGATTGTTCAGTATGAATGAACAAATTCAAATTTAATATAATGCATGGTTTAGAATTGTCTTCACAGACATAATTCAGTATGTTATGCATATTAGTGCCAGAGAGGTGAATGGTTCTTATTCTGTTCAAAAGATAACTCTGGAAGGAATACCACTTTTAGAGAAATCCTTTAACAATGGTACTGAACAAATAATTCCTTGAAAGAGACGTTGAATTAGGTCATCAGCACACCCTGCTGTGTTGTCTATTTTGCCTTTTCCCAGAAGACTAAGATATCACATGTGAGGATTTTACACTTTGCAAGGAAGGATGGAGCAAGGAAGACGTTATTTAGCAGAATTTCATTTTAGCAGCCATGGAGTTCATTTATTAATGAATGTTTTAAAAAGCATATGACCAGAGCTGCAGTTCTCATCATAGTACAGAAGCTCACAGATACTGAAGTTTATACTAAATACAACTGCATCACAAACATGATGCAGTGGACGTTAAAGTTTCCAGCATTTTTTCAGATTTTAACAGTAAGGCCCTATGCCTTATGTGCATAGCTGTTATAGAAACATATTCCTTGTTAGTTACACCCAAGCTTGTGTACATTATTTATTATATTAGCACAAAAAGAAAAAAAAATAGTTATCCGTAGGCCAGAAAAGTCAAATAAATCTTTTTAGAAATTATATTTCTAATACACAAGTATTTCCTACGTACTGCATCATCTTATGAAATTAGCTTTAAATATTAATTTATTTATACTTTTTACTGAAAGTGCTGACAAGGGCAAATTAAAAAAAGAATTTTCACTTGTTCAGAAAATATTTTATTTACAGTTTACTTGCATTGAATCTTCTTGTGTCTTGTCACATAACAAGACCAATGTTGATGACCTTGGAGCGCTCCCACAATAACTACTTCTGGAGGAAATGCAAGTTGTGTGTACTCCCTTTGGCATTTAAAAGCCTTCAGATATTTCATGTATACTTTGTTCAGTCCTGCATTAAAAACAATGAACCAGGTCTTCAAGCGGTGCTAATTAATATACCTCAAAGTGTAATTCTAAATTATATCAGCTGAGGACCTGGATCCTTTCAGAGATGAACATGAATTACTACATAAGCCATTTGCTGATGAAAAAGCTTGAAATGATTAATTTTATTTCATCTTAAATATTATATTTTTGGCATGAATTTTTGAAGGAGTTTACATAACAAATTTCTGATAAAGCAGACCATTCCGGAGGAAAAAAAAAAATCAAATGGTGAAAGCAAAGACAGCAATTTACAGGTTTTTTGGGGGGGAACAAGAAGAACAGTATGTCAACCAATATGAAAAGAATGAGTTAATAAAATCCACTAAAACAAGGCTAAATTTGTATCATTAACTGAACTTACTGAACTTTGTATACAACAGAGGATTGCAACCACAGTTAGGTGGTGACATTTCAAACAGGAATGCAGAATATGCTTTCCTGGCCAACAAGTTTCCTACACTTATGGTAAGACATTAAACTTCTACCGTTGCACTTTTCAACCAATAAAAACTGTGTTCAGATTGATAGCTTCTGCTTTTCTGCATGAATGTAAATAGACAAAATATATTAGTAATCTGATGGTAGAACTATACTTAAAACTAGTGATACTGCACAGTTCCTTTTTTATTAATGTGGTGCCATTTAAACTAAATCTGAATATTTGATAGATCATTTGCATTACCATAAGCCTTGAAAGTGTAGATTTCAGGAAGGATGGAAAGGGTGACCTTCATACAACCTGTAATTTAACTGTGGAGTTTCTAGTTAGAGAACCTTGCAGTGCCACTGTAGATTCAAGAGAAACTTGAACGAAAACAAATGGAAAAGGAAAAACAAACAGAAGGAAAATAAATCACAGACTATTAAGCACAAAGACCATATTTAGCTGTATAAAATAGGATTACAGACTGCTAGCCACAGGTCAAATGACACAGACTGGCTTGTAGATACACTATTGCCCTCAAAATTGTATTAGCCATGTCCCTACCATACAAAATTTGGCACTTGGGTCTCCATGACACCACAGTAAGTTTAGTTGGAAGGTACAAAATAATTAAAAGAGCAATCCCCAAAACATTTCAAACCTTATAAGTGACACTTTGATGAAAAGGAATTGTCTTCTGCTAATACAACTGAAGAAAACTGTTGTGCTTCTTATGGGAACTAGAAAGTGAAAAAGAGAAGAAAGTAGACAAAGCAAAGGTCATATTATGCGTATTTTCTCATGACCATAGATATCTGATTTCATGACTTCATGGTTCCTTTGGGATATATCTAACACCTTGGAACATTTTGTACGCCAAAGAGCTTAAAAATGCCTACTATCTTCTACCTTCTTTGTTCTCTGCTTACTCTTAAAGTCAGTCTGGCAATTTAGACATTTTAAAAGTATATTTCTGTACTTAAAGGGGAAATGTGAACTCTCCATAACCTTCAGGTGACCTGTTTATGAAATTTGATTAGCTTAGTAAATATTTTTAGAGTGTTGTGGGATTTTTTTCTTTTTACTTCCTCCCCACCTCAACTCTCCCAGTATGTGTATTTACTTGCGCTGTCTGCATTTGTTCATGATTCAGAACAGTGAAATATTACAGGGAAAGAAAGTACTGTCAGACTACCAAGTGTGCTGAAACCACTGTCAGAAATGCAAGTCTTATGAGAGACTTTTTTTTAAAATTTACAGCTCAATTCATAAATTAAGAAGTTATTAAATTTGGATACATTTCAAAAGACATATCCATTTTTTTATGCATAGCTGAACCAAACATACAAACATTTTTCATCCTTTACTGATTTTAATATAAATTGATTTGCATTATTTTCACCATTGTGGAGATGTTGTAAAGCTCTCATGTGAAGCCCTCCTGAGAAATTTTGTGTTTCTAAAATATCCATTATACGATGTATTATGCAAATGAGACCATGGAGCAGATGCTTTTATTCCTTTATTCTGTGCTCTGGGATCATAAAGTTACAGTAAACTCTCAAAAATAAAGAAAAATAAAAGAAAAAAATTAATGCAGCATTCTTCTATACTTTCATTTAAGTCTGTATTTACTACAGAATTTTTTCTTTAATAATATTCAAAGTTACTATTCTTTAAAGGATAAGTAATGTGCAGATGAGGACCTAGATCTGTTTATAAAACAAATATCAAGAGGAAATGGATTCTCCCATACACACATAAATGGTGTTTTAGTTGAGACTAACAAGGAATTTTCTCCCTCTCTGAGCTCCCATTTTTCATTTCCATGCCATGGTACTGGTGGGTCCTCCAGCACTGCAGTTTTCCCTGGATTGTCAGTTCTATGAATTAGGTGAAACTAATTAGTCTGACAATCACCTGTAAGTAGTACATAGAAGGCACAGAGTTCTTTGATTCTTCCCAGGTGCAGCATTAAGAGACCTCAAAGGATCTGATGGACACATACTTCCATAGTGACACCTCACACAGGGACAGAACTCCCTCTCATATGAGATGATCACAACGCTCAGTTTCCTTCCCACCTTTGTTAAGGTTTCAGCCAATCTTCTTTCTTACATACATCAATCTGACTTACAGGACCTTTCCTTTGCATAAAGATTGATAAATCTAAGTAGACCCGACCTGCAAGTACCATAGGTACATATGAAGGAGAACTCATTGATCTTTTTTTGTGACATCCATAGAACATGATTTCCTTATTTGTCTTTATTTGCTGCTTGTTAGGAGGTTTGGGAAGGGAGAGGGAGTGGGGTTGTTGAATTTTTTTGTTTGTTTGTTTAGTTCATTTTTTTGTTTTGTTTTGTTTTTTTAATTCTAGGAAAATAACTAAGCAGTTCCTGATGACACATCAAAATGACAATGCGCCTTGTAACCTGAGGCTGATGAACAAGAAACACTCTCTCGATTATAAGAGAAATTTGAGCAGCCAAACATTTCAAAATTTCAGCTGGATTTTATATCTCAGCATGCATTTTTTTTGGTTGGTTGTTTGCTTGTTCTGTTGATAAGCCAAACCTGGATGAGTGGATATTCTACTCTGTTTTCATTTAGAGAAATTAAAAACTATGAAAGAAAATCAACATAGTAGAACATTCAGTACTTGCTTCTCTTAGCCCCATATCTTTATTACAAAGGTAATGAGGAGCCAGTGAATTGCTGTTGATGATAAATGGTTAATCTGAGCCTATGATACAAGAGCACCCTGGTAATAAATTTGAGATCAACTGATTTTTTTAATTTATTTTTGTATTAAAATCATGTGATACTTTCTTCAAGTTTAGTTTGGAAAGATAGAACATGACTATAAACTTTGTTTTAAAAATCATAATACACTGTACTTTGTTCACCAGTATGATTCACTGCTCTGTGATAGGTCCTTATTACAAGAACCAGAAGGGAATTTCTAATTTCCCTTTGACTATGATACAAAATCCAAGTTTGAACTTTCTCATGGTTTGTGAGCATTCAGAACTGTTGTCCTTAATCTTCAACACATTAAAGATATTAAAAAAGTTTAAAAAAGATATTCATTGCATTAATTTCCTACCATCTCACTCTACATTAAGGAGGAAAAAAGTGAAATGAATGTTAATTTTAATTCTCTTCTGGTCATGCCATAG
>JAOXJK010000001.1:161645753-161686105 GCA_025774025.1 Xenus cinereus
AGCAGTGGTAATTCATAAGCCATTGTTATTTTTCACATTCTGAAGCATTTATGTGAAATGTAATGAATTTAAATTCATTACTTCCTGGCTTTATATTCATGCAGGTCACACTTAAAACAATCGTATAACTTTCAATAATTGTAGTCCTTGAGCAAGTCAGGAGACTCTAGAAGAATATGAAATTGCGCTAGTTCTATTATGCTTAATTATGGTGATATAAATTAAATCCATCCCTGCATATGTCCAATACTTTTTTGCATTTAGAAAATACTACTGTTAGTTAATTCCTATTTGAGATAATATAAGGATGACAAATTGAAGCAAACAAAAATTATGTAATCTGGCATTAACTCCCATACATAAGCATATTTGTAAAATTATTCTAAAGAACTAAATATTTTCCAAAGAGGAAAAATTTTACCTCTTCTAATAAGAGGTAAAATTACAAATCATTAAGTTGTTAGTGACTGTATTTTTTCCCTTTGTGGAAAAAACAATAGATATACACTACTGGAATTTTTTATGATACAGCATATCCTGGCCCCTCAGACTTGAGAAACGACAGTAACCTTCTGTAATATCACTGATAAACACTGTAGTGAAACATTTTTCAAACTATCCAACTGAATTAGATGTGTTGATAGCTAGAGACATTTCAGCTGCTTTTATTTTCAACAAACTGGTCTTCCTAGCCTTTTTTGTATATAAATACATGTTTTAGTTATAGAAATCTGTAAGTTATAGAAATATGTAAGCTGATGTTTTGTCTTTACTTTAGGTGGTTGGAGATCATGAGATTCAACTGTAATTCAAATTTAAGTGACTTAAAATATGAGACCTCTACCCTTGAAAGATAATGAAATAATTAAATGAAGCTATCACTAAGTTGTTTTATGGTTCCAATAACACTTTAATTCCAGGCAGTATTACTAGGTATCACTGGCATAGGAGTTAAGAAATGTCATCTACATGAAGATGATGATGCATAGCTCTTTGTCTTCTTGAAGACAATGTAAACCACATCATCTCATTTTGTTCACCACTTAATTGCTTAGGTCTACACAATTTTTATAGGTGCTTCATAGAGGATCTAAGCACAACATGTTCTGAATTACTCTGGTTTTCCATGTGGAAGATTCTCTGTAGTAAAGTAGTAAGTGAACACAGCTAAACAGACTATTGCACACTCTGAAGACCATACTTACATTTTTGAGGGTGTCTTTCAAGCTCACCGTCTGGAAGGCTGCTGAATCTGAAAATTATTGTAGCTTCACAAATTGTTCAATACACTGTTTAGAGAATGTCACTGAATTAGATCATACATGAGAAGAAACTAGTTACCACTACAAAGTTGAGAGTAGTTGACAAAGGGGAGCACTTCAAATAAAATGTTCTCCTGCAGCAATTGAGGGTTAAGTGGATCCAGTGGTGAGGCGGCCGTCAAGCCTCATCATCACTCCCATAAGATCTATGAATGACTAGAAGCTTTGTCCATCTGTTAAGCTCAGTGTGAGCTGTGATAATTTGCCCACTTGTGATTTCCAGGTTTATTTTCTTCTTCTCTAAAAATAAAATAATATACTAGAAAAACAAAACAGCACCACCACCCCCCTCTCAAAGTTGCATATGCTTTAGAAGCTTGTTTTCAGAGAAACTCAGGTCTCCAGGGCCTTCATCACTTTCTAGTGCTTTTATGTTAAATGTTCAGTTCTATTTAATATTTCTGTCTGTGCTTCAAAGCCCTTTGTGAGACTGATAATTTTGCTAACTGATTTATTTTTCTCCTTTTTTTTTTTCACTCTTCAGTTCACCTGACAGCTATGCCTCATCAGACTCCTAAGAAAAGAGGACAGATATCCAACAAGAATGGAATCAAGATTAAGGAATTCACTAATCTGATGAGAATGTCCTCAAGCATTTTGTCCTCAAACTTTGTTCTAAGCAAAACATATAGCTCACTTGAGCTTTGTTTTCCCTCAGTAAATTCTTTTCAGTTATTAACACAAAAGTATAAAGTGAAATGGAATGGAGAGGGTCTGTCATTGTTTCTTCCTAATAAAGGGAGTTAGTTTGATATTATGCCAGAAAGTGACATAAAAATTCAGGAAGGTGCCAACTTGTCAGTTTCAAACTAAAGATTGCTAAGCATAGTGGTGAGAATTTTTATTCGAAATGTTTAATGTTATTATGAGTTTCCACTGGGAAAAAAAAGAAAAGATGTTTTGGTGAAAAGCTTCATAACAGAAGTAATTTCAGATTCTGGAAAGAGAATCTGAAAGTTTCCAGACCAAGAGGAGATGATTTACAAAACGATGTTATTATTGAAATCCTTCACAATAGAATTTGGTAAAAGTAAGGTAGCTGTAATATCTTTTCTGATGAAAGTTCATCCAAGACGTCAGAGCTACAGCTGATATTGAGTACTGTGTCCAGTTTTGGGCCCCTTACCACGAAAAAGACATTGATGTGCTGGAGTGGGTCCAGAGATGGACAACGAAGCTGGTGACGGGTCTGGAGAATAAGTCTTGTAAGGAGCAGCTGGGGGAACTGCGATTGTTCAGCCTAGAGAAAAGGAGGCTGAGGGGAGACCGTATCGCTCTCTACAACTACCTGAACGGAGGGTGTAGAGAGGCAGGGGTCAGACTCTTCTCCCAAGTCACAGGCAATAGGACAAAAGGAAATGGCCTGGGGAGGTTTGGATTGGATATTAGGAAAATTTTTTACACTGAAAGGGTTATTAAGCATTGGAATGAGTTGCCCAGGGAAGTGGTTAAAGCACCATCCCTGGAGGTACTTAAAAGACGGGTTGACATAGTGCTTAGTGACACAGTTTAGTCATGGTTTTTTATCAGAGTTAGGTTGATGGTTGAATTAGATAACCTTAAAGGTCCCTTCTAACCTAGACAATTCTATGATTCTACATCTATTTAACCTGAATTTTGAAAAATAGGGAAATGGGGTTTTTTCTTCATTTTAACTTGAGACAGGCTTATATTGGATGTTTTGTTATTGTTTGATTAACAACTTTATGACATAATAATAAAGAAAAAAGTAATATTTTGGGTGTCTGAAAAAGAAATTGATAGTTTTTCAGTTATCACTAATCTTTATTGAGGTCCAACCCATTCCTTCCCATCCTTTCCCCAGATTCTCTCACCCATGGCATGGATGAGATTTATCGAAACTGAAGAAAATTTGCTGGGATAGATGGAAAACCAGTACCCAAACCCACTAAAATTTCAGCTTTATTGTGTATGTGGTTATACTGGGCTCGTGTGTACTGATCATAGCATCATAGAATCGTAAAATGGTTTAGGTTGGAAGGGACATTAAAGATCATCTAGTTCCAACCCCACTGCTATAGTCAGGGACACCTACCGCAATACCAGATTGCTCAAAGCCCCATCCAGTCTGGTCTTGTACACTTCCAGGGATGGGGCATCCACAATTTCCTTGGGCAACCTGTTCCAGTGTCTCACCACCCTCACAGTGAAAAATTTCTTCCTGATATCTAAATCTAAATCTACCCTCTTCTAGTTTGAAGCCATTACCCCTCATCCTATCACTACATGTGCTTGTAAAAAGACCATCTCCAGATTTCCTGTAGGCCCCCTTCAGATATTGGAAGGCTGTGGGTGAACAGGATTGTGAAAGAAACAGAGACCAGAAGAAGGAATAGAAGAAGCAGGAACACTGGCAGGGGAAGGCCCGTGAGCAAGTCCTAACAACCCATAAACAATGCCTGGCGGTCCGACTGGTTGAGGGGAATTTCGGCTGCCAGGCAGTTGGGGGTTGCAGGGGCCTGTCAGTTGCAAAAGAAGGTACATTAGTACTATATAAGCTGCCTGTTTGTCGTAATAACTGATTCTGGTTGCATCACCGACCGGGGTCTGTGCCTTCATACGCTACAGAAGGCCACTATAAGGCCTCCCCAGAGCCTTCAGAAACAACAATAACTCTCTCAGCCTGTCTTCATAGGAGAGGTGTTCCAGTCCTCTGACCACCTTCATGGCCCTCCTCTGGACTCGCTCCAACAGGTCCATGTTCTTCTTGTGCTAAGGACTCCAGAGCTGGATGCAGAACTCCAAATGGGTCTCACAAGAGTGGGGCAGAGGGGCAGAATTACCTTCCTCGACCTGCTGCCTGCACTTCTTTTGATGCAGCCCAGGATGTGGTTGGTTTTCTGGGCTGCAAGCACACATTGCCAACTCACATTTAAGCTTCTTATCAACCAACACCCACAAGTCCTTCTCCTCAGAACTGCTCTCAATCCATTCTCCACCCAGCCTGTATTTATTCTGGGGATAATATAATAAAGTACATTATCTATGCTTTTTATTCATAGAGAAATTATGAATATCTTTTTCAGCGTTGTGTCATTATGAGTCTAACGTAGTTTCTGGACTCATGCTTCAGAATAGCTCATCTTTCAACTTGTTACTCACCAATGAAGTTAAATGCGACATATTTCACCAATTTCCTCACGGTTTCTCCTCAAATCACAGTTTTTCTGCTCTTTCTCTTTTAGAATTCCAAAATGGTACAAGGTTTTGATTTCAGATGCTCTTTTATATAGACCTCATTAAATTCATTTTACCTGGCTTTGTAGTATGAGTTGACTTCCTCATTAGTTAATCTGATTAACTCCAAGATTGAACCTTAATTTAAATAATTCTATGGTAATAGCCTTTCAAGCCTTCCCTTAACCAGCCACAAAGATTCTGACAGAATTAATTACATACTTCAACTTATCTTATTTGAGTCAGCAAGTAGGAACCAGACAGCTGACTCCTTTTTCTAAAAGTGGATGAAAACCTGATACCTGATGGCTCCGTTACATTTTCAAAGCTATTTTGAAATATACCTGAAGCATGACACCAGATATTTGTCCAAATAATTTTTATAACAAAATTATGTTTTCTCAGAATCCATTATTGAACAAAATCATAACAATTTTTGCAAGGAAAAAAAATTTTTTTAAAATGAAATAGAAGCTACTTTCTATCTTCTTGGAATGGAAAAGGTGAATGCTTTCATTTTAAAATACATCTCAAAAAATTTCTTCAATACAAAATAATGAATTTTTAAAAGTGACTTAAGTATATCTAATCAATAGATTCAGCTGCCCCCAAAATAAGTCTTATATACTTTTTAATCTCACTCTTAGAGAATTACTTTCCTGAGCATAGCTGATTTATAAGATGTGACTTCCTCCTTGAAGTTGGCTCCTTTTAGCATACACATAAGCTTATGAGTTCTGGCTTCTCATGAAGGTATAGCTACTGTAGTTTTACTAGCCTCAAATGCCTCATTACAATTCAGTGTGTTTGCAAAGACTGTCCAGTTCTGGTCATTTTCTTACTGTTTTAGGAATATTTTTTCTGATGTCATTAGTCTAAATAGTAAGATCAAAGACAAATATGCCACTAACCCTATTTGTGGCCACAATCCTTTCAGAGTAACTTTTTTTTTCTTAGATTCTTTTTAGAATTTCACTTAAAATATATATATAAAATAGAACTTAAAATAATTTAATAAATAAGTTGTGGGCTGAATCAGTGCTCATTTACACTTCTTGCACACTCAGAAATCAGCAACAATATGGTGGATAACTTATTCTAGATCATGGACTGTTGGCTCCAGTTATTTATTCTACTCCATCAAGTTTATATAGATCCCAATTGCAGAACCACAGATCCCACCAAAATTGCTGGAAGATGAAAATGATCAGTACTCTTTTTTTAAAGGAAAATACAACACAAAACCTTCTGTTTACCTTCTTAGCATGAATATAAAATAGATTTAAATGATCTAAGAATTTTAGGAACCTTTGGTTTTGTGTGAAATCACTTCCATTTCTACCAAAAGAAAAGAAATAGTATGTTTATTTATTTCCCTCAAAAGCACCAATGCAGGCATATATGACCTCTCTACTATAAGCCATTGCTTGCAAACAGGAAGGAATAGAGGAAGGATTCATACTTTAGGAAAGGTGATTTTAATGAAGATGAAATATTTTTGTCTACAGCAGCTTCAAAATAAAACTAAAATATGATTCACAGAAAGAAAAATTCTATAATATATATGCAAAACATCCTTGAAAAGTAAGGCCTGATTGTCCACATCCGAGCCTCTGTGTACCCATGAAAACAGAAGTGTTTTGTGAATTGGAAAGGGTGAAAGGTACTGCTTGTGTGTCTTGTGGATTAAGGAAAGAATTCTGATGTGGATCTCTAAGTTCCTGTATTCTCTAGTAAATACAGACAAATAGACTCCTCCAAGCAGAAAACTGGAATACCAGTTTCTATTCCAGATCTAGATTACTCTTTACAGTAGCCCTTCCCTATATGGAAGATATAAAAAAACCTAAGATATAAGGACTATTAATTCAGATGTCAAACCAACAGAAATATCTCCACAAATAAGTTACTTGCACTTTTAATATGAAATTAGAAGTTCAAAGACAAGATTGTTGGCACTCCTGCCTCTAACATGTGATACAGTCTCATGCATCCTTATTCACCTCAACTAACTGCTGTATCAGCCATATATTTCTATATTTTATCTTTATTTATTATTTTTAAATAGATAATTTAAATCTTAAGCGTGCATATATAGTACATAACAGCCACTTAAAAGGTGAAGAAAACTGGACCTCGTCTGATTTCCTTTCCAGTTGGACTACTTTGCAGTCAATAATGAAGGTGCAAAGTGAAGTCAGCACAGCTGACTCACAAAATAGTCTTGAATTTCACTAAGAGTTTATTTTGGGCAAGTGTTACAAATACTGTGAGGTTTGGGAGTGCTTATCTCTCCCATTTGCTGGGTAACGTTATGTGTAGTAAAAGAAGATAAAGCAGGTACACATATAATAGAAGTAGTCCGCTTTTCCATATGGAGAGATCTTAGCTGTCCATACATCAATGCATTTCTTGTCCATTGACATCTAGGGAGCTAGGATGCTCAGTTTAGTTGTGTACTCCGAAAGCTAGAGTCCTAGAACATGGTGCATCTGTTCCTCATTAGTCACATAGTAACTGTCTTGTATTCTTTCTTTTTCACTTTCATTGCTATGTGACCTAAGGGCCTTGTCTCTCATAGAGCTTGAAACATGCAGAGAAAATGGGAACACAAATATTTGAAAATCTGTTTAGTGAGAAGTGGAGGCAGACCCATTAGAAAGGGGATGTTTGCCTATTAGTTGCAAAGGCCATACAATATATAAGGAGATCTTAGGATATGAAGGCCTTTGAAAGTAACTTTATAGTTGAAATCAGAGTGAAGACATTATGGGGTGTATTCAGACCATGAACCACTGGCGCCTATCTTAGTGACCTTAGACTCTTAGACATCAGTGGCCAGGGCTAGGGTTCAGGACTCTGTCTCGCTATATCACCATGATAACTGAACTTCTATAGGTTGTCTTCCTGCTTCTTCAATGAGTGAATCAATGTCAGCAGTCCCAGATAAAAAGTAACTTAGGTCCGATATTATTCTATTACCTCACTGTACCTCCTTCCTTCCTTGAGTTTCATCTAATCACTTTAACAAAACAAAATTTTGGACATCTACTTCAAGACAATATCTGTGTTAGAATGTAAGAAATGTTCACTTAAAAATTCACTGAATATTTGTCACTGTTCTCACTCTTAGTTGGAATGATCTGGCAAACTAGAGTCAGGCAGCAGTATAAAACTAAATTAGAGCTAGCTACTCTGATGTTAGAGTAAAGAAGAAAAAATTATTTACAAGATTTTTGAGAGTTAGTGTACATATAGGTCAGTTTAGGTGATGAACATGGTGTTCAGCTACACTCTGGAAGAGAAAATAAATAGATTTCTCTCTCAGATGTGTGAATTTCCAATAATGAGTGGGTTTTACAAGTGGAAAACGCATCACATTCTGTCATCACTTCACAGATACAGAGAAGAGCGGAGTATGTATCAACAGCATTTTATCTCTCTAAACGTTAGTGGCTTCTAAATGAAATCTATACAGTGAACAGGTAGTGAAATTTAGAAATAAAGTAAGCTGTCAGTAAAGGTCCAGAAAAAAGAGAAGAGAAGCAATAGAAAATGGAAATTACCTTTAAATAAACAAGTTGGGAATTTTAGGTTTTACAGCTTATCAAAAATAAATTTATTGCTTTGGTTTGTGTTATTCATACTCTTCTGGGTTATTTTACATTTCTGTTTAAGAGAGGACACATAATATCAGAGGTGAGATTGGCAATAAAAAAATAATCTGTAGCGTGGAGTTTGAATAAGAAGATTGATTGTGAAAAGAGGATTGCATGGTTAGGGAACAGTGAGAAGTTTAAATTCTGTATATCCTATTATATTAGGTTGTTATATTATCAGATTGTTTAATAGGGTGAATGATAAAGGAAAAAAAATGGAAACCTATTTTTACACAGAAATGTTCATATAGAAAGCAGGACTGCATAATTGCAAAAACATCCAAATAAGAGTAGCTTTTTTTCCCATTTGCAGAAGAAATTATATCCAAATCTACAATCTTCTGACACTTGTTCACCTTTGCTTGCACATATATTCTTTACAACATGAAAAAATGAGGTTTTGGTATGTTTTAATCACTGTATTGCACAAATGTTTGGGGGTTTTCGTAGATTTTTATTCTTTTTTTCTTTTTCTTTTTTCCCCCCTTAAGTTATTTTCTGTTTTCTAGCTATAGGTTTCTCTTGGAATAAACCAGGAAAGAATCCAAAAGTTAGAATGTATTTTCTGATGGTCGGTAATGAAGATTTGTTGACTAAAGAAAAATGTCTCTCAAATAGTATACTTAAAAACTAACAGAAAAATCCATTGCTAAAGAAAACGTGCATTTGATCTTATATAGTCCTTTTCTTTTCTATTGAAAGACTAGTAACAGAAAAGGAAAGGTCTGTGAAAAAAAATACTCATTAAAATATAACCTTAGATTGGGCAGGGACCTCATGCTGAGATTAAAAATGTTCAGTCTTTCTCTTTAAGACATGAACTTCCCTTAGAAGAAGCTACTTCTTTTATTTGGGAAATAAGACTAATTATATAAAAAAATAAATGATAGTAAGAGCACAACTTTGATTTAACACCTAAAAGGCATTAAGAGGTACGATCTGATATGTGATTGTGATCTTTCCATTTATTCATAAAGCACAGCCAGTTGCAATATAGCTGTATTTTTGTCAAATCTGTAAAGCTTCTTGAATTGATTTTTCTTTAAAGGTAATACCTTTCAGTTAACTATGGGATTGAGAAAAAATTTATAAGGATTCATCTTAAAAAATGTAAAGATGATTCATAATGATAAAACTTATTATGTTTAAAAATAATGATTATAATTTTCATTGGAAATTCATTGTACACAATGCATGTTTAAAATAAGGCAATTAAAGATTATTTCAAAAACAGTACCTTTCATAGAGAAAGTTTCTTGACATTACTGATGTATAAAAAATAAACTGTGACAGTTTTCAAACTTGTTAACACGGCCATCAGCATTTTTATCTGTCACACAGCCACATGCATCCACAACAGCATTTCCTCTTGCCATTTAATTTCTGCTTGCGTGTGTTAGGGAAAAAAAAAAAAAAAATCTATAACAATGTGCTATTTTGTTTCATTACTGCAAATGTCAGTAATGAAAATGAATAAAAATGGAATAAACTGATAAACAAATAAAAAGCAAACTGAACCACCTTTCAGACCCCTAAGACTTCCTCTTAAAGGACAATAGCTTTTATTTGGCTATCACAATGAGGCAATGAGAAAATATAGATCATACCAATAAGTCTGACTTATGAGGTTATATGAGTTACATTTTCAACTAAGAGATTTAAGAGAAAGTGTCACATTTGTAGAACGTTAAAGGAATTTCAGCCAGTTTTTGCATGTAGCTTTACACCAGCTCTTTGTCTGGTCATGAAATTCTTTTATAGACAGGATTGTTATTTCATCACGTATGCAGTTTGAATTAAGCATTTCAGCATACATTTTGTGAAAGTGGCCTGGCCTCCTCAATTCTTCAGGTAAAGTAAGTCATTTCATTTTGAGGAACCCACTCACTTTTTCTCTTGTTTCTTTTTGTCTGTCCTGACATCTGGCAGTCTGTCCAGCTGACACTACATTAGGAGCTGGCCTTCATTTGTAATGCAGTGCGATTACAGCTGGTAAATTACCTCTGGATTTCTGTATAGGACATTTATGGACTGTGCACACCTTGCTATTGATTTGCAGGTGCTGTAATTCTGAAGTTCCCAAACATGAGATTTCACTGTTGTCTGCAGGATGCACACATACAAGGAAGAGTAAAGCCAGTCAGACTCCTCTGAGACAAGGTATTTGGACAAAAGAAAGGGGTGATATGGGGTGATATGAAAGAATAATGCTGTCAGACTTTCTGCAATACACGTTTCATGCGGTAGAAACTGTTATTGCCATATTTGACTTACATGTATATTCATTGTCTTTTGGGACTTCTTGGACATAAGCATTTCAGATCAGGGGTGCATTTGTCAAGCAGATCTCCTGACTGCCTCCACTTAACTGTGCTTCGTTTCGTAACATAATGTGTACAAACTGTTTTATTTCCAGATGTTACCGAACTGGAAGATAAAGTCAGGTGGATATCTGATGCACTCCAGCTGCAAAAGGGCACTGAGTCCATGGGGCTAGGCTATAGCTTGTCTAAAGCAAAGTAAATATCAGGTCCCCAACACTAAAAGTTTTGGTTTTTAGATTTGCTCCTTTTGATCCATGCTGCTTGGTATTATAGGGTTTTTTTCCTAACATAGAAGGAAATTTTGCTGTTGAAGATACTAGCACGTTCTTTACATATGTGCAAAAAGAGTAAAAATTTTGTCTTGGTGAATTTACTGTATTTTATTAATGCAAAAAATCCTTTGGGGAATCATTTAAAAAAGGAAAATATACATATGGATGTCTTATATTTCCGGTCTATGTGAACTTCAGGATTTGTAAATATCTCAGTAACTCTGGGAATCAGAGTGATGTGACTGAGGATCCTACCAATGGATTTGTTCATTTGCATTTCAAAATTTAGTTTAATAGTGTCTCTTAAGGGGAGTCTTTGGTATCCCAGGTCAGACATCCTCAAGTAAGAGGGGCAGGAGGAGAGAGAAGCCGCTGCGGACACAGCTGAAGAGGCACTCTTGAAAGGATGCACTCCATACCAAAGGAGGGACACTTCTGGAGGACTGTGGTCCAGGGGTGACCCATGCTGAGACAGGTGACCCCTGAGGGACTGAGGCCCATCAGCAACCCATGCCAAGGCAGGGATACTGATAGGCAAAAACAGCTGAGGAAAATGAGTAAGAAGTGAAGAGTAACAGTAAGAAATCACTAACACAGATGACCTCACACCCCAACCCCAGTGCTGTCTGTCACCTTGTTGGAGAAAATGGGGCAGACTGAGTGTAACCTTCAGTGAAAACAAGGGAAGTAGAGAAAACGAGTAAGAAAAGATGCTTAAGTTGAATTTTGGGAAAGGGGAGTAAAGCTATTTACTTAATTATTTGTTTACTTAATTATGAGGTTTTTTCCCCCCAGAACTGGAATCAATGATCAGAAGTCTTTGTTAATTGGCCATAAATTTAATTAAGTAAAAATTTCCAGAGTCGAGATTGCTTTTGTTGCATCAGTAATTCAGCTGGGATGGCTTGTCTTTAAATGATGGTTGTTTGAACCATCAACGTATGATTGGATGCAGAAATAGTTTTGTGATGTGGTTTGCTTGCTGCTATTATATGTAGCTGCATCTTTGTTACCAAGCTTGTTGCAATGACATGGGTATAGCACTGGGATAGCTAAGGGGGAAAACATATTCAAGAGTTCATATTCTATACAATATGTGAAGCTTAATATATATCACATGCAACCCCTTACCCTAACTCCAGAAAGCTGTTAGAATTCCACAAGGTAGAGTTTCTTTTATTCTTACAGCTTTATTTTACTGAGTTGCTTCCTTCCTCTAATTCAGTATATTTGGCATACCAGAATCTTTTAAAAGGAAAATAAATTACACATTAAGCAGAGGCAAACTGAAGATTGCAGTACCTCTCTATAGCTCCAGCTACATCATTGTTGTGTAAATCGAAGTTTAGAGCTGTAGATCCTTTCGGAAAAATGCTTCATCTCCTGCTTTCTTCTATGTTTGTAACATGTCTCAAAGTGTTGTTTCATATGAAGAAAAAATGTTTTGAAACCCTCAGTCTTCTTATCGGTCATCTTTATTTTTTCCATCCCAAGTAACTCTTTTTGTAAAACACAAAAACCACTGCATTTTTATATTCAGTTTGTGTTTTTTCTCAAATGCTCATTAGTGACAGAACTAATAGTTTAAGCCTTAACATTATCATATGGTACTGATAAATGAGAGCAGAGATATATTTCAGTCTGAGTTTTTGACATATTTTAAGAATATTTTTTCCAAAAAAAAAATTACATTCTGGTTCACTGTTGTGGATTTTATGTCACTGTGTTTTCTTTAAAAACTTCTTTTCTTTGCATAATATATATCAGATTTCAAATAATTTAGGCATAATTTTTTTACTTGTTAGTGAAGTACTTGGAGAGGACTAATATATCAAAGTAACAATCTGTTGAGAGTCCAAAGAGAAGAAAACATAAAAAACATTTTGGTGATTGTATTATACAATTTGAACACCGGAAACCCGTGGATAAGAAATAAATTGCCTTTGCTCTTATGCCATGATCTTAAATAGAAACACAACACGAATCAGATAAAAGTGTATCCTCCTGTCTTTCCATATATTTTGATCATTGTAGCATGTGAGTATATAGAACAGGTATTTTTATTGGAGACTTACATGTAAATCAAAAAGAAAAGCAATCTTTATGTTTTTTTAAAGGCTACTGATCAAAAAATCAACATCAAAATCATGATCAAAAAAGTGGTCAACACGGATTTACCAAGGGTAAATCATGCTTGACTAGTCTGATCGCCTTCTATGACATTATAACCGGATGGCTGGATGAGGGGAGAGCAGGAGATGTCATCTACCTTGACTTCAGCAAGGCTTTTGAAACTCTCTCCGATAACATCCTCATTAGGAAATTAATGAAGTATGGGCTAGATGAGGGGGCAGTGAAGTGGACTGAGAACTGGCTGTGTTGACAGAACTCAGAGGGTTGTCATTAACGGAGCAGGGTCAAGTTGGAGGCCTGTAACGAGTGGTGTCCCCCAGGGGTCAATACTTGGTCCAGTCTTGTTCAATGACCTGGACCAGGGGAAAGAGTGTATCCTCAGCAAGTTTGCTGATGATACCAAACTGGGAGTACCTAATGAAACCAAGGGTACAATTAACCTTTTTTTGTGACAAGGGCACATTGGTGGCTGATGTTCAACTTGGTGTCTAATAGGACCCCTAGGTCCTTTTCTGCCAAGCTACTTTCCAGCCGGACAGGCCTCAGCATATGTTGGTGCATGGTGTTGTTCCTCCCCACGTGGAGGATTCTGCACGTCCCCTTGTTGAACTTCATGAGGTTCCTGTCAGTCCACTTCTGTAGCTTGTCTGGGGTCCCTCTGGAAGGCAGGATTCTGGTGTATCAGCCATTCCTCCCAGTTTGGTGTCATCTACAAGGTTGCTGAGGCTACAGTCTGCCCCACCATCCAGACGATGGGCCCTCTGGGCCCAGTCATTCAGCTAATTTTCAATCCACCTCACTTTCTGCTTATCCAGCCTGTACATGAATAACTTGTCTATGAAGACCTTGTAGGAGACAGTGTCAAAGACCATACTGAAGTCCAGGCAGACAATATCCATGGCTCTCCCCGCATCTACCGGGACAGTCATTTCATCACATCAAGTTGCTGCAGACCACTCCTGATGTTTCTTCTAAATCATGTATCAGAATGCCTACAAAGACAGGAATGAATACCGGTAGAAAGTTCTTCAGGGAACAATTCATGGGCTGGCATAAAAAGCAGAAGCTAACAACACAGTGTTCACTAAAAGCTGAGATTATTGGACTGTGGTCATAACCATTTCTTCTCTTTCTTCTTACTTTCATGCTGTACTTTTCCAGTTTTACATATCTGTATCTAATAGTCACATTCAGTATTTTTTGCTGTTATTAAGTCTTGTGTTTTAAAACTTTAATCTCATTATTATATGATACAAATTCCTTGTATCTCTTCTATTTTTTTAATGTCTTTGCCAGTCTTTATATTTCTCCAGTAAACACTTACCCCAGAAATCTATTGATTGTTTCCCAGTAATTTCCTTACTTTTTTCAAAACTCCTGATCTTATCATCAGAAATTGCTCTATGAATAATATTTATTGAAAGAAAGATGTATTTGCTAAAATATTGTTTTAATAATTGGTAAAAAAACCCACAAAAACAAAACAAAAAAACACCACTCAAGACATCTTATCTTTTTGTTTCCATTATAAATAATGACACAATTCCTTTTCAAAATGCAGAGTTCATCGACCCTGCTTCTTAAAAACTGATGTTACAGCAGACACCCTTCGGGGAAGACATTCAGGAGAGTTGTTTGGATGCATCTTCTTCAAGAACTTAACCTTGGCACCCTGAGCAAATGAGAAACCTGGCTTAAAAGGAAATTGCTGCTCAGAGAGTCCTGTCTCTGGGAATCTGTCAGTGAAAAAGGGGCCTGGCCAGGTCAGGCTTTAATTTTATATGTTTTGCCAAGTTTCACCACAAAACAGAACATACTAGTGCAGATAGAACGTGAACAGCTACAAGCCAAATTACACATTGTGAAGTTTGGAAGATAGTAGAACATGCATTTTGTCTTCTGAACAGAGGAAAGTAAGAGAGAATGAAAGAAAGAAAGAAGGAAAGAAAGAGAGAGAAAGAAAGGAAAATGGTCAGAAACAAAATATACTCAGAAACATATGTGGGATCAGGCATGAAGATTTTACACTACAAATTTATGCCCAGTGATACTTTTTAAAAAATCATTTAAAGTAGAATGTATAGTTGGATTTATATACTATAATAAGAAAAAAAAAATTGAGCATATGATAAGCATTGCAAAATATATGACATTTTAAAATTCCCTTAATGAATAGCCAAAAATATTATTGGAACCCTAGTCTGACAGAATTTGTATGTATGGCATTTAGGCTTACGCTATATAAAAGACTTTCAAAGTGTAAGATTATGAATGGACTCTACTGTTGAGGTTACTATGAACTGTAAAATTCAGTGGAGTGCCAGAAACTGCCAGCTGGAAAGAAGACAAGGGAATATCAACAGGCTGCATTCAGAAGGAATCCTGATGTGTTGATGTAATAGCCAGATAATGAAATGATTTGCCTGCCTTAATATTCCATTTACAAAGAACTCATTTAGCCTTTGAAGTGGAAAACTTTGGAGATCATATAAACATATCCTAGGTTGAGAACAGTCTCTTTAAGAGCATTATATTTGGCTTTGTAAACATTAATTCTAACACATGGTTAGCTAAGGTTGATATATTTAATAAACAAATATAGAAACGTATTTGATATCTTACAGGCTAAGAATTTAAAAAAAAATTGTTCTTTTCAGCAAGCACTGGAAAAATTAATCTGTCTAAACAATTGCAAAGTGTATTGTCATCCCATGAATAGTGTAACAGAGTAACCAAAAAGTTCAGACATATTTCAAGAAACAAGCAAAACTGTACAGTTTTCAAACTGTGCTAAGACGACCTGCCTCATAAATAGTAACTTAATCCAAAGCCCACTTAAAGTTCATTTTCTTAACATCATCATATTTTGTTTCATATAAGTTTCAGGTGATAATGCTTAAAAAACCTACATTTCTCTTGATATTCTTCAACATTTTACAGAAACAACTGTATGCAATACAGCAATGGAATTAAGGGACAGTTCTACTTATGTGACTGAAACCATGATTTTCACCATCTCATAAAATTTGACAAAGTTGTTCATTATTGCTCTTTTACTCATCAAGTAAGACTGCACTCATCTGAAAAATGCATGTTGCATACCACATATTTTTCATTACATCATACTGTTGCACAACTGCATTGTTTTGGGATTTTTTTGGAACCTCTTTAGATTAATACTTTAACATATTTGGTAATAAATGCATGATAATTCTATAACTGAAAATCAATTTATTTAAGTGTCTAGGTTTGTGGGTTTTTTTCATAAAATCTGGAGAATAATCATACTAATTCATGAGCATATTTTTGAGGTTTCTCTATAAATGCTCTTTTTAGATTTTTTCATATTTTTCATTCCCTGTATTTTAAAATAAGTATTCTTGTTTGCATCTTTTTGTATGATACAGATTTTTCTGAGCCTGTAAAGACACTTTAAATGTGAGGCATCTCTAAACCAGGAAGAAAAAGGAAAAAATACCCCAACCCCACAATTATTTTCTGAATAAGATCATTCTCCTACAAGAAAATTTAAATTCTATGGTAATGGAAGAAATTAGATATGATTTAATAGCAATGGAACCAGGTCATCCTTTCATAACACAAACCTCAATTTATACCTGAATTTATTTTTGTTTCACAGTAACTTCTAGTAACTTCTGGAGAATAAGAGCTGTTCTCCTTATCAACATCTCATAAAGAGTTTTGGAGATGCCTATTACAATCATGTTGCAGCCTGCACAGGAGGAAGGATGACCAGTGTGATTTTTTTCAAGCACTGATTCTGCAAAGTACAGACTAACACAACTGTTGATACTAATTCCTGTGATATCAGCAGAATGATGGGTGAAAATGCCACAGAAACTATGTATTACTGCAAGATCTGACAGTTCTTATATTTTCCATATTTTTTTCACTTCAGTCATGTTATTGCTTACAATAACAATACATCACAATCTTTTTAACAAGATTACTCCATATTATCACAACATAAATTTGTTGTGAGGTAAATCAGAGTGAACTTTCTCAGTTTTCAGAAGGAAAACTCTTCAAAAAAAACCACACATCAAGGCCCAGATTCCATTTTATAGTGTAGAATTCATTTTTGTGTGTCTGTGTATGTCTGAATATGTGTACTTATACAGCAGCTGCATTTCGAAGTTCCACTAAGCTTAAGTACTTTATAGTTGAGATTTTGCAAAGGAATTTGGCAAGTTATTCAGTTTGCCCAAAGCAGATACTTAATTTTGGTCAAATGAAGAATTTCTATGCCTATATATAAGATGCTGAAATTTAGATATGTAGACTCAAAAAGGTCCTAAAAACTACAATGCATTATTGCTATCAAATCTAGAATGCAGTCTTGCAAAATATTTATTACAGTAAGAAAATATTGGGAAAATTCTATGACACCTTTGTATGATAAACTTGTTTCTTCTTGATTAACATCAAAGTAGCATATTGGTATCAAAACATACCATTCTTGTCACAAATCAGTAAAATGTCAGGGCATTATCAGTAGTGGAACACAAGTGAGTCATTCTTCATCTTTAAGCCGGAGGTAAGATCCAGGTATGGAATGGATCACCAAGAGGTGATCTGTCTTTGAACTTCCTATTTTGTAATTGGAATCTCCTATGGGCTAATAATTCCATTTATCCTACTTTGAGAAAGTCAGGATTTTTTTAACAAGAGAGCTGTTTTATTTTAAAAAAAACCTTATTAATGTCTGGAAACAAAAAGAAATGATTAGATATAAATCTTTGTTTCCCTCCTGGGGGAAAAAAAAAAAAAGCTGAAAGAAAAAAAATAATCCTTTGTTATTTCTGAATGAAATGAAGAAAAAAGAACTGAGAAAGCTAATTCGCAGTGAAGTTTCCCGGCTACAGCTTCCTAAAAAATCAAGCTGTTTTAGAAGAGGATGACTGCATTCAACTGCATCAGAACCAGTTCAGTCAATATAAAAGAAGACAGGCAGATAAGGTGTATGATTTTTTGTAATGGGAGAACTTAGCGGGGCATAGCTGCAAAAACAGAATCACACCAGTCGTTGGCATACAAATTATTTATTAAATGGGATGAGAATAGCAGATAGATAGGGATCTCTTTCATAAGGTTCTGTTCTACAGAACCCAGAAGATCTAGGATTTTGTACAAGATATATACTCACATCAATTAAGCCCCTGTCTAGCTGTGATTGTCACTATACTCTTGGAGGAACAACCAGCGTGTCCTAATCCTGGCAGGCAGCCTGACTTTTACTCACCTTGGGTTCCCCCTTTTTCATGGTGTTGAACATCCCTGGATGTTCTTCCCCCACCTCAGTGCCTATTGTTTTCACTGTTTATTGCTTTCTGATTCAAATAGTTGCCATAAGATGCCGATTGCCTCCTTGGTCGTGTCCACTTAGGCCAGCCTCTCTGAGTTTCTCTGTATCTAAAGTCAAGTAGCATTTGTTATCTAGTTTACTATCACCTTCTGGCCTCTGGTCCAAGTGTCTTAAAAGGATGTAGAGCTGATATAATTTCTCTGTACTTTGTTTCATTCCCACACATACCTTAATTGCTAACAGGGTAGATGTACTCCAGATTTCATTTAGCAGTGCTTACAGGTACCACCCTCATGATAATTATCTATGGGGTTTTTTTCTTTTCCTAGCACATATCAGAATCACCTCCTCAGTTGAAGCTGGACAGATATAGCCCAAGACTTATTTGATCTGAATGGGTAAGTTTCACCCTGTGATAATGTTGTTTTACAAGAGACAACAGACACCTATATTTGAAAGATTCAAAAGTGTATTTATTATAATTGTGAAAAATACTTTGCTATATATACAAATGATCATAGAATCATAGCATCATAGAATGTTTTGGGTTGGAAGGGACCTTAAAGGTCATTGAGTTCCAAACCCACTGCCATGGGCAGGCACACCTTCCACTAAACTAGGTTGCTCAAAGCCCCATCCAGCCTGATCTTGAACATTTCCAGGGATGAGGCATCCATAACTTCTCTGGGCAACCTGTCCAGTGTCTCACCACCCTCACAGTGAAGAATTTCTTCCTGGCATCTAATCTAAATCACCCCTCTTTCAGTTTAAAACCACTACCTCTGGTCCTATCGCTACACTCCTTGATAAAGAGTGCCTCCCCACTTTTCCTCTAGGCCCCCTTTAGGTACTGGAAGGCTGCTCTAAGGTTTCCCTGAAGCCTTCTCTTCTCCAGGCTGAACAACCTCAATGATCTCAGCCTATCTTCATAGGAGAGGTACTCCAGCCGTCCAATCATCTTTGTGGCCCTCCTCTGGACCATTCCAACAGGTCCGTGTCCCTCCTGTGTTGAGGACTCCAGAGCTGGACGCAGAACTCCAGGTGGGCTGTCACAAGAGCAGAGCAGAGGGATAGAATCACCTCCCTTGAGCTGCTGGCCACACTTCTTTTCATACAGCCCAGGATGAGGTTGGCTTTCTGGGCTGCAAGCACATATTTCCAACTCATGTTGAACTTTTCATCCACAATAATATGGTCTACTATATGCATGGTGATATATATACATACATACATAGTAGCTGTAGACATATATAACCCCTATCTCTCTTTTTCTCTTTCTCATATACCTACTTATATATATATCTAAATGTGTATATATATGTCTCTCTATATATGCAAACATCCACATATATTTTAGGGTGTTATTCTGTAACTAGAAAGAAATACATCCCGATGACATTATTACTGCTTCAGAAATCATAGTACACTGACAGATTAATTACTAAACATGGGTAGTGGAAGGTAAATTCCTTCACCTGCTGGTGCCCTTACACTACTAAGAAAGCAAAACAGACGCTTAAAGCATAATACAGCAGCTAATAGGAGGAAAAAAATTAAACACATCTATGCAAAATATAGAAAAAAAGGCTGGAGAACAGAATAACCTCCAGACTAAGTTACTGAATTTTCAGTATCTCTGAGAGCCTGGTGATATTCGAGTTCTTCAGTATGAATGCATACTACTAATCTTAGCTAGTCCTGCTAGCCCTGACAAGAACAGAAGCTTGTCTCCCTTAGAGACAAGCTAAAGCCTGTGGCCATAAGATTTGGGCATACTGATTCAATTTAAAGAAATTATTTAAGAATTTAAAGAATTCAGTTGTCACTGAAAGCAAATAGCAGTGCTAGTCCAATTCTCTGATTCAAATTCACCTCCGGTTTAATTTAATTAAAATTACTGTTGTCAAATTGCAAGAAATAATTCTATATTTTATTTTGCATTTCAAAAAACTTCATATTGTGAATAGCCTGTACACAACATGATGTGTTTTTCTCAAGTGCTTATTTTGCACTAGCCTTTCTCTCACTTGTAAAGTTACTACAAGTTGGTAAATACTATTAAGCAATGCTAACACACAGCAACCAAAGAACTAAATTAAAACTGGAAAATAGGTGATTTCTTGTTTGTTTTTTTTTGTATTCTCACAGGCAAGAGCACAAACATTATTGTTTAAACTCTAAAGAACTGCAAATTCTGCGAATAATATATTTTTTTTAAAAAATAAGGAAAAGCTAACAAATTCTTTCTTCTCAAATTTTCTAAGTTACTATTTTCACTGTCACTTCTTCCCCTCCCATGCACATATACATACATTTTTATATATTAGTAGAAGTATCATGAAAAAACCACACTTCTCTTCTATATAAAACTAGTTAAAATCATATAGGACTGGTTAAGTCTTTGTTCCACTGCAGGTGCAGGTTGCTCATAGAAACATAAGAAAAAAATCAGGAGGATAAAAAGTTCTTTAGATTTGATCTAATCTTTTAAAAATATGTTATATATTTTTAAAATATATTGGAATTATGAATGCTTTTGTAAATGTTGATTGCTTCAGAAAAAATAATAACCCTTTAGTATCCAATTTATTTCTTGCTGTTAAACAAGATAATAATGTAGTAAAAGATCTCTCAATTACACCTGCAGTATTTTACCCTTGAGTTAATCTATTGTTTTCAAGATCTGTGAAGATGTGTATGTATTATTTTTTTCAATTTAAAAGAGAAACTTCAAAAAACTGAAGGATGATAATCTCATTCACACTTTCCTCAATGGATGCATCAATCTCATTAAAGGCATTCCACGAATACAAAACCGAAAAGGATATCATAAATCACTCTGTCCTGGAATTTGGGCATGAATATATACCCTATTAGGAAGAGTAAAAGAGTGTCTAAAAGAGATCTGCATCCACGCATAGTTCATCAAAAAATATATTCGGACCAGCAAAATCTATGGCTTTTTTGTTTGTTGATCTGTAATCTTGTTTATCATGGAAGATCTCTCAGAATAAGTTACAACTTAGAACTGCTTGTGCTAAAAAAGAAACCTGTCTAGTTGTGCAATGTGGAAAAAAAAAAAAGTGTTTCCTACTTTCACATTCCTTATTTTATTCTGCTTAAATTTATGTTTAGAATTCAATTTAGTAACAATAAGAAAACTGAAAACTTACTTAATAGCAGTCCAAGTGCTTGGCCTAATATACATTTCCCTGCTCTTCCCTCTTTTTTTTTTTTTTTTGTGAAAAATAAATAAATGCATATTTCCTGGGACTGGAATAGAAGACATCTGTCACCTGTAAGCATGCCAAAGAACATTAATAGCAATCTTGCTCACATTACTGATTTTCAACATGACAGGAAAAATCTGGTTACAAACTGTTTGTAGAGCACTGTGCTTTTGTCATGCCAGCCATATCTGACATACAGATTGTTCTCCTCACCACTCACATTGTCGTGTAGCACCGTTGAGCCACCAACCGAAATCTCTTTGCTTGCACAGCTGTGGTGGGGTGTTCTCCCTTGTTACACTATGCTCATGCTGCAATACAGAAAGGAAAAGCTTAGCTCTGTATAACTTTAGCATCCTGTTGTTTTAGAATATTTTTAATTTGTTTTCTCTTCAAAAGGATATAAAATCCAGTCTTATATCACTTTGAAGCAGTACTCAGGGTGTTCTATAGGTCTTTCCTTCTTACATTTTGCAGTGTTAATCAATTTACATCCGTATTTGCTTTCCTGTTTTATGCCACAGTGGATATAGGGATGTAGGATATAGTACAAGAAATAGCATAGGTTTTTTTGTTATTATTTTTTTTCCCAAGTATACCTCTCTATTTATCTATTGGAGAATAATGCTAAACTATCTGTTAACAGATTTCCTTTCCCTAAGAACTTGATTTTATGTGGAAAAAAAAACGAACATGGAGTCAACATATTTAAGTATTGTTTCCATACAAAGTTAAGCTGAGGAACATTTGATCTGAGAAATATGGAATGACTTTATAGCTCAAAGTCAAGAGCCAGTGGGCAAGTCAAGGTGCTGAACTGTGTTTAGGTTAAAGAAAGGGGGAAGAAAAGCTCTCATTAAGATTTTTCGTGTCCGACTTCACAGTAGGCAGGTTTTATAAGTCTAGCATGCAGAAAAGCTAGTGTACATCAGTCCTTTCACTTATGACTTTCTCTGAAAGTAAATTCGTTAATTTCAACAGCGCTAGTTCTGTAGCACATGGTAGTTAGTACAAAACAGCTGAATCATTTCCAAAGTTGGTATATAAAGAAAGGATTGGCCTTCTTTAGAGGATAAGCGTCCTTTCTCAAGAGGGGCTTCATCTGCTGCTTTAGGAGTATAATCTTTCATAGGAAAACCTTTCCAACAGAAGCTGATAATAGAATTTCTTGGCTTTGCTGACCAGTTGACAGCATTCATGCAAACAATATATAGACTTTTTTACAGCCTTTATATAAAGTAACTGAGAATTTTCGTAGTAGTTTCAGCATGCCATCATTACCCACACTTCATAAATATTATTTTGATTGAGGACCTTTTTTATTTTATCCTGTTCATTTATAAAAAAGAAAGAAAAAATTCTACCACAGGACATGTGTTGAAACATACACAGTTCTCATGTCTCAGTTGTTTACCTGAAAGGTAAAATTTCAGTAAATGTTCCTCAAAACTTCTTATATACTATACACCTGAATGCACAATTTTCTGTATTATCTGTACAAATGTCATTCACGTTAATAGAAATTCTTTCACAGATTAATTTCATCTGAGATTAGGAAACTAAAAAATTATTTTTGCCTTCTTAAGTCAATGGGAGAAAAGAATGGGATCAATCAGATCCAATGCCCAGTGTGATTAGGCACTAAATAGAGAATGGTTAAATACATGCTTACACAACTGTATTTAAGAGGTTTCTGAAAGTAAGTTAATAGGGAGTCCATTTTCAGCACTTTGATGGTAGCTCTGTTAAGAAAAGTGTTTATATTTTTATATTGGATTTATATCTGAGCTAGACGCAGATGTTTCTCCTTATCATTTGTGGAAGCTATTCACCCAGGTTTCCTAGTAAGATTTAGTGAACATATTCTACTGATTTACTTCATGCTTACCCGGAGTAGGGGGAAAAAAGGATAAATCTAAGTAGACCAGGTAATCTGGTCATAAGTGAGCTACATATCTACAGAGGCTTAGTTTTAGCTGCAGGGTAAGTCTTTCTAGCTCTGCAGGAAAGAACCTGGGGATAGTGTGAGAGTTTGAACCACAAGCTGAATATGGTAGGAATGTGCCTCCAGACATGAAGGGCGGCCTCAGCAAAAGCAGGCTGAGGAGAGTGATTAACCTCCCTGGGAGGATCCAGTGGCCACGTGTGCCCAGATTTGGAACCCCCAGGCCAGCTCAGTGCTAACAAATTAGAAAGAGTCTGTAAAAGTAACACTTAGAGGACCTGGCACACAAGACACACAAGGAGAGTTTGAGGGAGACAAGTTTGTTTAGCCCGGAGGATGACACAGGCTTCCAGAACATGAAGGGATGTTAAAAGAAAGATGGACCCAGCCTTTTCTCACAGATGCTCACAAAAGGGCAAGAAACAATGAATGCAGAAGAAATTCTGATTAACTATAAGGAGAAGAAAAATTTGTGAATGAGTTAGGCCCAGAGTGGTGGTAAAATTTTTATCCTTGAAAAATATTAATGGTCAAAGCCCTTCAGGGTCTTGAGCTCAATGTACTTCTGAATTTAGTCCTGCATTCACGATCTCTAGAGCTTCTTTCCAATTTAAAGTTTTCTGATTTTCTGTAATGTCAACTCTAAGGTTTTATCTTAGGTTTCATTTCTTCATTGTTTCCTTTGAGCTGCCTAGAGTCATGATATAAACCTCTCTGTTCAACATTGTCTTTTGTAAAAAGGGAAGTTTTAGTCTCTGTGATGAATATAATGTGGTTTATCTGTTTACTGCCATTTTATATGCTATCTTCAATTAAAAACATGATGACAGAATGTTGTAGAACTACTAGAGAGAACATGAGCTTGTGTCTGCCTTTGGTAGTGAATGAGAAATCTCAAGAAAAAGAGTTTCCAGATTTTAGGGAAGCAGAGAGTGAATATATATTAGGTATACGGGAAGCAGAGGGTCCTTACAGCACAACCAATGTTTGTGAAGGCAAAGTCTATAGGCACCTGGGGAGGTACGGAGTTGACAAAAACTCTATGTGATTGCAAGTCCCAATCTGGAAGGACACAGTGTACGTGGAGATATTTCCATATGTCCCTTTTATCTCTATTCTGTCTTCCTTAATCACTTTGAGTTGCCTTTGTTTCAAAATATATACATTATTCTAGTACATTTTCTAATAAAATACGGCTTTTTTAGTTCAAAAGACCCTTTTTGATTTCTTTGGGAAGCTCAATTTAAGGACAAGGTTCAGGGAGACCTATAAAAAAACTCTATCTTGTGTCCTTTCATAATCCTTAATACTGCTTAAAAAAATGAAGACTAAAACTATCACATTGCTATAAAGAAGAAAATAGAAAGACTACTACGTCAGTTATTATAGAATTGCTTATTTGAAAGCCCTTTTTCCAGATATATTCTGCAAACAGATTTCCTAAACCTAATTCCAACCTAGAAAAGGAAACTGATTACAATTAGCAACACAGATTACAAGAGCACCATACAGGAAAGTCAACTACAGCTAGTAATTAATCCTCGACTTTATCTATTACTGATATAAGGTATTCATTCCAAAAGGGTAAAGATGAGTTTTCAACCAGCCCTCTCAACAAGACTAACCTTCATTAAATACATTTAAAGCTTCTTAGTTTACCCACATGGAGATTTCTAGTTTTGTGCTATAAAATCAGGTATGCATTAAACACAGACTTCTTACTTTTTACTTGAAACATTGCAAGCAATGTAGCATATATTTCCTTTCATAGTATGAATTTAAGAAATGCAGCCACCATTTTCCAACCCAGTATGTTATTGTTTTAATTGGAGATTTAAAAAAAAACAAAAAACAAAAAACAAACCCAAACAAACAAACCAAAACCGAACACAAAAAAACCAAAACAAAAAACCCAAAACCAAACCAGAACAAAAAACCCATCAAGCTCAAATGAGGCTCATTAGTTAATAAATTGAAACAGATGTTATGTGGGACTACGACAGTGTTATGCTTATTTTCAAGAACTTAAAAGTAAAAACAAAATATTAGTGGCTTTTTCTATTCTTTTTCTTCATGTGCTGCTAGACTTTAGCTTTGAAGTGTTTTGAAATAAGTAAGGAAAAACAGCAGAGGAAGGTATTGAATCCATATTAGTAGTTCTTTGGTGAGTTCCACTGAAAATGAAGCAGAGACATACCTGCCAATTAAGCTGATAATGCATCTGCTTTGTATTTTAAGGTTGTCTCTCCTTTGCAACATGGGGACAAATACACAACCTAAATTTAGCCTAACTACAAAAACATACCACTGAAACATACCACTACAGACTTCAACATAGGTTAATCACATCAATAAAAATCCAAGACTCCCAGTGAACACATACCACCTGAAATGAAGCTTCCTCCGCTTTACTGTTTACAGTACTGTAATTCCTGCTTTGTAATGTTTGAAAAAAAAAATGTGTGATCACCTAGTGACCAAAGTTTAACTCTCAAATTCTATTTGGAATTTCAAATACAAAGGAATTAAAAATCTGCTTATAATCTTCTCCAGTAGGAAAATTTCTAATTCTGTCTTGCTCCTTTTGTCACTTTTAAAATTAGAATCCATACTCTCATCTGCTTTTGCAAACCACACTTTGTTCCACTCTTTCTCATGTCTCAGAGACATGTAACAGTACTACAGCCTAATTTCATGTCACTTACTTTACAAATAAAGGGCAAGTTATTAATGAAATATGGTTCCCTTACACAAAGTCAAATTTTTAATTTACGTCAAGCCATTTTACAGTATAAACAAAATTGTTTATACTGTACAGTAACATAACTCCCCATTGTAAATATTTACAATATTTGAGTAAATGTTTGAGGTGAGTTTGCCAAATCAAGTAGCTCTATAAATTCAGAAATTATTCAAACATTTTTCAGCTTACAAAGCACATTTATAAATATATATATGTTTGTGTGTGTGTATGTGTGAGTTTTACTTCATTTTTCCACAACTTGGACATCAAATGTATCCATTAAGCTACCATACTGTCACAATCATTGCTAGTTCACCACTACTTCATGTCACTGCTTACCCTCTGGAAGTCAGTTCTGAGTTCTACCTCAGTTAGGTTTTGGTTGTTTCTTCCAAAGGAGAGAAAAAAACCCCCAACAAACCAAAAAGAAAACATTCCCCCCTGCCCCCCAGAAATTCCCCAAAACATCAGGTCACTACTATACTATTTTCCATAAATTTCAGCAATATAATTAGCAACTAGTTGAGAATGTCTAAGTATAAGGGAATCAATTAATCCTGGTTACACAGGAAATCTTTCCTTAGGTATTTCTGAACTATAGATTTCTTGAATTTACAATAATAATGTTGTTGCACTGGGATGTTTTTCTTGTGTGTGTGAATGAATATAAACTGCTTAAGACTGAAAAAAAATACCAATTAATTCTTCCCCCTCTTTCTGCACAATTCTCCTGTGTGCTTTACTGATCACCCCATTGCTATGGGGTGACTAAGATTTATGTCTGGTAGGAGATGGGAACAAACACACACAAAAAAGGACACACAATTTTTTTTTCCACAGGGAAAAGACTTCAGAGGCTGTTAACTGAGGAATAGTACTTTAAATTCTAGATTTCCTTCAACAGTTGAATAAGCAGTGTTTTCCCTAGACCTAGGCTCTTTCTGTTTAAAAAAAAAAGCCTTGAAGTTAACTTCAAGGTTGTTTTGTTTGTTTGGTTTAGGTTGTGGTTTTTTTTCCTATCCTGTCTTCTTCAGGTGATAATTTGCCAGTCTTGACTGCAATAGTTAGCTGCCCAGTTCTTGTGCGGGCATCTAGAATCCCTTAGATGGAAGAAATTTATTTTCCTTTGTCTGTAAGGGAAATGTAGTGCATGTAGCTCAACTGTTAATGCCTCCATTACAGACAGCTAAAATTACATTAGATGAAGGTAATTTCTTATCTCAGATCCAGTCCTGACTATTCAGCTTTCCTAGTTTTCCAAGTTTTCCTGCAAATCCAGCTCCAATCTGCTCTGCTGCTGTCTTTTACTTTTTAATCTCTTCCTCATTCCAATTTACACAATCTTCTTCCAAACAAAAATTAATCTCTTCTTATGCTTGTCTTCTCTCTAGTTGTCTCCTCATCCTGCCAATACCCATTATTTCTCTGCCAGTTTGATTATTTATATGAACTTTCTTTTTGTTGCTTAGACTGCAGTAACTCCTCATTTCTCATCTCTATACATGACTGATTCTTTCCTGTGCCCCAGCTTTCCAGAACTCTTTTCTCCCAGACTTTTTCAAAACTAGGATCTTAATCTAAACTTGTATCCACTATCACAAATCTCTGCTCCTACTTTTTTACCTTCATCTATTTTTTATACAGTCTCATCAGATGCCTGGAAAATCAGCCGACAAGTTCATTAAGTGACTTTAACAGTACAGTTATTGATAGCAGTTCCACTTGCCAAGTTTAAGCTTTGCTTTCCATTAACTATTCTTTTCCTTGTAATTTATGTACCAGCCATACAAAAGGGACATTTTAAAAATTCTATGCAGGAATTTTTATATTCTATAACTATTTTTCCCTCTTCCAGAATTTTGCTATTCCTGATGATGATGTAGCTTTTATACCATTATGTTGGTTGATTAAAAGGAAAGGATAATAATTTTAATATTTAGTATTTTAGTATTTAGAAATATGTTAGTTCATGCTGTTAGATAATCTGCTTTAACTGTCTAATTCTAATACATGCCACAGTGCACAGTACTTATTCCACAATTAACTAGTGATATACTACTTATGTTTCAACGGAATAAAGATAGACTAAGGATGAAGTTTGAACTCAAAGCACTACAGGAGAAGCTGTATTTTCCCTGAAATAATACTTTTGTTTCCAATTATAAGTCTTTGAAAATTAATTGCATCCCTCATAAACAATATGTATATATTTGTTGTGGTTCAACCCCAGCCAGCAACTAGGACCAGAGGGTAGAGGTCAACAGCTCAATATCCAGATGGAGGTCAGTGAAAAGTGATGTCCCTGAGAGATCCATACTGGGACCAGTACTGTTTAATATCTTCATCAATGACATAGTGTAATTGAGCACACCCTCAGCAACTTTGTGGATGACACCAACCTGGGTGTGGTTGACACCAACCTGGGTGTGGTTGACATGCCCAAGGGATGGGATGCCTAGACAAGCTTGAGAAGTGGTCCTATGTGAACCTTATGAGGTTCAACAAGGCCAAGTGCAGGGTCCTGAACCTGGGTTGCGGCAACACAGGATATAAATACAAGCTGGGTGATGAAAGAATTGAGAGCAGCCCTGTTGAGAAGGACTTGGGGGTACTGGTGGATGAAAAGCTGGACATGAGCTGGCAACATGCTCTTGAAGCCCGAAAAGCCAACCACATCCTGGGCTGCATTGAAAGAAGCATAGCCAGCAGGTTAATGGAGGTGATCCTGCCCCTCTACTCTGCTCTCATCGGGCGCCACCTGGGGTCCTATGTCCAACTCTGGAGTCCCCAACTTAAGAAGGACAAGTATCTTTTGGAACATATCCAGAAGAGGACCACAAAGATTATCAGAGGGCTGGAGCACCTCTCCTGTGAAGATGGTCTGAGGGAATTGGGGTTGTTAAGGCTGGGGAGGAGAAGGCTCCGGGGAGTCCTTATAGCAGCCTTTCAGTACTTAAAGGGGGCTTAGGAGAAAGATAGGGATAAACTTTTTAGTAGGGCTTGTTGCGATAGGACAAGGGGTAATGTCTTTAAACTGAAACAGGTTAGATTCAGAATAGATAGAAGG
The DNA here is from genome assembly GCA_025774025.1 of Xenus cinereus. NCBI lineage: Eukaryota > Metazoa > Chordata > Aves > Charadriiformes > Scolopacidae > Xenus > Xenus cinereus. The sequence continues at coordinate 161,674,973 of JAOXJK010000001.1, forward strand.
AAAAAGTTTTTTACAATGAGGGTGGTGAAAGACTGGAACATGTTGCACAGAGAAGTGGTAGATGCCCCATGCTTGGAAACATTCAAGGTCAGCTTGGACAGGGCTCTGAGCAACTTAATCTAGTTAAAGATGTCTCTGCTCATTGCAGGGGCTTGACACAGATGACCTTAAAGGTTTCTTCCAACCCAAACTATTCCATGATTCTATGATTCTTAAGAAACTTCTCATAGATTAAGAACTGAAAGAAGAGGAAGAAATAGTACAAAATTTGGTTGTTAACAAAATGCACCAAAAATTATTAATTTGGTCCAGAATGTCCAGAATAACTAGAAATTTACCATTCATGTTAAGTACTTGGGGGAAAACCCTGATAAATACCAATCTTGGTAACAAACAAGAAGCCCATAAGCTGCATATCTCATATTAGTGTCTTGTAAAAACTCCTGGTTAGAATTCATTAACACCACAATGGAGAACCGCATCAGTGTCAGCATATTTCACCACATTCTTTTCTGTCGTATTGAGTTCATTTACTCATTGTTTGATGATAGTATAGAGAAACAGTCTGTCTCAGTGGAGTCTTTCAGCCAATTCAATAGCATTCAGATGGACAATAATATTGATGACAGAAAAATAAAAGCTATAGTTCTTTTTATTATTACTCTATAATAAAGGGAACATACTTTCATCACAAAATCTTTGAAGCTGATCCAAGATCTAATCTAGCTCTATCATAATTAGGTGGATTTCAGAGTTCTCGGTGTATAAATACCTATTAGGTGCTGCCATAATTCACTGTCTTCTCATTCAAGTTTCCAGGCAGTGGCAATTTTGCAAAACATCTGTTTTGCCCTGATTAGTCTGAGTGCTAAGATATAAAAGCGAAAGAATGGATATTGCTGGAAGAAGATTCTCAAAACATAGCAGCCTCCAGATGTATAAAGCACAGCTAGATGTAAACAGTACAAAGACACAATTCTAATTCCTGTAATTTATATTAAACACTTAGTGTTTGAAATTTTTTTTTTTTCGTATTCTAAATGCATATTGAGTCACCTTTTCAATATCATTGCACTGAACTAAATAAACAAGTGAATTAAACAACACAAAATTAATCCATGCTTTCTCCCCTCTAGGTTGTTTCATAGATTAATACTTTTCATTTACACAGGCTTTGAAATGTTTCAAACAGCATTACAAACATTTAATAATATTATTTCTCTATTAGACGAGAGATGGCAAAAATGTAGATACTGGGAATTTTTGCTTTGTCCTTAACAAGGCATTTCTGATCTGGCAAAAATTTAAGAGTCACAGCTGTTACAGACCAGAAATCTAGTATCTTTCTTTGTCAGAAGTTGACAGGTCTTTTAATCTCTACCAAACTAGCACAGATTTGTGTTAGACTATAACATATCTTCTGTATTTACCAGAACTTGTAAATAAGAAATTTTCATTAGAATGTAATTGAATGAAAAAATATCATTCTGTGATAGTTTACCTCAAAAGGTTTGTTTATTCTCAGTTCTTCTCTGTTTCTTTTCTTTTTTCCTAAACATAGGCTAAACTTTTGAGACACAACATTAACTTTCCCGGCAAGAATTCTGCTGCGTCATGAATTCCTTGAGTTGTCTTTGAATCTTAGTTTTCATCTGTCTTCCCCCACAAAGGAATATTTTTTCTTGTTTACCTTGACCCAGTCAGAAAATGGCTTTTTCAAGAGACTGTTGACAAAGTTAGCTGAAAATTTCAGAGAATTCTGTTTAAGTTCTCAGTAAGTGTATCATGAGATCATTTTCTCCAAGTGGCACAATATCTCTAGGAGGCTCTGAAGGAGTTCTACATTCCTGCTTCATTTTCTTAGAAATAATGTACTTTTTAGTATATTATCTCTATTTAATTACCTATAGATATCTAAATTTACATCTAATGCCTATAAAAAGTTTGTTTGTTTTTTTGCTAAATAAAAATAAAATGACAGGAAAAAAAATCCAAATCCCTGATCTCTTATCTCTTGTGGACTCTGAAGCTCCTTCCCAAATCAAGCCCAGACATGGTTCTGGGGGCAGATCACTCTACAATGACTTCCGAAAAAGCTAATATAGATGAAATTTTTTTTCACCTTTGTTTCCATCTGTTTTTCATACCTCTTACACTAATATTTTTGCCTTTATTTAATGAGGGTAAATATAAAAAGAGATTCTGGAAGGAATTTTAGTATTCCAGAGGAGTGTGACTTACTTATTTTCTTTTTTAGGTTTATTTAGGTTTCTTTTTTAGGTTTATTTTCTTTTTAGGTTTAGATAATGTGCATATATCACTCTTTTCAAACGTCAGACAAAGTCTAGGAGAAATATTTGTCTTTAGAATAAACAAGTCCATCATTTTTCTTAAAAATAATAGTTTCCAGTGATTCATGAGGGGTTTTCATAGTGTTCTATTTTAGACCACTTCTGTATTCAGTGGAGAAAACTGGAAATTGTTACAAGGTGATCTATTAGAATTAGAAGTATATAAGTGGAGATGTTTATCTTCCTCTTTTGACTAAGCTTTGGATGGCTAGCTTGAGTGAGATGAAACCTGTGAGTAAAATAAGTGTTCAGGGAGCTGAATATTATCCTGAAAACCTTAGTAATACCCAGCCAAAATACCTCTGTTATTATCTACACTGTAATAAATCAATAAAGTAGAAGGAATTCAGATAGCATTAGAAGTCTGAAACATAGCTTTTTATCAGCACCGCTGGTTTAAGCCACATGCTTCTTTGACTTAGCTTTTATAGTACATTGAATATCCTTAGTTCTTTCCATGTGTTTGTAAGCAGATATCCTTCTGTGTTTCAAAGAAAGTGCTAGAGCTTCTCATGCTGAGTTCTGAGAGTGCCTCGGAAACATTTAGAAGTCCTCAACAAAGAGCCAAATGAACAAAGCCTTTTAAGGGAAAAATACAAGAAAATGCATAAAAAAACCCATTAATTGACTGATGTTATTAAAGCAGGCATAGGACTTAATTAATCTGTAGCCATCTGCTTCTCTATTATTGTATCCTTCATGAATTATGAGCAAATTAAAGCCCAGTGAAATAAAATTACTCTATGGATTCTGAGCATTATACTGCCACCTTCGTAAAGAGAGATTACCTACAAAGGGGAAATTAGTGCAGTTTATCTCTTGAAGTGGATTAATTAAACTGTATCTTTATATGGATGCTTTTCTCAAATTAAAATAGCATTAAAATTTTTTCTGTTTAATTCACTTTGAAATGAGTGTACCCAGTTTCATATTTAACTTTGTTTCAATACTTCAAATTGCACCTTCAATATGATGAACTGACGTCCTTGTGCACGTCCAGGTAGACAAGTTAACTCAGAAAATCTCATGCAGCATATGCCCAAAGGGCATAAGCTACTAGCAAAGCAAATTATTTGACTTGCTAATAACTGACGGGTAGAAGTACTTCTTAGCCTGCCCAAGGGTCTGTATTGTGTACCTCACAAATAGTTAAATGATCACAATATCTGCAAGTAGGTGGACAAGGAAAGGCTGCAACAGGGAAGAGAGAGTGTTGGAAAAGAGGATTTGTCTTGAAGAAGATAGGACAGTAGGAAAAGTATGGTAACTGATTTGAGTCTTTACTGCACCATCCACTTGACTTGGGTACTGCCATAGCTAGTCATAACATAAGGTCATTCTCTTCTAATTTATGAAGGAATGAAAGGAAAATCAAGAAAGATGTATATTACATGGGAAATGAAACAGTTGGAAAGACATTGCAGTGAGGAATAAAACAACTGGGGAAAATACCATGACACACATCTGAAAGAGAGGAAAAAAAAAAGAAACAAAGAAAGAAAACCTGCAGGGAGTTAAGAAAAGAAAATAAGAAAAGTTATAAAAAGCTCAAAGAAAGCTAAGAAAGCTACACCCTAGGAATAATGGTTTTGAACAATTGCTCTGCTAATTCTGAGGAAATCTTGCCCAAAATACATAAATTTAAAATACATATTTTATATATAAATACAGATTTTATATATAAATACATATTTTATATATAAATTTAAAATACATATTTTTGTCAATCTTGCCAAAAATACATAAAGGAGAACTATGAAGATGGCAATACTTTATTTACTTTTGTTAGTAAGAACAAAAGAAAAAAAATTTTGTTTAGACTATGCAGTAGGAAGCATTTATTTGATATTAAAGGAAAAGCTCATCTGAAATTAAGTTTTTAAGGAACTATGCTGAAGAAGAATGTAGGATTCATACTATCACAGAGAATATTGCAATTTAATATGTCTCGGATGTATAATTCAGGCATAATTTACGCAATCTTATAATAGTGAAGAGTTTTCTTGGAGTCCTAAACCCAGTTTTGTTCAATGGTTACTGCCTCTATAGTTGTCCCTCCAAAGGCATAATCATTGTCTCATCTAAGTGAATATGTAATATGCTCACTTACACTGATGCTACCCTTTCTTTATTAGTTATGCACTATATATCATTTGTTGTCAAATTTCAGTAACAAAATTAAGAGTTTAATTACACTCTGTGCTTGTGTACCAATGAAGTCCATAGAGTTTTATTAAACATCACAAATAAGAATCTGTTCACTTTCTCTCTCACAAGTTTTTCTCAAAATGTGGTACTATTTCTTCATCTATTTTATACTAGCATGGTTAGATTGTCATGCCCGAAATACTTTGAAATAAAGAAGGTTAAATAATTATTGAGAATAAATACGGTAAACATGCATAACCTTTTCAGCACAATCAATGGTATGCTTCCACACCGCAGTAGGATTAAGAGTTAACTAGTCTTAATCCTACAATATTTTAATGTTTATAATCAAATGACCCACTAAAATTTGATGTATTTAGTAAGAGTTAATTCAGAATATTCAGCAAATGCTTGGGATTTAAAATGTACTTAATCCATTAAAATTGTCATAGAAATCTTTTCTTTCTAACTAACTAAGGAAAATGAGGAATTAGGTCTATTTGGTTATAATAGTCTCCCCCATCAGCTTTCTGTCTCTTTCCCCTCAAGACAAGGCCTATGGAAGCACTTAAATCCCATTAATATCAGAGCTTTCATGGTAGATAGGAGTGGTACTCTCTATTTCGCCCCGAGGATAGTGTTACATATTGCATCAGTTACTTTCAGAATTAAGTAACTTCCAGTTGTGTCAACACATGTAAATTAACAACATAAAAATAAGTACCATTAAATAATGGCATATTTGTTCTCTCAGGTGACTTGCCTCGATCTGAATTATTTAAATAGTAATTAATGTGGAAACTTACTGCTCAGGTGTCTTTATTCTCATTTTAAAATTATCTTGATTTATGTATATGTATACATGTATGTATATAAAGTAAAACAGATTTAGCATATACAAAAGCATTTTATTTCATCATCCATTATGGATTGTATCAGAAAGTGCACTGATGGTTAAGATACATATGAAACTATGAGCTTTTAGTGGCATGCTCCACTGAAATTAATGTAAAGACTTCAGCTGCCAGAACAAGCATCAGTCTGATAAACAGAAGTAAAATAGAGACAAATTGAAAGTACTTTAACCTTTTATATATAAATTATTTGTGCCTTCAAATGTCATACCTTATAATTAAGATATTTAGATTGTAGCTATCAAGTGAAAGAAGGAGGATGTGAGCTTGAGTTCAAGAATTTTGAAGGATTCAAATGAGTTGATATACAAAACAGATTAATAATGTGAGGTTTCACATTATTGGAGTGCTTGACATGTTTATATGGAATGGACCAATAAATACTAAATATAATAAAATGAGTAATACATAAATGCAAAATATACTAAAATGAGTAATAAATGCAAATTGACTGATTGTTAAATAATTTATATCTTAAGCTCCTTAAAATATTATATTCTCTGCATTTTAAATTTGTGTAGTCTTAAAATTTGAAAGCTGCTGTCATTACAAAAATGGATGTGTAATACAAAAGTAGACTTCTGTGTTCACAGACACTGATATAAGTAAGAAAATATTCTCTAAGGTAAAGCCATTTACCAGAACTTCGTATGTATCTGCTACTGCATTCCTTCCTGGCCACAAAAATGGGTCAGCAGTTAATCTCATTGAAAAATTCTAGGGCAGAACAGATCTTTCATTTTATACAAGAAAAATATGATTGGCTCAGATCTAGATATTTGCATTTCCAGCATGTAAATGTAAATAAGGCAGATCTCTCAAAAGTATTTTCATTTTTTCCCCAGAAGTACTCTGGTCACTGAAGTTGGCTCAGTTCTGCAGGGAACCTATTCATGCTACAGATTTACAGCAATTGTTCAACACTAACATCAGAATTCCTTCTTATGGATACTGCAAATAACCTGGTGCTTACAAGGTACCTTTTATTTCTGTCCACTTTCCAAAAATAGTAAATTGCTTTGTGTTTTATAGGTGACCATGATAAAATTGAAGTTCAAATAACAATTATGTTTTCTCTTGTTTCTAAGGGTTATTTCTCCATTTGAGGTACGTATTGTGATATTGTACAAGAACTGAGAGATTAGTACACTCAGAGTGTACTAATACTCAGTCTGAGAATTAAAAAACTCCTTTCCTATATGGACTTCTTAAAGAGCTGCTTTGGCACCCCCACATCTGACTGCAAAAGACATAGCAGAATCTGTGCAATATCCAGTTTCCCATAGGCTGAATATTCTTTAATTCGCAAGGCATTTAAAAACAATCTGTGAAGTCTCACAACATAGCAATGTTTACTGAGGATGCATCATTAAAGTTAAACAACTTGAGAACTGGTGCCATGCTTCACTGAAATACTAGAATTTTTTGTTGTTCTGTTTTTTTTAAGTAAGCAGGGTAGTTCATGTACAGTTTGACAAATTTAGAGCCACCCTCTACCGCTACCGTCAAAATATTAGTTGACTCAATTAACTGCAGCCAGAACCATAATAATCTTTCTTTCCAGTAACTCAGTATTTTTCATAAATGCAGATTTAGGAGTAGAGATTAGAAGTGCCATGAGTTTGCGTTAAGTGAAGCTGAAGAATGGTGGCCTACTCAGAGATGACTTCGAAAAATTAACTTCCCCACAGTGCAGAGCAGCATTTTGTGCATAGTATTCTGGAACTATTCTGGTAAATAAAGTTTTGTTTGTGAAATTAAATACTAAATAAAAGAAAGAACTACACAAAAATATATACCTAAGGACCTGTAGACAACAGGACAGATCTGTGAACTGTAAACCACTGGATTCTTCCTAGACACCCACTTCCAGCAGGTGATTAACTTATGTTCTCCGGGAATGAGAGCTGCAGCCATGGCTGAGAAACAGGGAAATCACAGGTTGGGGAACCTGGCAAGCTACTAAGCACAAAGTAATTTTTTTTAGTTGTAGTCCAACATTAGACATAGTTTTTAGAAAAGTATATGAAATCATGTTCTCCCCATCAACAACAGGATTGTTCCCAGCCTGTTTGGAAGAAACTTGAACATCACACTAATGACTGTAGGTGAAACCTCAGTAATGACAGATATCTATGTATAAACTAGGTAACTTACCCCTCCTCCACCATAATGAGAAAAATAGGTATCTCACCGTATGATTTCAGAGTAGATATCTGAAATACATCAAAGACATGAAACACCAAAAAAACCATCTCTGAATGGACTGGAATGGTTGCTAAAATAGTTACAGAACTTTAAAGACATCAAAGTTAGGTAAGAGTTGTCTTACCTATTTGAAAGAATTTGGTATCAGAAGAGAAAAGTGTAATCAGTAGAGAGGAAGTTATTGTTAGCTTTTCATCTCACTAATGATTAAGTCAGACCTAGTACTGCAGAATATTAAGTATACTCCTTAGAGTAACATGAAAACAGTGATATTGAGAACTACAAGCTGGACATGAAAATTAACAACCCTTTGAAGTCTTCATTATATTATAAATTGCATTTTATCTAGAAATCTGCTTTGAAACAACAGTGGTTACGATGCAAAAAAAAAAAAAAACACGACCAAAAAAACCCAACAACATTAAGGAGATGTTTGACTGATCTATCAATTGTACATCATAGCTCTGAATCTTTGGAGAACATGAACTGATAAAAGGTACTGTTCAGGTTCCTAGTCAAAGGACGCTTGAAGCTGCAGATGAATAAATCAAATAGTCAATGGCAATAACAGCAGTAATGACTTACAGGAAATACAAATAGGCATTCTGGATGGTAGCAGTAAGGTTTCATTCTGCTCTCCTTTTTGGCAGGGCACTTACAACTGTTGATTATAAAACTTTGAGGACTGGAAAGAAAACAGGCATATAGACATATATGAGCTAAAATGCAGTATAAAGTGGTAAAGAAAATAACTTTTTGTAAACAGGAAATGAGGATAGGTTTATACTTATGAATGGAGAGTGATTTATTTTTTTTTAATTGTACTTGTCTTTCTGTTTTGCAATGTAGTTGAAAGGTCAATGGCTTTGGAAAAATACCAAATTACCCTCTTCTCTCCCCTCTCTTTCTTTTCCTTTCTCTACTGTCTTTGTATTTTTCCATGTTTCAAAGAGTATTTTTCCTAAAGTCTGGTCAGAAAAAGTTCTTTAGATTATTTCTAAATATATAAAAATGAAGGTCCTGTTTTGTAGGTGTCCTTAGAAAAGTTAAGCAAATATTAATTGGTGACATTGCAAGTGCTTTTTGTTACCCTGATTATGACACTTATACTCATTTTGTGTAACACTTAACTGTAAAGAATTGAAATACAGTTTTTTTTTTCTCATTACAACTTGCAGGGTGAGAAACTACTGTCACAAGTGGACAGGGGAGGCAGAATTTGAGCCTAGAAACTGCATGCGTACTTAATAGAAAATCACTGGAGAAATCAACACATAAAATAAACCAGAATCTTGTTTAAGAAAAGAAAATCAGAAGAGAAATTCTCATGTACCTCTCAAAACCCAATAATTTTTGCTATTGAAACAACCGTAAAAGTGCATCTCCTGTATATTCTCTGCTGTTGAAAGTGACAGCTTTAAATAAATTTAAAATGTTATAAAATAACCTAATTTGTCAAGTAATGTGATTCTGACTTATGAGTGATTGTAAAATAAAATCATGAAGGCATGAATCATAAATCATAACTCGTAAATCACAAAGAAAATCAGAAAATTTTATTTTCAATACCTTAATTCAAATCTTCCAAGGCTACCAATGAAAATATTTTTCTTAATTTTAATCTGGACCCCAGTGGAAACAGCATGTCATGGAAAATTCCACAGTTTTTTGAGGACATTAGTCTGAAAATTGCAGTATTGAAGTACTGCAGCAGTGGGTAGCAATGGCAAGAGTCAGAAAGTAATAGGAGCAGAAGGTAATTTATGGAAAGGTTCAGTTTGCTTCCCTTAGAGAAGGGCTTAGTAAGACTTTCCACAGTCACGCACATTTTTTCCACTTCTTTTCTGTTAGTTAATGCAGTTTAGTACAAAAAAATTATAGAAACAATAAGTTGGTCTCCAATACTGTTATATCATCTACAATTCCACTATGTTTCATCTGAATGAAATGGGATTACTCAAGAGGAAAAATATTTTTTAGCTTGAAGGGTGACAAAATCCAACCATAACTGAAAGATTTTTAAAAGGCATGAAAACAAAATATGAAATAAGGACAATAGGCATGTCTACAAGACTGAACACAGGCAGCACGTTAATGATCTAAGAGTGACACAGAGCTTTTATCTTCATTATGTGAAGACCTAATTACAGAACTGTTTCTTTTTTTTTGTTTAAAAAAATTACCCATCCCAAACATTCTGTCCCTCCTTGGCTACAATTCTCAGACATTTTAAAGAACTGTAGAGTTTCTGTACTGAGACGTACAGTCTATGTAAATGATCTCTTCAAAATCAAACAAGGCATTCAAACACATAATATAGAAGTTTCACGCCAATGTTTAGCCCAGCCATTATTTTTTAGCCTGAGAAGCCACCAGCTTAACTGGTATTAAAAAGGGACGCATAAAACTTAGAATTTAACGTATTTATTTTTATATATATTTTAAATGTTATACACACTAGGAACTGAGTTAGATAAGACCCTCTTCTAAAATTAATGTTCACACTTCTGTAAAGAAGATCTCTGCTGACTCCACTATAGCGAACTTTTTCAGGAATTTATCTGATTGAACACAAAAGTAAGTTTTTCAGATTCCCCTGTATTAGAACTAACATCTCAAACCTCTTCAGCAAAAGGCAATTCAAAAATACTGCAGTTAGTTCAAAACATGAAAATTAAATGTCCAGTACAACCTATACTCATTGTACTGCAACTACATTACGGACAATAAAAGGATAACTTTATTATAGATGAACCTTCCAAATTCCAATATTTTGATTATACCAAGATAGAGGTATTATCTACTCCTTTTGTTACACATTACACACTCCATGCAATCCCAGAATTTTATTGAAGGTTGCGGTATACGGTATGCAAAAAAGAACTGAAAGATTTCTCCCAGTTCTCACTCGCAGACCTGCCCCTTTCTCCCTTGCACTCATGTAATCCAGTTAGTTACATAATAATGTTGGCATGAGGAGAGAAGTCTCCCTGATTTTTTTTTCCACACTTCATTTCCCAGGGAATGCCTACTACACTGAGTATGCCTATTGCATACTATCTTCAGAGCTGAAAAATACAAAACACTTCAGATTGTAAAAGACTTCTTTCCTTTTTTAATCCACAAAGGCTTATAGAAATAGATTAAGTCTGCAGACAAGTTTAAACAGATTTCAAGGACTCAAACTCTTCTCTTGGGTTTTGTGAATGTTTATGGTAAGAATAAAGAAAAAAAAAATGTTTACAGAAATAAAGATCAATAACTGGTGTTAAGAATGACTTCATAATAATATCTGCTCATAACAAAAAAAGAAAGAAATGGATTTTAGCAACATTTCAGAAATGTAAAGAAGACATTTTCGGAAAATAGAATCATAGAATTATAGAATGGTTTGGGTTGGAAGGGGCCTTAAAGATCATCAAGTTCCAACCCCCCGCCATGGGCAGGGACACCTCCCACTAGAGCAGGTTGCTCAAAGCCCCATCCAGCCTGGTCTTGAACACTTCCAGGGA
>JAOXJK010000001.1:161686205-161713424 GCA_025774025.1 Xenus cinereus
ATCCAGCCTGGCCTTGGACACTTCCAGGGATGGGGCATCCACAGCTTCCCTGGGCAACCTGTTCCAGTGTCTCACCATCCTCACAGTAAAGAATTTCTTCCTAATATCTAATGTAAATCTCCCCTCTTTCAGTTTGAAACTGTTACCCCTCATCCTATTGCTACACTCCCTGATAAAGAGTCCCTCCCCACCTCTCCTGCAGTCCCTCCCCATCTCTCCTGGAGGGCCATTATAATGTCTCCCCGGAGTCTTCTCTTCTCCAGGCTGAACAACCCCAGCCCCCTCAGCCTGTCTTCATAGGAGAGGTGCTCCAGCCCTCTGATCATCTTTGTGGCCCTCCTCTGGACCCGTTCCAACATGTCCATGTCCTTCCAGAGCTGGACACAGTCCTCCAGGTGGGGTCTCAACAGAGCGGAATAGAGGGACAGAATCGCCTCCCTCAACCTGCTGGCCATGCTTCTTTTGATGCAGTTGGCTTTCTGGGCTGCAAGCACACATTGCCGGCTCATGTTGAGCTTCTCATCTGCCAGCACCCCCAAGTCCTTCTCCTCAGGGCTGCTCTCCAGCCATTCTCCGCCCAACATGTATTTGTGCCTAGGATTGCCATGTCCCAGGTACAGGACCTTGCACTTGGCTTGGTTGAACTTCATGAGGTTTGCACAGGCCTACCTCTCAAGCCTGTCCAGGTCCCTCTGGATGGCATCCCTTCCCTCCAGTGTGTCGATCGTGCCACACAGCTTGGTGTCATCAGCAAACTTGCTGAGGGTGCACTCACTCAATCCCCCTGTCCATGTCTCCAACATAGATGTTGAACAGCACTGGTCCCAGCACTGACCCCTCAGGAACACCACTCATCACTGGCTGCCACTTGGACATTGAGCCATTGACCACAACCCTTTGAGTGCGGCCATCCAGCCAGCTCCTTATCCACCGAGTGGTCCATCCATCAAATCCATTAGTTTCCAATTTTGAGACCAGGATGTCATGCAGGACAGTGTCGAACGCTTTGCATAAGTCCAGGTAGACGACATCTGTTGCTCTGCCCTTGTCCACCAAGTGTGTGGCAGTATCATAAAAGGCCACCAAATTTGTCAGGCATGATTTGCCCTTGGTGAAGCCACATTGTCTCCAATCAGCTCCTTATTTTCCATGTGCCTTAGCAGAGATTCCAGGAGGATCTGCTCCATAATCTTGCTAGGCACAGGGGTGAGAATGACTGGCCTGTAGTTCCCTCGGTCTTCTTTTTTTCCTTTTTTTGAATATTGGGGTTATGTTCCCCTTTTTCCATTCTGCGGGAACTTTGCCAGACTGCCACGATTTCTCAAATATGATGGAAACCAGTTTAGCAACTTCATCCGCCAGCTCCCTCGGGACCCGTGGATGGATTTCATCAGGTCCCATGCACTTATGGACCTTCAGGTTCCTTAAGAGATCTCGAACCTGATCTTCTCCTACTGTGGGCAGTTCTTCATTTGCAGAGCCCCTGTTTTTGCCTTCCATGACTTGGGTAGTGTGGTTTGAGCCCTTTCTGGTGAAGACTGAGGCAAAGAAGTTGTTCAGTAACTCAGGCTTATCCATATCCTGGGTGACCAGGTCTCCCGTTTCCTTCCAGAGAGGGCCCACAATTTCCCTAGTCTTGCCTTTGTCCCTGACATATCTGTAGAAGTTTTTCTTGTCTTTGATTTTCTTGACTAGATTTAGTTCTGCCTGGGCTTTCGCTTGCCTGATCTGTTCCTGACCACTTGGACCATTTCTTTGTAATCTGCCCATTCTACCCATCCCTGCTTCCACCTTCTGTAGGCCTCCTTTTTGGTCCTGAGCTTGTCCAGCAGTTCCTTATTCATCCACACAGGCTTGCTGCCTATTTTGCCTGACTTCTTTTTTGGGATGCACCTCTCCTGAGCTTGGAGGAGGCGATCCTTGAATACCAACCAGCCCTCTTGGGCCCCTCTCCCCTCCAGTTCTTTTTCCTATGTTATCCTCCCAATCAGATCTCTCAGGAGACCTAAGTTCCAAATACATTGGAACTTAACTAAATAACCATAATTTTATCCTAATTTGGCCTTTAACAATCTTATTTTTCCATCTCTGTAAGAAATGCCATTAGCAAAGACACTAAAACAAGATAAAGGTTAATTTCTTCTTTCTTTAGTTAGTGGATGTCTTTGTAAAGATATCTCAGAGATAGCTATGGAGACTTCCTACAATAAAATTGCCTACATCTCCACTGGTTGTCCTGAGCTCTCCTTGTCTATCCGCACCCTCCATGTTGACATGTCCATGTGAATCTTACCACTTCAGGCTGGTGTTGTCTGCAAACGTGCTGAGAGTACACTCGATCACACTCTCTATATCATTGATGAAGATATTAAACAATGCTGGACCCCTGAGGGACACCACTTGTCACCAGTCTCCATCTGGACATTGAGCTGTTGACCACTACCCTCTGGGTGCGACCATCCAACCAATTCCTCATCCACCAAACTGTCCACCCATCAAATGCATAGGTTTCCAGTTCAGAGTGAAGGATATTGTGGAGCACCATGTAAAAAGTGTTAGAGAATTCCAGATAGATCACATCCATAGGTCTTCCCTTGCTGTCTGATATAGTCACTCCATCACAGGCCACTGGGTTGGTCAGGCAGGATTTGCCCCTGGTGAAGCCGTGCTGGCTGTCTTGAATCACCTCCCTGTCCTCCATGTGCCTTAGCATACCTTTTAGGAGGATCTATTTAATGATCTTCCCAGGCACAGAGGTGAGGCTGGCAGGTCAGTAGTTCCCAAGGTACTCTTTTCTACCCATTTTAAAAATGGATGCATTGTTTCCCTTTTTCGAGTCACCAGGATCTTCACATGACTGCTGCAACTTTTCAAATATCATGGAGAATGGCTTGGCCACTGCATTAACCAATGTCCTCCAGACTCTGGGGTGCATCTTGTCAGGTCCTGTAGGCTTCCATATGTTCAGGTTCCTCAGGTGGTCACGAACCTGATCTTCTCTTACAGTGAGAGGGACTTTGTTCCCTGAGTCCTTGTCTTGCAGTCCATGCATTCTAGGGGTGTGGAGACAGAGGTGGTCAGTGAAGACTGTGGCAAAAATGTTGTTGAGTACCTCAGTTGTCTCCTCGTCCATCATTACCAATTTACCAGTCATGTTCATCATATCAGGAACATCAGTATATGTCCCACTGTGATGCTAACTGAATCTTTCTCTAAATGTTACATAAACATGGTAAAAGTGCAGCTTGGGGTAGAAGCACAGGAGTAGCATCTGTATCATTTGTAGCATCAGTGTCTGGGGACAGAGCACAGGAGAGTTTTTTGTTGTTGTTAATTCTGCTGCCTTTGTCTTCCATGAATTTTGCAGCCTGATCTCCCAGGTGAGGTGATACAGCTAAATTTAAGATGCATCTGAGGTGCACACTGATCAATATAGTTTCATCTACGACATGAGAGATCATTTTACATTAAACCCTTTCCAATGCTTAGGGCTCATTAAAAGTATGCAAAAATTTTAAAGATCATTGCACAATCCTTCAAGTTCCTTTCTATAATTCAGTCACTGCCTGTGTTATTGGGGATATTTACAAAATCTTTTTAATAGGTATCCACACTGGTTCTAAAAGCACTTAGGTAGTTTTGGTGACATTTGGCAGGAAGGTTCACCAGAGGTTTAGCAGAAAAAATACCAACATAGGACAGCTCATGTCATTTCAGTAATGTAGTGATAAAATATGGGCTTAAACAGAGGTTCCAGCAAGTTTTCAATGCATTATGCAACTATAATCTAGTCTAAGAAAAAAATTGAGGGTATTTGGTGTGTGTGCAGCAAAAGAAGTTGGTTATGGAAGTAAGACTTTTCAGTAATGATTTCAATAGTGATGAAGTGACAATAGTAACAATTCCAATAGTGACAATTTCAATAACGACAGAGGGTGAAAGACGGAAATTCTCATTTAGCCTAGAATACTTACAGATTCTTCTGGTTCACTGGAAAATCAGGGGCTTTCTTTCACTGGGAGGTAAAAAACCAGCAGTGGCGGATGCCTTTACCGGAATGGAACTGCTGAAGGGAGAGGCTGCAGTGCAGACCTCAGACTGCAAGAAGTGTCTAGACCTTTCTTCTGGGACATGGATATGCAGCACAGCTGCCTATAAAATGTGTGGTGAGCTGGAGGATCTCCTGTAAGAAGTGGCTGAGCTGCTGGGGGTGGAGGTGATGCTGTGTAGCATTCAGGAGGCAGAGAAGGAGATAGACAGATGGTTCCAAGCACAGTCTGCAGTGAACCCACAGCCCACAACCAAATAGCCAAAAAACTCCTACACCAGCACACAGACAAGGGAGGGGGGACGGTAACACAGAAGAATGGAAGCTTGTGACAGCAAGGTCAAGCAGGAAGAAGAGACTTCCCCTGAAGCCTGAGATGTTCTTGCAGAACTGCTTCACAGCTCTGCAGAATGAAGAGGGAAGACCCACTGTGTCAGGAGAGGAGCTGAAGCTGAGTACAGCAACCCAATCTGCTCCCCATATAACAATCAGGGCAACTAAGAAAAGATGACAGGTGATAGTAGTAGGCGACTCTCTTTTGAGAGGTATAAAGGTACCCATTTGCCAACCTGATGTACTCTCTAGAGAGGTGTGCTGCTCAATGGGGGCTCATATAAGGGATGTCACAGAGAGACTACGAAGACTCATATAGTCCTCTGACTATGTTCCGCTGTGGTTGTTTCACATGGACACCAGTGATACTGCCAGGAGCAGCCTGAAGACTATCAAGAAAGATTATAGAGTCCTGGGAGTGGCAATCAGGGACCCTGGGATGTTGGTAGGTTTTTCATCAGTCTTCCTAGTCAAAGGGAAAGGGCTTGATAGGGTCAATCAAATCTGGCAGATCAACAAATGGCTACAGAACTGCTGCCACAGCCAGGTGTTTGGATTCTTAGACCATGGGATTCTGAGGAACTTGGTCTACCGGGGCGTGATTGGGTCCACTTGTTAGAGAAAGGGTCAAGAGTATCTTTGGTCAGAGGCTTGTCAAACTCATGAAGAGGGCTTTAAACTGGAGTTGCCAGGGTAGGGGAACATCAGTTTGTCCCACTCTTACCAGTATGACGCCAATACAGTAATAGATGTCTAGAACCTGGAGAAGGGTCACTGGTCAGCAGGAGAGAACTTGAAGTGCAGCAAAAGGGGAGCCAGTAAGTCAGCTTCATTGGAGGCCCAACTTCAATGCTTCTATGCAAAAGCACATAACATGGGGAATAAACAAGAGGAGCTAGAGATGTGTGCACACCTGAAGAGCTATGATCTTATGGCATCACAGAGATGTGGTGGGGTAGCTGTTATGACTGGAGTGTTGGAATGGAAGGATACAGGCTCTTCAGGAAGAGGAAACAAGGAAGGGGTGTGAGTGCATGGAGCTCTCCTGGGGGTGGATGAGGAGCCAACTGAGAGCTTATGGGTCACAGTTGAAGGGAGGGCAGGGACAAGTGATGTTACAGTGGGGTCTGCTATAGGCCACCCAACAAAGAATTCTGAGAGGAGAAGGCTCTCTATGGACAAATAGGAGCAGCCTCATGTTCAAAGCCTCGTCCTCATAGGGGACTTCAACAACCCCGATATCTGTTGGAGGGACAAAAAAGCAGGGCATAAGCAATCCATGAGGTTCCTCAAATGAGTTGATGAAAACTTATTTCTCCAAGTGACAGAAGAGCCAACGAGGAGAGGTGTCATGATGGACCTTGTTCTCACCAACAAGGAGGGGTTGGTGAGGAGTGTGAAGTTCAAGAGCAGCCTGGCTGCAGTGTCCTTGAAATGATGGAGCTCAAGATCCTTAGGGATATTGGAACAGGTTACCCAGAGAAGTCATGGATGCCTGCTCCCTGAAAGTGTTCAAGACCAGATTTGATAGGGATTTTGGTGACTTCGTCTAGTTGAAGGTGTCCCTGCCCATGGTAGGGGGATTGGAACTAGGTAATCTTTAAAGTCCCTTCCAACTCTAACCATTCTAGGATTCTATGATTTTATAAGTCTCAATTTTTATTTCCTATTTTTTAATCTTCAAAAACTCTCCACATGTTAGCTTAGATACTAAAGAAGTTGTGAAGCCTTTATTAAAAAAGAAAGTTAAAAGCTTGCAGGGAGAAACCACACAGGATGCTGTTGCTACTTCAAGTACTTGCTTGCAAAATTTCACAAATACTGAAAACAGGAATGCTGTTTAGTCTGTGGTGTGTTGGGTAATCATGACTAAGGAGGTCCTCAGGCCAGGAAGAAAGAACACAAAAATATAAACAATGACTAGCTGCATGAAATAGTATTTTTTCTCTTTCCAGTCCTCCTCCTTCTTTTCCTCTTTCCTTCTTAATGTTCTTGAGGCTAAGTGGTCTTGCTTGAGGTCTGCTACAGTACTACAGCTTTGACATAGTTATTGCTCTTTCTTCTTTTAAAGGAATTCTCACGGTTCAGATAGCAACTACATGTTCTTTTTTCATGTCACAATGGGCAGAAACTTTCATTTAAAAAAAATCCCATTGACCGGAAAGGATGATGATGCCTGGAAAGATACAGACAAAACAGTTAATATAATCTCTAAACTGAATTATATTACACATAGTTTCTGCTTTACAAGACATTAATTTCTGTGGGAAAGATTGTTTAGTTTGGTTTGTGGGGTTTTTTCCTGGTTCAGAGAACAGCCTTTTTTTTCTGCTTTAAAAATTATCTTCTGCAATCAGACATGTATACATAAACATAGAAAAGTATAATCAGTAGATTTTTAGTCTATCACAAGGCATGATATCACTTAATAAAGAATAAAAACACTTCCAAGCATATCCAAATTTTTACAAGCAACTGATTTTTCTTCCTGCAGTCAGCAACCTTTGCGATTACGTGGCTGAAGTTAATTAAATAATACACACATCACAAGAAACTAAGCCATGACAAATATGCAACACAGTGCACATATCAGTCTGAGCTTTCCACTTGCTAACAGAATACGAGCATTGAGACAAACTGACTCAAATTGAGTGTTTCTGCCACTCTTTTACTGACATTTCTTGTTTTAATGGAATTTGAGAAACTGTCTATGTATTTTTGTTGGTTTGGGTTTTTTGGGGTTTTTTTTGGTTGGTTTATTTCTTTACAGTCTGTGTGAACGACCTGCAATCTCATGTAATTTCATGCAACAACATTTAAAGTATGAACTCTCGATGTTCTCAGTAGGCTACAGTGGGCTACTAGAAAAGTAGCTAACAATCCTAATGAAAATGAGCCTCAATTCCCCAGTCTGGAAAGGAAACAAGAAAGGTACTGAAAGCAACAGTTTTACTTCCAAATTTGCTGTAGTAAACTGGCTGCCTTGTTACAAACAAGTATTATGTATTATGAGTAATGTATAGCTTTGCAGGGGGAAGGAAAGAAAGAAAAAAAAGTAGAAGCTTAAGGTACCTAAAAATTTTGCTTCAGCTGGAAAACATCTCTAAGTATATTACCATGCACAGGCAGTGCCTGTACAGACTGTACTGTATCTTATTTTCTATTTAGCATGTCACCTACCTCCAAAGCCATAATATGACTAAAGGATTAGAAGGTCATTTGCCAACATGAGATTCCACTATGAGAACTTCTATGCAAATGGATCAAATTCAGCCTTGGCTTGTATCTCGGGAACCAAAACATTTTACATAAATGGTGACAAGAACATCCTTCATAGCACACACTGTTTCACAAACTTCACTTACATCAGTAATTTCCCACTCCACAGTCACAATAACATAATCAAAACACCAGCAAAGGTGGGCAACTATCACACACTCCAGCCCCTCTCCCTTTACCACATTACAACAACAAAAATTTCCCACAGTTATCTGGCTATGGATATTTGAGAGCCAGAATTTATTTAGGCTATTAAATCCTTCTCACAAACCCCACAGTTCAATGAGCTGATACAAGAATTAAAGAAGCAGCATTTCCCACTTTTACTGACTCAGCCTGTTTCACCAAGTACATGGCTATCTCAAGAAAAGTACTCATAAAGTTCTCTATTCAGTCATTTGTATAATGATGAGTTTAAATCCCATGTAGAGATAAACAAACAAGACAAAATTTTAGTTTGGCTTTTCCTCCAGTTTCAGTATTTTAAAAAAGCAACCTAAATAATGTTTTTCTAAAATTATTATTTAAAAAAGATGATATTTTCAGGATATAAATTCATTTTGTCCAATGCTTTAATGTTCTGACCCTGAATAGTTTGCTGAATAGTTCAGTGAATTTATC
The DNA here is from genome assembly GCA_025774025.1 of Xenus cinereus. NCBI lineage: Eukaryota > Metazoa > Chordata > Aves > Charadriiformes > Scolopacidae > Xenus > Xenus cinereus. The sequence continues at coordinate 161,694,487 of JAOXJK010000001.1, forward strand.
TGTAGGTGCCTTTGTTAAATGAAGATTTAAGATGAGAGAGGAATTCATGCTGTTCAGGAAGGTTTCTTGATTCAGTTCAGCAAGAATGAACTTAATTGTCGTATCTTTTGCAATTTATACAAGTATTTAATCCTTAAAAGGATCATATCTTTGCTGCTTTAATAAGAATGAAATCAATGTGACTTAGAACTAATTTCCATTAATGGCTCCTTAAGTCTACAGACGAAACTGGATTCCTCAGCTCAAGTTCTCAAATTACTCCCTTACTAGTCCATTCAACATAACTATAGATACAGAGGGATTTTTCATTTATGAAATCTAGTCAATGAAATGTTATCTACAGTTACGCTGAAGCATATTTTTTTTCTCTTCTTTTTGAGATAAATGGGGAAGCTTACTGTATAAATGAACTTGAAGACCAGAAATTCAAAGAAAGCTCAAAAATACTGGGAATTTATTTTGTATGCAAAGCAAGCAATGATAATTTCTTAGTATCCAGTCTTTACAGGAAGATTTTCTTTAATGTCATGCTCAATCCCTTTTCCCCCTTTGATAATACACTCATTCATTCCTGTGGCCATACCATGTTATTTATGTGCAGCACCAAGAAGCCCTTATGTTCTAAGATACTGGCAGACAACAGTGTAACTGTGGCAATTTAAAATAGTGTAGCAATTCAGAAGGTTTATAAATTCAAATTCTGAAATTACATTATTAATATCTGTTGTTTCAATATACCAAGAAAAATATAGTGCCATATTAATTCCTTTAGAAATCTGAGTAACAATTTCTGCAATAATAGATTTTCTGTCTCAAACTAATTGATAAAAAAATCTGTTGCAGTCTGGGATTATGAATTTCTAAAAATTAGTAGGAATATGCTCCTAGATTGCTGTTGTCCTCTGTAATCTTGATGGTCTAAGCGTGAAAACAAGCTCCACCCCCTACTCACAGTCTTTTTTCCAGTGGAAATTCTGGCCACGGTGTTCAGGATTACACGTTTTCATAATAACGCATTGCTTGTGCAAGAACCTGGAGTCCTGCCCTAAAAACAAGGTCACCTGTCATTAGAAAACATCAAGTATGCAAACAAAGCAGCCAGCTTCTCACTGAAGGCTACCTGGGTCTGCTTCAATTGTTAAATTGTCACCAGAACCTCTGTAGCTACTGAGTTCATAAAAAGTGAGGATTTTTTTCACACACAGTAATTGGGGAGAGTTGAATGTAAACTGCCGGCTGAATGTTACATGTAAAATACATGAAAATGTTACAAGCGCTTTTCTCAAGAAATGAATATTTCAATATAAGACCCAATCTGGAGAATACACAGATAAATTGTTCACAACTAATCTAGAAATGCAATCCTATGGTAATGCAACAAGAACCAGGATGCAACCAGAGGGTATTACTTCTTATAGGCCAGCAAGCCCATACATTTTAACATTACAGATCTTAGGAGTGACAGGGGGGTAGCACATTGGCAAAACTGTCTATATAATATATGCTTGTATAAATTGTATATATAGTATATATATGTGTATATTGTTTGTATATATGTGTATATGGTAATGTACGTATATTACTGATATTTGCTAATATTTGGTCATAGGCAACACATTAGGAATGACTTGGTAATGGAGAAGCTTCAAAAGAAGGCCAGGCAATTTTAAAGTCTGATCTGCAATAATTTTAGTGAGCTTTATTTTCTAATAAAAATATTAGATCTGCTCATTGTGTTTAACAAGAGGCTTAGTACCTGAAACTGACTTTTTTATATGCATGAAAATATCAGAATTTAGACCTAAATCCCTTGCAAACCGTATTTTGTGATCCACTTGTTTATAAGCACGTGAATGAGCTTTGAAAAGGAATACGGACTTGAAGATAAGGAAACATTAAGCCCTTAAATAATTTATTTCATTGGACAGGATGAACTGACAAACAACAAGTGCCAGCACTAAGAACAGGAAATAGGTGAAATACATTTGCAGAACTAGAGGAGGCATCTGCAAAAACTCAGGTAGGAAGAAAATGTGTGGTCCAAAACTATGCTTCAACCGGGTGTTGGATGAGAATATGGAAATTTGACAATCAGACTGCGAAATTCAGAAGCAATTTTAAATCCGGTAGGATAGTGATAGTTGTCGTGAAGCCTTGAATGACAATACATTGGGATTCCTATACCATGAGAGGAAAATGAGTATCCAAAAAAAAAAGAGTTTCACAGATGAGCAATGTAAAACATGTATCTAGACTGAACCTTTCCATAATGCATTGTAAAGCCATTTACAGTCATTACTGGGAAGGATAATTAAATTTCCAAATATTGTCTGGCTGGCATTAGAAGTCAAGGTTTAGGTTCTCCAGAAAATTCTGTCTGTCCCATGCATGGAAAGGCAGACAAAGTTTTCTGTTTCTCATGACTTGATCTTATTCTGGATACATTTGATTAAGGTACACTACACTTCTTTTTGTACTAAAACATGCCCAGCATTTCCTCTAAATTACCATTTTGAGCTTTTATTTCTCCAGGCTTATATAGAAAAATCTGGGACCCATCATTTGTTTTTCTTTAAAATGAACACAAATGTGTTAGTTATGATTTTAGTTCCCTTTGCCTGCCAGTGGGTAGGCATTCATGTGTGTTTCAAAGAACAAGAAAAGATACCTGCTGTGTTGCTTACAGTGAAAATGGTGAAAAAAATATAAAATCTGCTGTAGCAAGAAAAGTTGCTACTGCACCTGGAGACTTTGAAGTCAATTGTTCAATGGTTATTTCTTGTAGGATTTTAAAAGTTAATGTCTGTGAACAGGAGGGAGTCTCCAAACAAAATGCAGTTTTAGATATCTATAATACCTCTTTTTTCTCCTGTTCCATAGTGCAAAATGCTGCATCTATAGCACAGGAGTTATGAATTCAGGTGCTGAAATAAAGGGGGAGATGTGAGAATTTAGTCATACTCATGTCATAATCTGTCAAGTCAAAATGCTGCATGTCATAACCCACAGCAGTTGTAGTATGGTTCAGAAAGTGGTAAAAAAAATCATAGTAAAATAATCATACTTAAAAAAAAAAAGAAAAAAAGATACTCAATGAAAAAGAAAAAAATGTCCAGCTCAGAAAAGACCCTGATAGACTCAATAGTTCAATCTGTTCCCCTGGAGCTGGTAGCACCTGCTACTGGCCACTGATAGAGACAAGGTATTATATAGAATATTTTTACCAAAATAGTACACTCAGGAATACTGTCTTGACTTAACTCAGCTCACACTGTCACTGAACTTGGAAGAAAAAATAATTAAAAGCCTGGTATGAGTTTTGTTTTAAAACATATATTGAATGTACCAGTTAAAGACCAGAACTGTCAAAATTATACTAGCAGATAGAACCTGAAAATTCCACTGAAGAAAATGACTGTTTTCACATCAGATATAACAAAAGATGAAATATTAGATGGGAAGGCTTCTCTGCATGCTGATAACTTGCATAGAAATCAGTAAATTTATTCTAATAAGAAAGGGCTTAATGTTCTTAAAAGGCAGGAAGGAGAACCAAAAGACATAAGCACTGTTAAAAGGCAGTATATCTTAAAAGTCTGTTAATTTGCTTCCTGCAGTGTTTGGAAAGGACTGGAAATTATTTAGAGTATTCACATATTAGCCAAGGACTTATTTTTTCTGTATTCATAAGAAAAATATTTGTGGGACTTTCTAACAGAATCCTTGCGACATATACACATTACCTATTCCATACATCAAAACCAGCTTATCTTTGATCTGAATTTTTTAACAGGTAGTCTCTGTGTAGAAGAAAGACATTTTTCTCTCCTTGGACATTTCACCTTTGAAAATATTTGGTATCCTGTGAGTTCTCAAAATGCTGGTTAGGGACCCTGTGTATCTTAGATGAAAATGAACAAATTCGACACTTAAGAAAAGGGACTTGGAAACCACATTTGTCATACCTACATATACAAGGAACCTTTTGAACAAGGAAAAACAAGACACAGTAACAAGACACAGTCGCTGAGACACTAATTCAGCTAATCTTTCAATGAACTGATTTTTAAATGCATGTATGCCTCAGTATAACTGCATATGCAGTTTAAGGGTAAAAAAGAATGATAGTGCAACCTCACAATAAATACAGCCATGTAAAACAATGTCATCTGATGTGCTTAGCTGACGCATATGCAGTTGAATACTTTTCCTGTCACCTGCAAAACCTTTCTCAGTACAAATTAATATAAATATGGTACACATATAGTTTTATACCTCAAATAGGCATGAAAGTATGTAGGTGAGTGCATGTAAGAATTCCTCAGGCTAATTCCATTTTCTTGAGTCCCAGTTAAATTTAAATGTAATTGAACTTACCAATATTAAAATAGAACCTGATTAATAACTCTTCAACATATTCTTCCCCTCTTGTATGTGATTCTCAAAATAAGTCAAAATATCTTACAGATAAAATACGCAAAAAAACCCCACCAATTTGTCCCATTCTCTGGAGTGAAATGACTGACCTTCAATATTCAAAGTCTTAATTCCTTTTTGCATTTTTATGTAACTCATTTTTCACAGAAAATAAATTTGCATGTTCCTGGGCATTGTTCCTCATTCTCAACATACAGGGTGTGAATAGGACAAGCTCAGATTTCAGTCTTTTTAGTTACACAAGAAATTCAGAAGTTATCTGAAATTACAGTTAAAGATTTCACAAAGAAAATAAGTTAGATGTACACATAATCCATACTGGCCTTTCTGTTTCCTCCCTCAGAATATTTTCTGTGTACAGATATTCCTTGTTTGCATTAAAACTGCACTTATTTTTCTGATAATTTAACTGAATCAAGAGATTCCCAGGCTAGTTTGGAATTTTACTGACTGCAGAAAGTGTCAGAAATTCATAGAAAGAATAGGTGGTTCTTTACTTTTCTGTTCCTTGGTGTTTGATTCTTTATCCTTTCTGATAGAAGTTGGAACAAACCCCAAGAAATTTCTAAGTATGCAGTGATGAAAAACATTTCAGTCTTACATTTTGTAAATGATTTATTCTTGTATTTTTTAACGGATAAAATAAGATGTGGTTCCAAGATTTAAAAAAAAAAAAAAAAAAAGAAGTTAAGAAGTCAAACAGGTTTAAAATAGGAATTCCAGGTAAACTGAATTTTGAAGTCTTAGGAAAAGTGAGAGGTTTTTAGAGGTTTTCATTTTGAAGTAAAAATAAAGAACAAAAGCATGTAAAATAAACACCACCCTGAAATGGAATGAGAAATGGGAAATGTATTAGGTTTTTTTTCCTTCTTGTTGTAGATCTATTAGGTATTTTTGGGAAAGGGACATGTCTAGTCCACCAGAAGTAACTGACTAGAGGACGAGCAGTCACGTTCTGAAAGCCTGTCGAGGCCACTCCATAGCCTGTTTTTTGATGAAATTCCGTTTCCTGAAGGAAAATAATTGAGGGAAGATTTCACTTGGTCTATAGTTGAAATCTGACTGGATAATCAGGCAGGAATCAGGAAGAGGGGTATTGCTCTGAACCAGGAGCAAGTGCTGAGGCTGTGCCATGAGCAGAAGGACCAGCAGGAAGAGCTGGTTTGAACAGTAAATCAGGCTTGCCACATTGGTGAAGTATGGAGGTATAACGATGTAGATGGGACTCTGCCTGAGGAAAGCAGGTTGGAGAACTTTCCCTCTTACTACACTCTTTTAGGAGCACAGAACCCAAGTTGGTCCCTCTGACACAAGGGCAATGCTTGTCAGAGCAATGCTTCCCTGCAAAAAAAGGACAGTTCCTTTCACACAGTGACCTAAGCTTGTGAAAAGTACTTTAAATAAACTAAGTGCTATTACCTATCCCTTCAAGTATACAGTATGTTTCTAAAGGCTTTGCAACCTGTGATATAACTTAACAGCAATGTGAGTTTTAAACACTCATGAACAAAGAAACTCCAAATATCAACAAAGACTCATACCAAAACAAAGAACTCTGCTCACCTGCTTCTCCCCCACTGCAAAGTATGAAAATATAGAATGTATGACAGATGTGAATCACATTTCTGAAATGTATTCACATACTCCAGTGATACATATGTTGAAAGAATATATATTAAACTACAGCATCCAGCTGACTAAATGAAACAGCGCGGCATAGAAAATGAGATCCATAAGCTGTCTTCTCCCCATCTTCTTCATTTAATCTAGGATAGTCTGTTGTAAGGGAATGTAACTATGAATAAATAAGCATTTCCTGTTGTTCACAGGACTTCAGTGCTATACACAGGATGCAAACAGTACCATTACCATAGCAGGCATGAATGACAGGAGTGAAGTGAAGGATGGGGAAGGAGGAAGAGCCCTTGTTGCTGGCGGTCTTGTGATAGTACTGTGGTTATAGTGCACCAGCTAGAATCTCAACATGGTTGTTCTGGGGAACATATAGAAGCTTTGTAGTTAACTGTATGTAAGGTAGTTCCTATTGCATTTGCATTTACCAACAGAAAAGCAATACTTAAAAATGCAGAAAGGCTGTTTTACTGAGATGATCAAAAAGGATACATGAATTCATAGCTAACCTATTCACAAACTTACTGAAAATCAATTTTGTTCTAGATAAAAAAAAATATGTATGAACAAGGGACAAAATATATGTATTAGAGCAAAACAGGTTTCAAAAGACTATATTCTGAGTATCTATATAGTTCTTTCATCTGTGAACCTAACACACTACAGTGTCTAAAAGCATATGATATTACAAAACAGCGTTGCTGACTGAGCTTTTTATTAGATACTCAACCTAAGAACCCTGCTCACAGAAATGCAAAGTACGTTTTCAAGACTCTGTGCATAGATTTTTCCTGTGCAAGTGATACTGCCTAAAGAGTTTTCCACAGAAATCTTTGCCTGAGATTTCCAACAATGGTTAGAAAAGTTGAAAGCCATGTATGAATTAAGAAGTAGGCTTTCAAAAACAGGATATCCTAAGGCAACAGGATCTTAGCCTTTCACATTCAGCAGTTAGTAAACAATAGTAGTTCTTGTCCATAAAAGGCACATTTTATCACACTATTTTCACAATTCAATAAGCTACATAAACCCAAAACAGAGATAGTGTCTGGAAGTTTTACACTCTAGTTGAAAGCCTTCTGCATAAAGATGATGGCCTACCTCAGTATCATCAGTACAGAAATTTCAGTATACCGGCATTTGGTATCAATTAAATGAGTCTGAAGAGATCTGAGTACCAAAACCTGCAAGCACCTCCCTGCTATACAGAGGTATTTCCTTACATATGAATAAAAATTTTCATTAAAATAATAACTTATTTACAGGAAACAATATTTGTCTATGTGCAAATAACCGAATAATTTTCACTTTGTAATTACTTTTTTAAAATCAAAATTACTTTTTAAACAATTTTTAGCAAGAACTAAACATACCCTTGTACTGTTAAGTTGAAAAAAATTGATATTTTTTTTAATTCATACTTGTAAAGTTTAGATTTGTTGAACGAAAGAAGTACTTTTTATGGTATGTACAAGTGTCCTGCAATTTAATATAAACTAAAATACACATTTTAGAAAGCAAGAACTTTTTACCTGGTTATCTTTGGTGTCTTTAACTGCACAGTTAGAAGCCATTAAGAATGAATAATTTATGGGATTGCATTGAAGTACAAAACTTTAAATGTAGAAAAATATAATATAGTTTTGGAAGATCAGCATCTTTATTCAGATTTGTTGGCTTGTAGCCACTGTGTTGTTATAATCATGTAAATCAGAAAGCAGATTACAGAAATGGGTAAGAATATACTCTGAACAATTTTTCCTAATGCAAAGTCCAAGTTTTTGTCTTTGTACATGTATAATTACCTGATTTATTAATTCCCAGATCCATTATTCCAAATCTTCATTCTCCGACGCTATTTTGGACTAATCACACTAACCATTACCTAATTAAAATGCTCAGATGTTTGGAAATGTTTATAAAGAATGATACTATCTCTGTTTCAACTACATAATTGATATACAGTCATTCAAAATTATCTACATTACTCTTTGAGCTTAACAATAGATACTTTTTACTTTTTTTTTTTTTAAATTGCTTCTATGCATGTGAAAAGTGTATTAATTCTACTTAAGCATCAACTAATTGTAAAACAATAAACTGGCCATTCCTAAATAGCACAGTAGGTAATAATATAGGATTGATTTCTGTTTTCATGTAAAATCAGATCCCATAGCTGATCACAGGGAATGAACCCGTTGTTCCAACCACACTGTGTAATAGTCTGATACCTTATCTTTCTTTTTTTTTTCCAATGATGCACTAATATTATCAGTGGCAGTTCATCTCCCATCATTTACACATAAATGGGGCTATTTCAATTTAGAAACTCTGAGAGCTCTAGGCTTATTTTGGTGTGCAGATAGTTTTCAGACAGGTATTACCTATTCATTCAACACGGCCCCAAAGCATGGTGATTTATCCCTTGATTACAGAGCTATGACATGAGAACACAGAAGGTGATTTATCCTGTGCGATTTAGTTCAGTGAACATGTACTGTCAAATAGCAAAATGAAGTGTGTATATTGTATAATGGGAGAATTGAAATAGAATTTATAAACTGTCAGCTTAATGTAAAATCCTATGCAATTTCTACTAAACTCTTCAAAAAAGCTCTATTGCAAGTTGTTTCAGCAGCAGCTGCAGCTGTTTAAAACATGCTGGGAAGAAACGATAATGATGGTGCTTAGCACTTCATTACATGTCATTAATTCATGTCACCATTATGCTCCTCTATTTACACTGTGCTGGCACATAACTTATCTGCTTACTTTCCTATAAAATCTGTCCAAGGATTACTTCCACTAACTTTCATTGCCAGATTTTTCTCAAATAAGATTGGAGCTCCTATTAGCCTCCTGTATGAGCATTTGAAGGCTTTCTTTTCTGCTTCTGGGAGTCCCGCAGCTATCATTAGGAAGTTAATCAATGGTGAGTTAGTTTAAGGCATCCTCATTTAGGAGGAAGCTACATGCCCTCTGCAGCCACAGCCGGATTCCTAGCAAGATTTCTGATCTCCTATCAGAAACATAGGGGCATGAGGTGGTAGGAAATGGTATCTCATACGTTAGGTTGTTGTTGAGTTCATTCCATCATACCGCTATTAGGCATAAAAAGAGCCACATCCTCTTCACCTGGGAGGAGAAGTAGAACTGCTTCATCTCTCCTGAGGCCAATGCTAATGCTGCTCCTTCACTAAATTGCTCAAGAATGATGCAAACTGCAAGAGACTGAAAAGGTCACCTTGCAATGCCTCCTGTTTATGTTAGCTCAGTGAGCAGTAAACCTGAGGCTAAATTCAGAGAAAATTCATGTCCCCAGCAAACTGGCAAGTAATCCTATCAAAGGATCCACCAGACAATTTCTTCATTTAAACATAATGCTATAACTATTGTCATTATTACTTGCGATTAACGAAGGTGCATTTTTTTTCCACTTACTTCATATGTTGTTACTACAAAACAGCTGTGCTCTTTAATTTTAGCCTGGTAAATCTCCAGCTATTTCACTGGGTATGTATGTTCTAAAAATTGCTTCTATGAGTATTTTGAAGCAAGAAAAGGAGGCCAACATTATAATGTTGAAATGAATGTTTATCTTGTGGCTTGAGATGCTTGCCTCAAGCATAGGTATATCTCCAATAGATTTCATTTGAACATGTAAATGTTCTGTCCAGCTCTAAATGAGACCCCAGTGACTCATACTGGAATAGGACCGTAAGGAATCCACAGCAGCAGGATAACACAAAAAACATAAAAATAACTTCAGTGTAAAGAACTACATTGAGATACTATGGCAGGCATAGGGATGAAATAAGGTGTGGCTGTTTTGTTTTGGTTTACATTTATATATAACTAATTTATTAAGAAAGTTCATTTTCAAAATATTTACATATCTAGAGATAGCTTCTCTTAAATCAAATATTAAAAAAATTGTGGTGTGGAAAGTTTGGGGTTTTTTTTCAAGAATTTGAATATAAAACGTTCATTTTCATGGAAGAAAACCCAGGGAAATACATGATAGTTGGAAATCCCACTTGTTTATGTCATGAAGTCTGGGAATTAAGAGAAAAAAATAAAAAAAGAAGAAAGAGAAAGTAAACTCCTGACAAAAGCTCTGAAGCCCTGAGACAAAAAATATCAGCAGCACGTGAATATTCCTCAGTGACCAAGCAGGGTTAACACAATCAGAATGTGTAAGGCTCTAGTACCAAGAATATAAAAATGTAATTTTGCAGGATATTTTCTTTGTAAGATATACCTAAGTGTTTTGTTAGAGAAAAAAAAAACTGCAGCATGGAAATCCCTCCGTATTTCTACTGTTTATTTCTTCATTTAAAAAAAAAAAAACAAACCAAAACCAAAAAAACCCCACCACAACCAAACCAAACCAAACAAAAAACCAAAACAAAACCAATCCAAAAATCTAACTTGCACTCTTGTAATAGATTGCAATATTACAATTCAAACATAGAAAAATAATTGGCCTGAGGCAGACAATGGGATTACTGTCATTAAAGAGAGAGATCTAACAGGGCTCCAGGTTTTTAGCCCAACTGCGTTGACACTAAATTCCACTAAATGGATTGGGGAGAAAATGTGTTCCACATATATATTCCCTCTCTCAGGAACACACAGAATGTACTAGGGCTCTATCCTGATCAGGTTGCTATATGTCTGTGCTAATTCAATACCATCCTACCACCCCTGTCTACCAGTGAAAAACTCCATCTGCTCTGTGAGACAATGAGAAAAGGCATTGAGAGGTGGAGGCCAGAATTCTACCTATTTTATGCATGTTTTATTTGTAGAGAGTGTTATTTATTGGCTGTGTGGACAGTCATGTAAATAATGATAAAGCAGTCAAGCTCCTCCTAGTCCAGACACATCAGCTCCCACTTTGGCTAAAGTATTCTCATTAACTGACTGTTGTATGGATCTTGTGATACATGGTTATGAACCTTGTACAAAACTTTTAAGACTATAGTTACTAACTTGTGTTCAAGGGAAAGGACAGACTGGCACAGAATACCATTATTTTTCTTCTAGAGAAATATATTCATCTGTACAACCAAGCTGCTTCTGGAGGGAAGAACAGCCTGTTCTCTGCTATTATGAACACTTCTACGTTTTAATCTATGTTCTTTGCCGCACAGCTGGTGGGAGCAGCAACAGGGCTAGAACTGAGGGATGGAGGGAGGCTTTCAAGTGCCGTGTCAGGAGTCTAATCAGAATATGTCAAAATACAGTATCTGAGTGTGAGAGAAGATGAAGAAAGCCCAGTCCTGCTTGAGCAGGCAAACTGTTACTTCATATCAGTGGACTCTTTTAATGAAATAAATCATTATATTTTTTTTTCTTTTCTTCAGTATGTTATTTAGAATTATTTTAGCAATTTCTTAGTATTGCATACCATAGAATCTTTTCTCTAACTTTCTGACAACTGGAGACTGACCAAGCTTTAGTTCTTAAAAAGTTTCCACCAACATAGACAATTGTAAGGCTGAAGGTCCAGCTATATGTTTGTGAAGTCCCACAAATACAAAATATAAATTTAATACTATGTTTGTACTACTATTCTCCAGTGGAAGGAGTTGAGAAAAATTCTTGATCTCATATGCAGAGTGTAATTCATTCTGTCTAACTTTTTAGTATCTACAATCTAAACACCTGGAAATGCAGTAGTCATTTCATGCTCCTGTTTTGGTTATCTCAGGAATATTTTTAGCTTCTATATTTAAATGGCTAAAAAACACCATAGAAAACTTTTTGTTTCTCCACTGCAAAGAGAGTCTAGATAATTAGATTGGAATTCCATTGTCTAGATTCACAAAAGAAAAATACTTGTGTTGAGTAAAGTGCAGAAGCCAGGATCAGCAAAACCTGTTTGCTAGTCAGAACTAGTTAACAAATTCAACATATACATTCTGAAGAGACTAATAATAATGAAAGAAAAGAAAAAAACAATGCCAGAGGAATTATCACAGCCAAAAAAAAAAAACCTGACAAGATTTAGTTTATAAACCAGTTCTTTTAAAACTACACAAAGGATCTGCCTCCAGCAAGGGACACACCTTCAATAGACTTTCTAAGTGCTTCCAATGCCTGTAACATCGCTATCTTAAAGTTATACATGAAGGTTCCACATAGTAAGATCTACAGATATGAAGTATTAAAATTAATTAGCTTTTGTCTGCATAGTACCTCATATATGGAAACGTAAAACACTGGAACTTTGTATGAAAGTTTACCTGCAAGTTTAGGGTGAGTATTTAATTTCTCTATGGTATTTATCATGATAGTGGCTGTACTAAAATAATTGCACTTGAAATTGCATATGTTTCAAAAGGATTTAAAAAGTTAATGTATAATAGCACTGAAGACATTTCTGTAACCAATTGGACAATATTTTGGAAGATATGTATTGATTTTTAGCAACTAAAATTTAACAATTGCATCAGCTGGGGCTGACTGGCAAGTTGACCATGAACCAACAATGTACCCTTGTGGCAAAGAAGGCTAATGGTATTTGTGCTGCATTAGGCTGAGGGAGTTGATCCTTTCCATCTGCTGAGCATTGGTGAGGCCACGCTCAGAGTTCTGTGTCTCATTCTGGGCTGCTCCCTCTGAACATTAGGAAACTTTTTTTTACTCTGAAGGTGATTGAACACTGCAACAGGTTGCCCAAGAAGGCTGTGGATTCTCCATCCTTGGAGATATTCAAAAGCTGTCTGGTCATGGTTCTGGGCAACCAGCTCTAGATGGCCCTGCCAGGGGGTTTCGACCAGATGACCTCCAGAGGTCCCTTCCAACCTCAACCATTCTGTGATTCTGTGAACTAAAATCCAATGGTTTTATATGCATTCATACAACTGCACTTCTGAAATATCTGATTTTTCAAAATAATTTATTTTTTACATATTGACACATAGCATAAGTCCATACTGTTATATTTTCCTGAAGTAAAAGCTAATATCTAAAGAAGAATTTAAAAATGTACATCTAAATAAGGTGTATTTGGAAACTCTGAGTTTCTTATCAAGAACTAATCGAGCTCTTTTGGAAGGACATTAGCTGAGATAAGCTAAAACTGGTGGAACAATGCTACCATGCCATCTGATCCAGTTTGTCATGCAGGAGATTACTGTGCCTAAACAGAGCAGCTGATGGGAGAAAATCACCGGGATATGAAGGGAGGAGCATGAATCATCACTCTGTATGTTTATTGTACCGTCATGCTGGGAATTCTTTCTTGTAAATGCTAATAAATGTGCAGGGTGTTGGCAATGTGTCATAATTATAACAAAGTCCATCCTTCCTGATGTGGAGCATGAAAAAGTCTAACAGCTTCTTCATCTCCACTAAACTTAAACAAATGTTAGAATCTGAATTCTGACAGATTCTTACATCTTTGTTTTCCAGACACTAAAGTATGTACCTGTCACTGGTTGATTCCTATGTATATATGGAACCATATAAATGTTTTTATAAACCATTTATACATGTATGTATTGTGTAAGTATGAAGGAATTCACACTATTTCTGAGGAAAGATTACTAATAGTTATCTTTTCCTGTCTTTACCTGCTGATCTAGCAATGCTACTCATTTCCAGGTGGGAAGTGGTTGTTTCTGTTATTCCCAGTTTCTTCTTCGCATTTCTTATTCTTATTCTTATTCTAAATCTTCACATACTTCAGAGACATCATACCAGACATTTTATTTTTACCATCATGAGCTTCATTAATTATTTTGATCTGTAATTTCAGTACAGGGAAAACCAATAAGGGATGATATGCTGTGTTTTTAGTATACAGTCAAGTAAGGGCTGGGAAGAAGGATTTCCATTAGGTAATTTAGCAGCATGTACTCAAGTGCAAATACAAATTCAGACACATCTTATGTAATTCTAGAGACCTTAGTGAGAAGATTTAACACCTGTATAGTCACCAACTACAAAGGGAACCAAGGAAGTCATGGCAATTGACTTAGGTGTCTTGGTCACATGTCTAAATGGAATGAGTCAAATAAGTCCTCCCAGGTTACTTTTAACAAATGTGCTAGACTGACCTAGAATGGCATCTCTGCGCTGTTCACTGAGGGAAGCTACCAACAGGTAGCCTACTGCCTACAATACTGCAAATCACCCAAATTATGTTTATATACATAGCAATTTATGTACTAAGGCACTAGAAATGACATGTCTGCAACTGACTGGAAAACTAGACATCGTATTACTTGACAAAAGGGAATGTGAGAAAGAAATTGTATGTTATCATATAACTAAAGAAAATGATAATCGATGGTACAATGCAGCCTAATTAAGGTTACACAAGTTATTGTAAATCTGAAATCTCCTAGCTTTTCATTGTTTCTGACAACTACTGGACAACTTTATTTTATGGAAATAAAACCAAAACATTGATATAAGTAATAAAATAGAAGGAAAAAAAATTTTAAAATAGCATCTTACACAGCTAAGCCTCGTTGTACTCACAGGTGACAAACTGCTTTACCCCAGGAGATACAAAGCTTTTAGAGGATTGCTGTAAACACAACAGGTGCTGTGTCTATCCCTCCCTCCTGCAAAAGCAAGCACACACACATGCAAAAATCACCCTTAAAATAAAGACATAATATAAAAATAACAACCCTACCGGGTTAGGAGGAAGGTCTTATAGTCAAGACATATATCAAGGAAAGACTTTAATAATGAATAAAAAATATCGTGGTGCTTTCCTTGAGTACCTACTTGCCTTTCAACAATTTGCAGTTCACAGATGTGGTGAGTTTGTAATGAATACTCTTTCATGGATTTCCTTCTGATAAACTCCTCCATTAAGCTTCTATTGTCTATGGTGTTTGGTGGTAAGTATCTTTAATGATGAAAAATACTAGGGAAACCTAATTATAAGCATTGCTTTTACACGTCTGTAGACAGATAACTGTTATTAGTCAGAACTCCATTAAAAAGTAGATAAAATGCCAGTGAAACTATGCCGTGTAGACACAGCACAAAAAACATGTACGGAGAGAGAAAGGAGTGACCTGTAGGTTAGTAATGACACTGAGGCAGATAATTCTTGTCTTGATAGTACTCAAGTGACAAAACTGCTGGAGAACTGATTAAGTTACCTAATATCTTCATTGTCTAATTCTCATTTCACTTACTCCTATGCGATCTTGTTTAGATGGTACTGACTATTGCAAAATTCAACCTTTTTTCACAAGTACTCTAAAGCATTGTAGAAATTAAATAAAACAAGCATAAGAATATTTAATATATTCAAACAAGATTTAGTCATTTCCTTGTATCACAACACCATGATTTTTCATGCATATCTGACAAAAAAGCTCAGTATTACACGCCATAAAAGCATTTGCAAAAAGGTCATTTCTAAAAGTAGGAGACCTATAGTCACAAAGGACAGCAAACTGCTCATTTTTCATGTTTCCTGTGAGGTATAGACCAACTATGTGACCAACATATCCTGTGGAACCCTTTCTCAGAGTTTTCTCTTCTTTTTCACTTTAAGGGAGAATTGAGGTCATGTGGCATGGCTTATTATGTCTTCTTCATCTCTCCAAGCCGTAGAGAGAGAGACAGAAAGCTCTGCTCCCCATAGCTCTTTCTCCTAACCCAGCATCTACTGTAGTGTTATGCTATGTTCTTCACTTTCCTTGCTGCACGGCCACAGAGGAGAGTGTGCTGGAGCTGCTGCAGTGGAAGCAGATGTAGTGTGAAGGCAGCTCACAGGGAAATGAAATAGGAATTATGAGGGAAAGAGTTGTCTGTGATATGGATGGGGATCATCTGTCAAACGAGGAGGTGGAACAGGAGCAGGCAGGAGCTGTGCCTCATATCCCCAAGAAGGAAGAAAGAACGTGGGAGAGTAAAAAGATGTGAAGAAGACTAATGAAGGGAAGTAAGAGAGATTTCTGCCTTCAAGCTACAGCTCTCTTAATTGTTCCAAGCTTTCTAGTTTCACTTTCATTCCCTGGAAACTCTTCTGACTTTTTCAGACTCTCTCTCTCATTCATTACTTGTTAAAAACAGCTCTAGACCTTGACAAATCTCTCCCTGCTCTCATCAACCTTCCAAATACTAGACCACAATTTCTCCTTAAATTAATTTTGCTGTGACCTCAAAGCCAAATTTTGCCTGCACTACTAAGAAGCTTTTAGTTGTTTCTTGGTGTACCCTAGAGCAAATCAGTTGGACAGTCAAGCAAGCAGTCAGATTTCCTTTCCTCACCAACAGCCTGTGATGAAAAGATGCAAAGAAGGAAAATCAGTCATATCCTTACTGTCTAAACTGTTTCTGACAGCTCATTATAATTATTGAATGTCAATGGTGAGTTCAGCCATATGCAAACATACAGACAGAGATGGTTCCTGCACAAGATTCAACTGGTTCAGAGACATAACAAAGCCTCAATAAGATTGACATTGGTTTAACAATTTACACAAATATATGCACACACAAATATACAAAACCATGGTCACTACCTTAAAATTACTTTTTTAAAAAGTAAACTTTAGCAATGGCTCTTATGACACCCTACATTCTGTCCATTCTAAATAAAGGTACAATATTATCACCAATATCAGAGCACAGTATGTTTGTCTATGACAATACACAAATGCTTCAGAATCTTTATCATTGTCAACAATTCTCCAAACAACTGAGAAGATTTAGTAAGGAAAGGATATTTAACACAGAAGTGCCTGATGGAAAATAAAACAGCTTTCTCATCTTATATATCTATATTCAAATCTGCCATAATGCAAGTCAGCTTCTATGCAATGGGGGTAGTGGCTGTTTTAATTATGTACTTCCATGAGTCCATATTTTTCTGATGCATGGTGCTTTTCCCCCAGTTTTTCCATTTTACTTGGAACATATACACAGTTACATCAGTGTTTAAAATAATCTAATTATTTTACTCTCCATCCCTGGAGGTGTTCAAGACCAGGCTGGATGGGGCTTTGAGCAACTTGGTCTAGTGGGACGTTTCCCTACCCTTGGCAGGGGGGGCTGGAACTCAACGATCTTTAAGTTCCCTTCCAACCCGAACCATTCTATGATTCTATTTGTGGGGGTAGAAATTTCAGATCTTGTCTTGCTATTATTCTAAGGTGCTTTGTACATTTCTAATCTCCTTAACTTCCTTTTTTCAAGAAGTGTCTGTATCTATGCATAAAAAGAGATGGTCCAAACATTTTCCTGAAAACTTCAACTTCAGCAGCATTTCCTCATGCAGAGAGTGAATTGAGTGAGCTACCTAGAAATGATAATGAAGACAACCATCATGTTAACTGCAAGGGAGGCTTAAACATCTCTAAATCTAAAAGGCCTAAGAGGGCTTTGTATCTACCTGAAACTCTGTGTGTATTCCAGGCTTTAACCACATACTTGAGAAACTGGGACTGAAAGACTGAAACACTTCCCATGTTTACAGAAATTGGTATTTCTCTTTTTACTCTGGACCAGTTCTTATTTTTTATGGATTATTTATATATTCTAGAGGAACGATACTGCAAAAGAATCTACCTCTCTGCCCTTCAAATTACTTCAGTATCCTGAATGTTCCCCTGAATACTGAGTATGAGCCGTAAAAAACTTCCTTTCTTCCTCATTTATTTGGACTGTTGTGTTTGTTTTTTTTCATTAATAACTTGACAGTGATGTGGCTTCAGCAAGGGGATGGGAGCCTGCTTTCACTAACTCTATCTTGGTGGTGCTATGGTGGTCAGGGCAGCCTCCCGAGAGGATAGAGTCAGAAGGATTATACTGAGGAAAAAGATAAACACTTAAATTCCGTTCTTACTTACTAGACATTTATTTTTTGTTTTATTATGAGTCTTTCACTGATAGATATGTCAGGAGGTTTAAGAGCAGGGATCCCTTTTTGTTGGTTTTGTGCTTTTTGTAGTCAAAACAGCAAAGAAGCCATGTTTCACACAAGTAGTTACATGTTTTTTAGGGACTTAGGATTTTTATGCCTGAGATTTTAAGTAGATGGGACTCCTCATACACTAAGCAGATTAGAGAAATTCTCTTGAATGAAGGCTGCTAAACTATATTTAAATGGTAGTTCACAGCTTGCTTGTACTCATCTGCGTGGCACGTACAAGACATGGCCATGTCATAAGAATTTTATAGCAGTATCTTTTAGGGCATTAAAAACAAAACTCTACTCCTATACTAAGATCACAAGGATTTTCTCCCTATAGGTAACTACAAGGAAAAGATTACCACAGAACTTTCATGTCCCCTTCTTACAATAGCTCTAGGTAACCATCCTGCTGCAGTGTTGTTGCATCCATCCATTTATGTGGTACCTGAGTTGTTCTTGATAATCCATAGTAGAATACAGTCCTGTTTTATGCCGGTGAAACTTTTTAAGTTTTAAAGGCTCAAGCTATTTTTAGCTGTTCTGCTTAGTAAACAAATTAACAAATATATTTCACAATCAGGCAATTGGAGTTACCTGTTGTAATTTTTTTTCATGTAAGAATCTGATCCCATGGGAGCCTGTGAAGACACAAGGTCAAGAAAGAGAGAGTAGTAATTGGAAATGGCAGATTTGGTTCATTAAGGATTCATTTATTTCCTATATGATAGTATTTGATGGCTTCTTCACCATATGTGTTCCCTCTCTAATTAATGTCCATTCCCATCAGTCCTTTTCCTATCCCTACTGAAGGATGAACAGACTGGTGGAATATGATGGTAACAGAGCTGATCCTGCAATTTAAAATAAAATGAAGGCAGGGAATGCTTTTCTGGCTATTTTCAAATGTAGACTTCCAAAAAATTTATCTTAAGAAAAAGTTTATTTCTTTTTTTACACCTTTTTCTTCCCC
>JAOXJK010000001.1:161713429-161726146 GCA_025774025.1 Xenus cinereus
CGCCCTGCCCTTAGAATAATAGAAACTATGATTATATCACATGCATACTATATTTTGGAATCAAACTATTCTTTTCTATTAATTTTGACTCAAGCTGACCAACAGCACCAAATTAAGACATAGAAACAAAGGGTCAGTCTACAAAACAGATGTGAGAGAAATAACTAGAGTATATACTAGTATCTAGCTAATCAGTTTAAGCTTTAAGTTTTATTTTATAGCCAAATTGTGTTACCTACAATACAGACAGACTTAAACTTCCATACATTTTTGTATATAAGCTTATCATTAACTCATCTGATTTTGCTGGGACCATTTCTACTGCCTGCCAAGACATGAATATTAACCTCGACATGTCTTGCTTGTCTAGATGAAAAGTTATCTAGCAAGATTCCCTGTTCTTTAGAAAAAATGGTCAAGGGAAAGTTGTGTAGCTGTTTAAAAAAATTATAACATATTGTAAATTCAATTAAATAACTTCATAGATAAAATGAAAAATAATCTCACAAATAAAAATTAGTGGAAAACTCTAAGTAAAGGGATATTAAATAAACAACGTTTTAAAAAGAGTTTTGAATGGAGTTGCATTTAAACTGTAATTATAGCTTAGCTGTTGCTCTTACTTTGAGCTTTATGAAGTGAGGTCTTTCTGAATAAGTAAATAAATATTTCTAGTACAAATACTGAGAAATGTGCTTATTGAGAATAGTTGTTCCTCTAAACAAAGTAACTGAAATATTAATGAAAGGAGAACAAAAATTAATTGAAATTTAGACCAAATATTTGTAGAAATTTCTCTCTAATTATTTTCTCTATTTTATTTGATTTTGCAAACATTACTGAGGACGTAAGATGCTACAAATTTAAATATGTAGAAATTGCTAGGACTGAAACTTTGGTGTAGACAATTGTAAAAATAACTACTATTTTTATTTTTATAAGACATTGATAATAAAGAATTATGCTTAAGTAAAGCCCTGTGTTGAAAGCCTCATATACAAAGCATACTTTCTGAGTAGTTTAGGTAGTTTATATATATATAGGGAATTTCTAGTTCTGTTCCCTTTGAAGGAGGAAATTTGAAGTCAAATAA
This sequence comes from Xenus cinereus, assembly GCA_025774025.1. Lineage (NCBI taxonomy): Eukaryota > Metazoa > Chordata > Aves > Charadriiformes > Scolopacidae > Xenus > Xenus cinereus. The sequence goes on from JAOXJK010000001.1 coordinate 161,714,523, forward strand.
AAAGGGATATATATATTTTTAAATACATATTTTAAGAGAAAGCTAATGTTTAATTCAGCTTTGGACCACGTCTTCAAGTACTTTTTTGTTCAATTAAAAACATTACTTCTTATGCAGATCTTGAACAAATATTTGTTTTTCTGAAGTCACAGGCTCTCTCTCTACTTCCCTGTAAATGTCAAATAAAATCTGATGGAGAAGGTTTCTCCTTTGTCCTGACCCTTGATAGCCTCCAAAGGTACTTTTGGCAGGCTATAAAATTCTCAAACAGGCCTCAGAAATCTGGCACACAGATGTTTGTCTGCAACATTTGCTTTATTTGGATTAATTGCTTTTGAAGATACAATACACTTCTCCGGTCAGCCACATCTAATTTGTCCTTCCCTCTGAGAAATTTAGTCACTCCTTTCAACTTTCTGTTGAGGTTTCCCAGGATTCTTTCCTTCTTCCTCAACGTTACATGAGCAGAGCTATACTCATTAAGCTCTCAGAAGTGCATCTCTTTACTCTAGATCAGTTTAGTTATCTCTAAAATGAAATCTCAGCCTTCCTTGTAAATTAAAATCCTAGTAGGTTTATTGGTGGGTTGACCCTGGGTGGCCACCATGTGCCCTCCAAGCCACTCTCTCACTCCCCCTTCTTAACAGGACAGTGGGAGAAAATAAGATGGAAAAGCTCACAGGTCAAGAAAAGGGCAACGAGGTCACTCACCAGTTAACGTCATGGGCAAAACAGACCTTGGGGAAATTAGTTTAATTTATTGGCAATTAATAACGGACTAAGATATTGAGAAAAACAAAACAAAACAAAACAAAAAACACATTTTCCCAACTCCCCTTCTTCCCAGGCTTAGCTTCACTCCTGATTCTTCTGCCTTCCTCCCGCCCTCCACCACAGCCCTGCACAACACAGAGGGACAGAGAATGGGGGTTGCAGTTAATTCATAGTACTTTATTTCTGCCACTCCTTCCTTCTCATGTCCTTACCTTGCTGCAGCACAGGGTGCTTTCCATGGGTTATGGTCCTTCAAGAACTGCTGCAATGTGGGTCCCCCATGGGCCTTAGTTCCTGCCAGGAGTATGCTCCAGTATGGGCCCTCCACAGACTGTAGCTCCCTTCAGGGCACGTCCACCTGTTCCAGCATAGTGTCTTCTGTGGGCTGCAGAGTGGGACATATAGGTGAGTCTCAGCTGTGAACTCCCACTTACATGGAATGTAGAAGCCATGCATTAGTAGCCTGACCCACTGCAGGGATCTGTTCAGCCTGGAGGAGAGAGACCTCAGCAACGCCTCTAAAGAGCTGACAGGAGGGTGTAAAGAAGACAGAGACAGGCTGTTCTCAGTTATCCAGTAATAGGACAAGAAGCTATGGGCACAAATTGAATTACAGCAAATCTCATTTAAATATGTGTTCTCTGAAAAAATAAAAACAAAAGTCAGAGAACCCAAACAAATCCATATTCTTCCCTTAGAGACATAAAACTCGGATTTCCCCCCAAAAACAGGTATGCTCAAAGATGCCTAAGTAAAAGGTCACTGCTGGTGAAATTGAACAGTACAATTTCCCTACAATTCCCCATTTTCTGTCTGTGTGCCACTATTGTCTGCTGTGATGTATTTAGGAAAAAAGCCTTTGGAGCAAGGGTGACCTCTTTGCTTTTACTTCATGCAACACTAGGTTCTAAGGACACCCATTTCCCAGTAGTACATTTTCTGCAGAGCTTCAGGCTTCAGAGGAACTATCACTATTTAAAATATAATGCTGCTTATTTTATTAGATTTTTGAACAGCACAGAAAGTAACAGTACAAACCAAGAAGTGGGTCAGAACGGAACATGTATTAGAACAAAAAGTGAGGAGGGGAAAACAAAGAAGACTGTACAGGGGTTTTAATTAAAACTATTTACTAATGCATTTTATATGTATTATTTTATATATTTAAAATATATTAAAATATATTCTGTATATATAATAAATTTAATTATAAACGTTAATTGTCACAGTGAAACAAGACGTACTAATACTTGAATCAACAAAAATTACTAACAGGGTAAACGAAAGACATTCTTTACCCATGAGGAGCAATCTACCTGCCTGTGGAAGTTCTCATGTTACTTTTAGGTCATTCTGTGCACAAGTTGCAAGAAACAATAAAAATAAGTTTTTTCATATGTATTAAGTTAACCGTATGCTCATAGACAAATAAGATAATTCAGGTGAGAAGGACCTTGGGAAGGCTTTAGCCCAGTCTCCTGCTCAAAGCAGGGCCAGGTCTGAGGTAAGACAAGGATGCCCAAGGCTGTGTCCAGTTGGGTCTTGAAAATGTCTGAGGACTAAAACAGTGCAACCTCTCTGTGCAATCAGTCCCATTATTTGACTGTCCACACAGGAAAAAAGATCTTCTGTCTGAACTTCCCTGATTTAATTCATGTGTATGTTCTGTTGTCCTCCAGCCACCCACTGCTGTGAAGAGCCTGGCTCTGTGTCCTTTCTGACATCCCCTTACCTTGGGGGCTGCTGTTAGGTACCCCACAGCGAGCTCTTCTCCAGGCCGAAAAAGCCCTGGTGCCACAGTCTTTCCTCAAAGGACAAGTGTTATAGCCCTGGACCATTCTAGTGGCTCTAGTATAATAGTGTCTTAAACATCTAACATCCATAATAAAAAGGTTATCAAGCTCTTCATGTAAGTCGAAGTAAAATATGCTATGCAGTAGAAAGCATGCTAAAATATGAAAACAAAGATAAAGCTCAATTTTACAATGGAATAAAAAACTTGCAATCAATTGTCCTGAGTTATTATTGTATAATTAAGACCAAAAGTTGCACCACATATTGTAGATCAAATCTTTTAGATATTAGAGTTAGTGTTCTAAATGACATTGGTCTATATTGCTATACTGCTTTTATTAATGTAATATCATTGGGGCAGTGCAATAGAGAAAGATGACTTGACACAATAAATGTTTTTTGATGGGCAAGCTTAAAACCACTGATTTTTCTCAGACTTCTGAAGTCGAAACTACAATATTTTCCTGCTGATGTTGTACACAACAATGTTTTAAGCGACCTGGTCCTAGGAAAGTATTACACAGGAAAATGATCACTGTGTTTCAGAACAGTTCTTAATTCTCAGCTCTGCATGTTCCTTTTCTGCTTCTCACCTCTTTCTAAGGAGTTAGGTATTTTTAGATCAGCAGTCCCTGTGCTCAAAAGCTCCATTTAAAATACCTGAAATATGATCACATATCTCTGCTGAACTGCTATGAAAAGTCCTTGTTTCTGAAAGTTTGGTATCAAACTTTCAGACTAAATTTAGTTCTATCTATCCACTATAAAGGAAACCTAAACGAAAGCCTTACTATGTGTATTGACTTGACGAAGTATTTGGTGTCAATGCAAGCTCACAGCACAAGTCTCTGCCTCAGGATATCCTCCACTCATCTGTCTCCCTTAGCAGTTCATACATTGGTTCAGAAAACTATTTAGTTGGAACAAAAAATCTTTTATTTATTTATTTATTGTTTTCATTCTCATCGCAACTAAAGGTAGATAAAATCAACTGAAAAAGTGATTGGTGTTAAAGTGGAAAGAACAACAAGAAATTTGAGATTTACATGTTGCAGTATCAAATAGCAGCCACAGAAGATAACTCTTAGACAGCTAAATTTGTATGAATAGAATCTAACCTCCATTTGGGAAAAGGAATTTAAAAACCTCCACATTTAAACTAATGAGTAATGAACCATAAAAAATACAGGATAATATTTACTGAAATTAACTATTTGCAGTGCCAGTTGATAAGATTTGCATTCCAGCTTTTCATTCCTTTTCTTTGTGGGGTGAGAAGAGAGAATTTTTGTATAATATTTTAGAATGTATCATACAGTTTTGAAAATATATTTCTATGAGATTGAAGGAGCTGGCTTCATTATTACTGTCACATTTTTACTTATTTTCCTTTTTTATTAATGCCAGAATTCCTGAGCTCATTATTTCCAGTTCCCTCCAAAAATTAGGGGGGCAAATGAGTTTCATTGCTGCAGTTCTGGTATTTTAAATTTAAAATTTGAGGGGACTTGTCAAATGTTACTTGCCACTGGCTTTTTAAGCCTTTTATTATTGTTTCTATTTCTCCAGGCACAGAACAGTTTATATTATACAATGTATTTATTAAACTTTGTTACTACTTTTGCTACAAATGAAAAAAAAATAGTTGAAATAAATCCACAAAATTTATTTTGTAGAATAATTTAGATCTGGGTTTTATATCTCAAAATTATATTTTAGTAAATTCAGTGGTTCATTTCAAAGAGGAAAACTTGAAGATTAGGAAGGGTCAAGAGTTTACAATAAGCCTTATGCTAAACTCCAAACAAGGAAGTTTGAAGTAAGGCTTAGGTGGAATGGAAACAGCTATGTCTAACATTGTGATCTAAATCCCTGATTCAGCTCCTGTCCATTCCCACAAGTTTTATTAATGTAACATTTTTCAAGCATTCCTAGCACTAATCAGAAGTAATGTTCTGAATCTTGATGGAGCTACACGTATTGTCATCTTAACATAAATCTAAGTGGGCTCTGCAACCTTTTTATACCACTCGAGAAAACCATTGTTGTAACAATTGTCAAAGCATTCCTGATATTTTTCTAAACAATTGCACTCCACCAAAATACAGTGTGGTTGGTTTCTTTAATAGACAGCTGGGCTTAGTCTCCCTTTGAATTACTTCCTAGTGGATGAAATATTTGCCAAGTAAATCATTGCTTCTTATGACCGAAGGGATTCAAGTCTTCCAAATTCTAATTTCCAATAAATGCTTTGGTAACTAAATCAGAGTTAAGCTAGAGAATCAGTGTAAAGAAAGGGGCTGCCTACTCCTCTGGAGTTGCTTCATTGTGCAGTGAAAATTTCTTTACTGTGCAGTAAAGAGTTCAAGGGTTTAGAGTGATAAAAGCTTTGTAAGAGGTTATCAGTGACTACTAAATTATCTGGGAAACACAATCTTCGGTTTTTGGACCCAAGGACAGAGAAAAGCAGTAGCATTACTTCTAAGGAACCAGCAGGGAAAAATCAACTGTGTCTTTCAATCTACCAGATTCCTTAACAATTTCCTATGAGATTTGTATATTCCTTAGGTGAATGAGCAAAACCAAGTTCCTGTGCTATGTTTTTCAAGTAGACATTCAGCAGTCATCAATCCTCAGTGTCTTAAGTAGGCATCAAAAGCATTCTGGACTGAAGCTTCCTTCATTCGGAACTTTTTTTAAAAGCTCATTTTGCAGAGCCTAAATTTCTTTATAAATTGCATTATCAACCCAGAACACTAATTTAAAAACCTTTAGGGAACTGGGGCTTAGAACTATGTCTTTAGATGTTTTGAGTTTGACCATAATCTCACACATCTTCTGCATATTGCATTCCCAGTGAGAGAACTGTTTCAATGTGCCTCGTAGGCTTATATTTTTCATAAATAGAACAATAAATAGCTAATAGGTATTCTACTTAAATATTAATCAATACTTTTTAGTATTTTTATTAGTTGGACCTTTTGATACTTCTCATTCTCTTTTACTCAGTTGTTTAGTTACAACATTTTTTTTCTGAATGCTTTTGTCTTTCTCTTCCTCTTATATTAGGTTTAAGATTTTTTTGTCGGCTTTTTTACTGTTTATGAAAGTAAATAGTAAGTACTTAAGGGAATAAAACATCTGGTTTTTATTAGTTAATCCAATTTTAGTGCCTGACAACAGCTTAGAAATGTTATGTTGGCACGTTCTTCACTTGGCTTGGACACAGTAGATCAAAGACAGAGAAAAACTGCAAATTACAACTACCTAGTCTTCAAGTATTTCACTCCAGTGCAAAATAACTAGATGCAAGTTCTCACTCATTCCTTTTCTGCATTTTTCACTGCATTTTTCTATTCTGCTTTCCTTTATGCTTTCCATTAAGATATTTAATGTGTAATGAATCTCTGAAATATACCTTTCTGTCCTGTATTTCTTGAACACATGGAGACATTTTATGCAGAAGGTGAGGAGGTGGTTTCTGCCCAGCTTTTTTTTTTAACGTTCTGTATTTCAGTAAGTGTTACCCATTGGGAGAAAGGCTATATTAGCAAATTACAAAAGTCTTCTGTAAGTCGGAACAGAGAAATATCAGACTGTACTTTTCTTAGAAAAAGTTTTGGTTGTTTTTTTTTTCCCAAAAGTAAGATAGTGTGGAAGGAGAAATTATAACAAAAAAAATCAAAAACAAAAACAAAACCCACACAAACCAAAACCAAACCAAAACAACAAAAAACCAGAAAAAAACACACAAAAAACCCCAAAACAAAACAAAAAAAACCCCAAATAAAATTAAAAAATGGTATTTGGTTTGAAACCAGATGACTGAATGAATAAAATAGGGGAAGGTGGTAATCACTGCTATACAGAAGATCTGTTTTTTTCTCTTTTAAATCCTTTGTCATAAAAAAAAAAATACTGTGTAATATTAAAAACTTTCACAGGCAAAAGGAAAATAACTGATATGCAGTGAAATTAACCTTCTGATAATATGCCACAGGGTACTACTTAACCAAATGCCTCTATATAATCTTTTTTTAAAAAAAAGTTGGGGTTTATAGCGATCAAGAAAGCAAGCTGCAGTTACATGAAATAAGACACAATGAAAGAGATGTTTTGCTATTGATACCACAAAAATGTTGATCACTAGGGTCAAAGGAACATCATCCCTCAACATGCCATTGAATAGCTGGAAATATAAAAGTGTTTTCACGGAAGTGAGTAGTAAAAAGAGAACACTAGACTAATGGATGTTTGTCTTCAGAGCCAAGGTGTTCCAGAAATACTTGAGTGATCTGTCTGGATATTGGTAAGGTATAAGAATGTAACATAGTTGAAAAACTTTGTAATTTCCAGGAATTTTCATAAGGCTAATCCTCACTATAATACCTCTGTCTCTCTAAACAAAATAAAGAGGACTGGAAACATCCACACCACTCTCACAAAAGCAACCTACCAGAGTCTTTCTTTTTAGTCCATTTCCCTGCCTTGAATATTCCTTAATTACTTCAATTTTTTATACAGCTGTATCTTCCTGTTAAGTGTCTGCATAATGGATAAGCTTCCTTTGTTGTCTTAGAAACAATCACTTCCTCCTGCTTCTACGTGGTTTTAGAAGGATTTTTGGTTGCCTTAGGCTTCTGTGAATTGAACCCAGATGTCTTTTCTCTTTGGTGTTGTTGAACATTTTGAACTAAATGCGTCCCTTGTGTAATAATTGAGTGGAAGAAAATGTTTTGCTTCAGTGTTGATGCTCTTTATATGCTTGTTGCAAAGGCAGCTTTATTTAGGTACAAAAATGTTTTTCCATATTAAAAATTAAAAACAAAACAAAAACAAAGACAGAATTCTCCAAGCCATTAAAATATCAAGATAAGAACTTAAAATATTCTCTGGTTTGGGGCATTTCAATCTCAGAAGACCAAAACAGACATAACTTAAAAGCGACTCATCAATGCTGCAAGACATGCTGTCAAGCAACCAAAGCCTGGAAATAGCCACCTGGCTATATTCAGCTGTCCCGAATACAGGGGATTGGATTGCAGGACTGAGTAACAGTGTTCCTAATTGACAGACAAATCTATTTGTTGCTTTTGATTTTTGATAGGATGATGCTCCACTTAACAGCTTTTGTATATCCCCGCCCCCCCATATCCTTCAGAGAGGCATTTTTGCTGTCCCAGCCTTGGTTTTCAACATCAGTATAGGTCTCACCTTGTGTAAAGAACCCTAATGGAGCTGGCCACAGTGGCAGACTTTCCATGTCCATTTATCTATCCCTGAAAAAATTTGAATGCTTGGAAATTAATTCACAATCTCAGAAGGACCTTAAGTGCCAAAACCTTGATGCACTCTCTGATTACTCATTCCATTTTAAAGTTTGCCTAATTTTTTCTGTCAGCAGTTATGATTAATGCAGCTAAAGATTAAATCCCTTATTTTAATTTAAAAAATGTTAATAATTCTAATATGAATGATTAGGCCCATTTCTATGATGCAGTCTAACAGATAAAAACTTTTATTTCTATGTAATCTCACGTCTTGATATTTTCCTTACTTCCCTGTTACTCATGGTGTTGTTTTAAAGAGGAGGTTATACTGTTGTATTTCAGTAAATTCTCCTCTTCAGGAAACAAAACAAAACAAAACAAAACAAAACAAAAGCAAAAAAGCAAAAAGCAATAGAGTCAGAACTATCAAAGGACCTCTTTTTGCAGATGAATTTCTGGTAAAAAGCTGTGGTCATAATCACACAGACAATGCATTTATTTTAGCTCTGATTTCAGCTAACAGAATCTGACAAGCTTTTGCATAGTCTCTTGTTCTTAATTGTGCTACAACTATGACTCTACTTTTATTATATTAGACGTGATACTGATATATTTTAAATGGCCTAGTAATTACAGTAATGCCCTTAGGCTACTGCTAATTTCAACTTCAGCTTTCATCTAACTTCACTTGAGCATATACGTGTGTGCATATGAAAATGAAAACAAATGGATTATTTGACAGTTTGTCTATTTAAAACTATTTCAGAATAATAATTCATTAAAAAATCCTTTGAGTAATTTACTATATGTAAGCTGCCAATAATCTAACCCTATTTCATCAATACTATTTCTCAATAGATAAGTCAAAACAGTCCATCTTAGCTACTCAATGCTCAGTGTTTATATTCTTGCTTTTTTCAGGACAAGTATAATAAATTATCAGCAGGGTATAAACAATGTAATAACAATTTTCTGAGTAGCAAACCGGACTCTGGTAAAATCCAAGCTATTTCTGCTTCTTGACAGCACATATGCTATGGGAAAGTGAAAAGAAAAAAAAAAAAAGAATTTGTGTTCTCACTTTAAGAACCTTATGGGATTTTTTTAAAGAAGAAAAAATAACAAAGGAAAAAAATTGCAAGTCAAGCACCCAAAACAAGTTACTTTGGTAATGATAAATATATGAAGAGAAAATTAACTTTTTCTTTTACTTTCCCTCATATATTAATACAATACTTGTTTGTTAAAGCAATTACAAGTTTCCAAAGGATTTTTGTCTTTAGAACTTTACAAAAATGAAAACTTGAAAAACCGTTACAATGTCCTAATTTTTATACTCAGCTGGTGTTTGCAAAATGCAGTGAGTAATCATCAAAATGTGTATTTTTTGCCAGTGGTGGTTGCTTTTTCCCCTGAATAATAACTTGGAAGCTTTTTATGCTCGTCCTTTTCACTGTGAAATTGTTCATAACAAAGCAAAAGAGGTGTGATGCAGTTTCTTTGTTTTCCCTGACTTTTTAAACTCATGGTGTGGTTTTAATTTGTGACTCTGCCCTCCAACATTTTTTTTTGGAAATGATATAAGAAATGGACTTTCAGAACTCTTTGTGGTTTCCCATATATACGATCTGTTTTCTGACATTGTTGGAATACTCCTGCCTCCCTATGTAAGAAAGGTGCTAGATCTTTATAAACATATAACTAGACATGTAATGTGCATCTAGTAGAATACATATATTTTTTAAAGCTCTGAGCTTGCTGTATCCTAGAGCATCTTAGTATCTTTTATAGCAGCCTTACAAGCATCAATGACCAGAGGGTTAGTGTGAAGAAACCTAGGAAGTTAAAAAAAAGGCAGAAAGGAGAAGGAAGCAACACTACTAAACTCTGGTCACTTTTGGCAAAATTTAGGCTTATCTTTCTGAGGTGGAGACTCCAGTTTGGCAATTTAGGGACTTATACTGAGACTAGTAAATTAGTACTATAATTTCTGTCAGGTAGATATTTAATTAAAGCAGAAGTTGGGAACTGAGAAATGTACATTATGCTTACTGCTTTTCTGATTATGTAAACAGTACACAATATTTTTACTGAGGTATAAATATCAAAACTTGAATACAGGCAGATCTCTTTAAAATCTTCTCTGTAGTGTTACTGAAATAAAAACAGACATTTTTATAAAGCTAATGCCAAAGTATGAGTATGTTATGATTTGTGGAGAACAAAGGTAAACAGGCTATCATGTACTTATTTTGAACTTTAAAGAAAAAAAGAATCCTTCCCTCTCTGTCAAAGGTTGAATTAGGTTATAGCTTCAAGACTTCGTATGCCTTACATACAATTTTAGTTCTTTCTGTCACAGAAACACTGCAGGTAGTGAGAACTTTTCATGTAATCCCTGGTCTTCTGCATTGAGATGTGCTCCTGGATGTGAATAATATACTGTGGGGATGTACATACACCCAGAAGTTTCTAAAAGTAATTCCAGAGAAAAAATGTATTCATAAACACATGACTTGCCTTGCAATTAGTAACATGTTAGATGATTATGAACTAATATAAGCTTACAGAAATATTTTTTCTAGGATGTTTATTGCCTTAGAACATGGTGCTGAGTGATGAGCCTGTGCCATTTAAATAACCATTAAGAAAACATGGGTGAAAATCCAGAAGGAGACAAACCATGTCATTTTATGATACTGCTTTTCAGATGTCATACGAGGATCTCTGTATCGCATGTGCTTATCATTTTGCACCTTCATAACAGCTCGAAGCATTTTTTTCATGTTATGCTATTTTTGTTAGCAAAAAAACTTCGTAATTCAGAGACAGAGGATATTAATGATCTACATTATTTTCCACTTAAAAAGAAAAACAGTGCATAAACAACTAGATATATCTCCAAGGGAAAAACAAAAAAAAAAAAAAAGAAAAAGAAATCTTTATAATTCCTTATATAAGTCAGTTGTTTTGATATTCTCACTTTGTGCCACCTGTACCTGATTGCAGATTTGCATTTAAAGTGAGGTCAGGGTGATCCTAAAAGATGTTTAATATTTCCATCCCATTCAAGAAAATGGCAACAATTTTTCTCCTAGATTTGAATAAACATAATTTCATAGGTGTATTTTTGGTTCTGCTATGAATTATAGAAATAGGCTAAATATTTAATGTTTAATGTGGTCCTTTGTTTTGCTGTGAATGGGCTGATATGACACTTGTGAACCAACCCAAAGAGAGAAATAAATGAAATTGATATTTAGAATTATCTGCTCCTTTCCTTATTTAAGGAAATTCTCATGCCAGTTGGAGGATTTTGCTTCAGTTCTTGTTTTGGCAAAAATCCCAATTTTAAAGTTTTCAAAAAGTTTGCAAATTCTTGTGAATCAAGTGGTAAGGATAAAGTATTTCCTGTGGGACACCTAAAGAAATACATCTAAGTAATAAACAATAATATTTGCATAAATATAATTTTTATGTACCTAGGCTCTATATACCATCTGTAAGATTACTTTTTTATAACACCTGTAAATTGATTTTTTTAGTCCATCTTCCTGTGTTTTGTTTATTATGAACTTTTATTTTCTGACACTAACAAATGTGATCTTGTCCCATCTTCATACATTCAAAAGGATGCTGAATGCATCTTTTGGCATTATTTTTCATCTAGATGGTTAGACTAGATGATCTCTGTAGGTCCCTCTAACTCAGCTTCTCTTCTCTTCTCTTCTCTTCTCTTCTCTTCTCTTCTCTTCTCTTCTCTTCTCTTCTCTTCTCTTCTCTTCT
>JAOXJK010000001.1:161751950-161775499 GCA_025774025.1 Xenus cinereus
CTCATGTTGAGCTTCTCATCCACCAACACCCCCAAGTCCTTCTCCTCAGGGCTGCTCTCAATCCATTCTCTGCCCAAACTGTATTTGTGCCTGGGATTGCTACGTCCCAGGTGCAGGACCCTGCACTTGGCTTGGTTGAACTTCATGCGATTTGCATGAGCCCAACTCTCCAGCCTGTCCCAGTCCCTCTGGATGGCATCCCTTCCCTCCAGCATGTTGACCGCACCACCGAGTTTGGTGTCATCTGCAAACTTGCTGAGGGTGCACTCTACCCCACTGTCCACGTCTCCGACTAAGGTGTTGAACAGCACTGGTCCCAGTACCGACCCCTGAGGAACACCACTCATCACTGGCCGCCAACTGGACATTGAGACATTGACCACAACCCTTTGAGTGCAGCCACCCAGCCAGTTCCTTATCCACTGAGTGGTCCATCCGTTGAATCCATTAATTTCCAATTTTGAGACCAGGATGTCATGCAGGATAGTGTCGAACACTTTGCACAAGTCCAGGTAGATGACATCTGCTGCTCTGCCCTTGTCCACCAAGTGTGTGGCAGTATCACAAAAGGCCACTAAATTTGTCAGGCACGATTTGCCCTTGGTGAAGCCATGTTGGCTGTCTCAAATCACCTCCTTAATTTCCATGTGCCTTAGCAGAGATTCCAGGAGGATCTGCTCCATAATCTTGCCGGGCACAGAGGTGAGACGGACTGGCCTATAGATCCCTGGGTCTTCTTTTTTTCCTTTTTTGAATATCAGGGTTATGTTCCCCTTTTTCCGGTCTGTAGGAACTTCACCAGACTGCCACAATTTCTCAAATATGGTGGAAAGTGGTTTAGCAACTTCATCTGCCAGCTCCCTCAGGACCTGTGGATGGATTTCATCAGGTCCCATGGATTTCTGCACCTTCAGGTTCGTTAAGAGGTCTCTAACCTGATCTTCCCGGACTGTGGGTAGTTCTTCATTTGCAGAGCCCCTGGTTTTGCCTTCTGTGACTTAGGCATTGTGGTTTGAGCTCTTGCCAGTGAAGACTGAGGCAAAGAAGTTGTTCAGTAGCTCAGCCTTATCCATATCCTGGGTGGCCAGGTCTCCCGTTTCCTTCCGGAGAGGGCCCACAACTTCCCTAGTCTTGCCTTTGTCCCTGACATATCTGTAGAAGTTTTTCTTATTGTCTTTGATGTTCTTGGCTAGATTTAGTTCTGCCTGGGCTTTTGCTTGCCTGATCTCGTTCCTGACCACTCAGACCATTTCTCTGTATTCTGCCGATAATGGCCATCTAGGTAAGACTACTTCTGGCAGCAATTATGATTGGAATCATAGGAATGTTGTCTGTATGGGACCTTTGAACTTTGCATTTTGTGTCAGCTTTTAATCCCCTAGACCACTGTAGTAGCAGTAGTCATGGTGCAAAACACTTTTATGCATGTGTTCAATGCTTTGGCGAACAAATAGCTTTAGGCATCCGGTTCTGGTAAAAGAGGTAAGACATGTAGTTCTTTAAATTAATCTTTAAGTAGGAAAAAGAAGAATCAAGTTAAGCTTGAATTCTGTTTCACTGCCTTAGGTAGCAACATGATACAGGGGGAGAATTTCTCCCAGTCAATCTCCTGTATCCTTTTATGGTGTTTAAGGATATAGACAGGGTCAGCTTAATTGCAATTTACTATGTACATGTAATTTAATTCTCATGTAATTATTCCAGACTTACTTTATAATCCGAGTAGAAAATCAGAAATTCTTAAGATGTCCTTTACTTAATCTGAAAACAACCCTGACAAAAATTCAGTCAAATTTTTGTATTCAAGGAAGTGACTAGTGAGATACAAGCAACTCGCCACTTGGTTTTATTGAGAGCAGTTGTCTGAAGTAGAAAGCACAACTGTGTGAAGTCAGTGAAAAACACTTACTCAGACACGCAGATACCCAGACAAATTTATACTAATCCTGGATGCTTTGCTGGCCTGCAGAAAGCATCCTCACAGAGCTTGCGCGCCTGATTCACATGGTGCCTTGCAGCTTTGATTTGTTGTGCACAGTAAAACAAATCCTGCAGCAATGCCTGGCCCCTGTTCTTTTCCAGCTGGCAGGCAGCCTGGATGAGTCCCTGGGACTGTTGGTGGAACCTTCAGTAAGTAGCTGCACCCACACACCCCAGTCAAGACCAGATAGACCACTTTGGTGCATTCAAGTCCCTCTTCTCTTCAGCCAACCCAATCCAACATTGGTCAGAACTCTCTTATCCCTCTTTGTTCAAACAGGCAGTCTCAGCCTCTTGGCAAACTTCTGACAGGACCCACAATGGGTGACTTCCTCAGCATCACTGGGGAGGAGATAGCAGAGACTGGTAACCCTTGTTCTAGCATCGTCATACTTCCTGGCAAACACACATGCAGGACAGTCACCCTTGCCTCATAAGGGAGCTTTTTTCTGCTCACATGGTGTTTGCTTACTAGCATGTAATTCACCAAAGATGACTTCTATGTTGATCATGTTTTATCCTGCAGCAGCTCTGATGTTTCCATCTGCTGAATATCCATTCATACACAGGAATTCCTCAACAAAAGAGGAGAATGGAAGAAGGAATGAACAAATGAAAACACATTTAGAACTAAAGAAATCAAGGCGCAAGAACAAGCAAGACAGAAAACAAAAAAAAATTAGTTATTTATACACCATGATCCTTGGGTTTTTAAGAATAAATATCTAGCAGTATCACTCAGATGGTGCAGAAAGAAAATTGTGGCTCAAATATTAATGAATAAAAGATTATAAACTATTAAGAAGATTAAGTGAACAAGAGAAAATTATAATATATATGAAAAATACATTACCTTTCTCTGAGTCACTGACAACTGAAAGATGATCTTGATTGTTTGCGGATTAGCAACCTAAAAAAAAGTGCAAAGTGTATCTCACAAACTGTAAAATCATGCAAGAGACCAGTAATACCAAACTCTTTAATCCTTCATAATATGTAAAAAATTATTTTTTGAGAGCTTCCACACTCATGCTACTAACATGGAGATTTGAAAGACTAGATACAAATAGAAAACAATGTCTTAAATTAAAAGAGTGCATTCAGAACCAGAGAAATCTTTATCTTGAGGAGCATTGTGAGAAAAGAAGCACTTATCAAAGAAGATAAGATAAATGTCGTAAGAACCTCATAATTAAAAAGATGTTGGGGGAGTGTCTCTGTTTAATCATATCGTAGGTACCACTACAAACATTTTGAAGGACTGATAAGTATGCTACTATTGTATTTTTGATAACATTAAGTACACATTAAGTGTAAATAAATAAAAATATGCTATTTTATGTTTATGCATAAAATAGCACGCATACATATACATGTACATACACAGATACTTACAAATGCATATAGCAAATTGAAAAAAAGAAATTGATCATTTTGATTCACTGCTAGAAATAATTTCAGAAAATTAATAAGGGAAGTGAAAATGCAGGGAGGAAGCATGCAAAAAGAACTGAGGAGTAACAAAGAGATTGATAAAATGTCAGGATGTACATTTAACTGTAAATATATACTATATTTATATATCCACATACAAATCCACATTAATATTAATATCCACATTAATATCCATATTAATATTGTATTGGCTGCTTAAAGGGAAAAAGCCAGGTAACCTTCATATCATGTGATAAAAAAATTTTCCCACTTCATCATAATTAAGAGGCCAATAAAGGGCATCTATTAATGTTAGAATCTTAATGTTATCAGATATAGATAATGGGCTTTAGACAATTTAAAAAGAGCTAGCTGCTGGAAGCTTTAAAAGATAAAGGTCAATCTTCACTAAGTGTCTGGAACTCATGAAATTACAGTTGCCTGGGAGAAAATCAGTGTGGTGCCAATATCTAAAAAGCATGAATAGGGTGAGTTAGGTTGTTAAAAACTCATAAATGAGGTTAGTTAAGCCAATACAGTTCTGATACTGATCCCAAAACAATGGCAGACATGATACAAGACTTGGTTTTCTCTGTCTTCAATATTTCTTTCTACCAAGTCTTAACTTTTTTGGTACAAGCAATTGAATGATGTATTTATTCAAACAGTTAACAGTAGGAGTTTAAGTATAAAAAAACTATTTAGATTAGTGATCTGATATTAGATGAGTTTATCACAGAACATATCATGCAGGATGCATTATGCATCAGCTTTTATACAGATATAAATAAGCATACTATCTTCTTTCAGTAAATGATGTCACACAATCTGCAGTTATTTGTCTGCCTCCAAAGTTTAATTTTTTTTTGTTGATTCATAACAAAAACAATCACTGGTGAAATTTGCAGATGACTGTTCTGAAAGTTATGCTAAAGAAATATGTTAGTGAGATTAAAAAGTCTGCTTTTCACAGCAAACATGGCCTAAAGTCAAGCCAAACATCCCAGAGGGAAGAATGCAGATAATACCAGATAGAAAAAATATATGTTGGAAACTAATCCTAACGAAGATATAAAATATTGAATAACTATTGACACAAGGGACATTAGCTATCCTCATGAGTTAGACACAGAAAAAAAAGGTATAATTTTAAAGTGATAAATGAATATACCAGTAAAAAATAGGATTACAGCCACTCTTTTTTCTTATGTAAGTGAGTTTTAGAATTGCTCTTGCGTTGAGTAGCTAAGAAGACAACTGAAACTAGAAAACTAAGTAAGGACCATTTTTATCTGGGATACTCTGACAAGTTAGATAAAACTTCCTTGCCACATATTTGATACAGTAACTTTCAAGACTGAAACAAAGCTAGAAAATTGTGACATAAGTAGACTGACATTCAGATTTGTTTTAAGAATTAACTCAGAGCAGATGCTGACAAGGGAGCTAATCCAGGCAACAAAAATTGAAGACCTTGAATCATTATTGATTACACTGGGTTTGTCATGGGCACTTTGCTCAGACACTAAGACAGAGACAATAATAAAGTGGAGCTGTTAAGTATATCTTCTGATTCAAACATCTTTAGACTGGATTTAGATTTGGAAATACCTTTGAAAAGCAAATGCAATGTTTCTAAAGAGTGATTTTATGGTAAAGAAGCAGCATATAATTTTGGCGTGTTCTACTGAAGAAAAAAACCAGCAAATGTTAATATTCTATGGATTTTCATTAAGGAAAAGTCAGAATATCGGAATGAGACATCATGACAAGTGTCAGAAAAGCAAAAATTATTTGTTCATAGGCTGAGATGTATTTCTTCAAACTTTTGTTTCATTGATTCTTATCCACTGCTTCTTATTCCATCTTATTCCATGTTATACCTCTTTTTTGGTATTAGAAGGTCACATTATAGGTCAGAATCTTTCATACACCATTGAGGTGTTAATGTTTTCATTAAACTAGCATTCATTTTCTGTTTTACCCTTCAGTACCGGGGCTGTCAGCCAGCAGCTAAACCTTGGTTTTAATAATGTGCAAATAGGATACAATCAATAACTAGAGAAGTCTTTGACTTTGTGAAGTCAACCTTAATCATGAATCTGTTATCTCAGATTTTTTGACATAACTCAAATAGATTCTGCTAAAGCAGAGAGTGGTACCTGAGAATTTATGACAAGGTCATAACCCAAAAGTGTCAGGGACTTTCCAGCCCTGCCTTGGGCACTTGCAGAACACTGACCTTTAAAGCTTCTCCTTGTTTAAAATATTTACTGCCTGTGATGTGAGAGGAAGCAGAGAAGGGAGAAAACGGAAGTCTGGAACAAAGGTCATGGTTCTGGCAACCTCTAGTATATGGTTTTGTTATGCCAATTTATAGGAAAAAGCAATGGAATGAATAGGGCAGAAGTAGTCAAAGTATGTTGCAAAATAGAACAGATGTTGCAGATGTTGCGCATATATGTTATATTGACCAAAAAGCAATTCTACTATAATATATCTACAATAAGGTACAAATAGTACTTATACAAATAGTATGTCTCTCAAGGCCCACACTATTTCCAATGCAAGCTATTAAAAAAACTGTACCATTTTTAAATATTACTGAAAATAATAACTAAAAAATGTATGAAGTTTTGTATGTTTTCCCATTCAACTCCTCATTTGCTTAGTAGAGTGACAGCACAGTCTGTGCAGCCAATTGAAGAATTTCTGACTGTGACTACAGTGCTATTTCTTTCCTGCAGTCATGTTCTTTCAGTGCTAGGTCCTCCTTAGAATGTCTTTTATAATGAAAAGGACATAAAATATTAGCTGTATTTTTATGATAGGAAAGCACAAAGAATTTTTGGGTTCTACCCACAAGAGAAGTTTATTCTAATACAGGAAAGATACAGCCTTCATTACAAATCTCTAGTGTGATCGCATTTGGAGTACTAGATTTTGTTACCTCATAAACAGAAAATTGTAACATCTGGATCTTAATTCTAAAAAGATTTAGGAGGTGCTGGGAAACTATAGAAATGGAAAAAATGGTGAAAAACTGCAGGAAAAATTAAAATAAGTCAGGTGTGTGTAATTTAGCGAAGGGACAATTACAATTATGAAAGTGCAAAAATATATAGGCATTCAGAAATACAGTGAGATGCTAAAACTTATAAGGAAGGATTATTTAGAGTACCTGAGACACAGCCAAGTGGAACAAAATTAGCTGAATAAGCAAGAACTGATAAGGGACCTTGGCACCAATCCCTGCTAAACTGATAATTCATCTCCCACAGGAAGTGCCTTTAATAGACTTGTGGTACTACTTGCAATTAAGAAATAATTGATCTTTGACAAAAAGATTCTCCTTCTCTGTTCGGTCCAGTCATTGAAAAGATCTATGGGCTCAAGCAGCTCTGCTAATTTGCACCATTTAAGAATCCAGGCTTACTACCTGCATCACATAGCGTAAGAAATAGATAAAGAGAAGCATAATACAGAGCACGGAAGGCATTTGTGGGGCACAAAGATCAGTTTAATGCTCAGAGTAAGACAGGAGTAGACAAACAGCATTGCTACTCTAAGACACTAATGTTGCACTTAATTACTCTACATTATTTTAGAAGAGATCTTTGTTTTAATCTATAAATTAGCTCTTCCATAAGTTCAGTTAGTATGTTTTGGTACCATATCATGAGTCCTCCCCTCCCTCCTCATGCAAATGTAAATGACGTTTTTATCAGTCTGCTTGTCTAACTCCAAGCTGCATGAAGCTTTACTCTAGTTTAACAGTTAAGTTGTAGCTTCCAAACATACATTAGCCTGGAAAAGGGTTCCTGTTCTTACACTGGAGCAGAAACAGTCAGAAATTTCACACACAATTCTTTTTTGGTTTGTTCTAAACAGATAACATCCAAAACCTTGCTTGACACCAGAAGATTCCTATCTGCAAATCCCCATTAAAAATAGGAGATTTATAAGTCTGTGTATAGTAATTATTTTTCTGTTCTACATGACTCTGCAACATTTTTTTTAAGCTGGTGATTGAGCATTAGCTATCCAGACTTCATACAGAGCACAGTTCCCTTCACAGAGAAATGCTGATAGCAGTTTTGATTGCAACATGCAGACATAGCATTTTATTCCATTATAGTCATTTAAGCGTGAAAAAGAAAAAAACTTAAAGAAAGGAAATACACAAGTTAATAAATAATTAAATAGAAGTCCAGCTATAGGAAAGGCACAATTAAAGAAAAAGCTGTATTTTATGACAGTTTTATGTAACTTCTGTGTGAAAGAAATCAGTAACAAGTTATGCTAAAAACAAAGCAGGAGGTGTCACAGAGGCATTCCCATCTTTACCACTATTGCATGACCATATTTTCAAAGAGAAGGATGAAGTCGTAATTCCATAATCAAGCAGGCACTCTTTTGGGGAGAAAGGTTTCTAGAAAAACACAAAGTAAAAGCGGATCTTCCCCTTTTCAAGTCTTCTTGAAGTAAAAGCCAGAAATGTTTTAATAAAAAAATAAGGCAAAAGATCACAGTATTGTGCCTCTGAAACCCCCTCCCTCTCCTCTCACAGGAGTTCTTCCCTGGGTTTTAGGTTCTTTGGGTTCTTTAACAATTTGTCAGGCAGCTTCATGTCCTTACTTATATCAGTCACTGCCCTATAACCCATACAACTATTTCAAGCTGAGAATCCCTTCACTTCAGAAAATGTACCTGAAGTGACCATCAAAAGGCAAATATACAAAGGGTACAACAATAATAAAAATTAATATTAGATTAAAAAAAAAAATTGTCTATACCTGCTGAGGACTTAATAATAGTGTTAGAGAATAGCTTGGCACCGAGCAGGACTTGTGAGAAGCAGAGACAGGTGACAAGATGGAATCAATGCAGAGAGCAAGTAGGTGTCAACATGAAATTGCTGGGAAATACAAGTCTTTATATTTATTAGATTTTTTTTCCTTTTTTTTTTTTTTTAATGCACTGACTGCTCTAATAATGATTCTTATGTGCAAAATCCTCTCCCTGCGGGAAAACACACAGTTCAATCCAACACAGAAACATCCTGTTTAATGCTGGCACAGTAGACGTACTCAGTTACTTTGCTGCTGTGAAAAATCATTTTCACATATGAATTGCCTCTCTGAAACTAGCATCAGCACATTCTTTTATTGCTTATTTTTCACCTTGACTCTTTTGCTTGCATTCATCGTAGAGCAGTACCAAAGTGCGCAGGTAGCACTTGTTTATGTTACTTTCTCTAGAAGATCCACCATGAGTCCCGTCTTAGTCTTTTCCAGGAAGTAACTAGAAGTGCAGCCTCCAAAAACTCAGCGATATTCCACACCTGTGACATAGTGACTTCCAATAACCAGTCACACATGTCGAACACATGTGTATGTGCCTTTAAATTTTTTACTAATATCAAATATCTATAAGTTCTCCACATAAATCTACTTCTGAACAGAAATTCTGTGCTTCAACACTAGTTACACCAGCTGATATAGACGTCTTTTAAATTGCAGTAAATCATATGGAGTGTTGTGTGGTAGAGGAACAAGAAATTAATTAATATTTTCTTTCTCTTGTGGTCTAAGGAAAGAATCATATTAAGCCACTGTAGCTGACATCCTAGAGGTTAGACTTAAAGAAAATTTTTAGGCATCATCATTCAAAAAACTGAGGTTAGTCTTAGAGAAAATCTTTAGGCATTGACACAAATTGTTGGAACATTGGAAATCTAAACCTCTGGTTTCAAGCAGGCTTTGAAAATGAGGCAACTAGTAGGGGCATTAGAGGAGTTCCATTAGCATGAAAGGGGTGGATGGGGCACTAGGAGAAACACTGACTAAAATCTCACTTGATTTGAGCTTTAGCATCAACTTCAAGCCAAGTGATAGAGAGTTGCAGTCTGAATGGCCCTAGTGATTAGAGCACTTAGGGAGCTGGAGACTTTGTGTAGGGTTCTCCTGACCCTCTGGGGTATTGCATCTTTCGGTTTCCACTTCCCAGAGCTTGCTCTCATTAACATGCTATAGAGTAGGCTAGATTGGAGAAAAGAAGAAGAAACACACATTCATTATTCTCCTTCTGAAAATTGACTGCCCTGCAAAGAATGCAAGACTGGCAGCATCAGAGAGAATAAACACGAGGAAGTCTGACAATGCAGGCCAACAAGTAAAGTGCCTGTGCTCCTCCAGTGCTGACAAAGCCAAAGGACCCTCTACCAGATGCAGCAAACTGTCCAAGAAGGCACAAAAAATCCCCAACAACAACTATACAGGCAGAATATCAGCATCACTGACTCTTGAGTAAAAATATTCCTTAAGGAGATTAAATTCTCAGAGAAACTAGGTTTCAATTGTTATATCCCTGAAAAGTGGCTAAACATGTTATCTTAGGGTTCTATGTGTTGTATTTTTAATGTTTTTTCAGTTTAAGAACAAAATCTTTTATCACTAAGCACCAGCCTTGCAAACTCACCATGGGGTCTAGAAATCAAAGTCAGCTTTTTCAGTTTTATGCATCATTACCAGTTTTGCAGCAAGAATTTAGCTGAGAATTCTGTTTTTATGTAACCCAGAACTGTCAATTGTGTTTAGTCACAGGTACCAAATATTGTCCCAGCAAAAGCAATGGGGTTTTGTGAGAAAAATGTATACAAAAGGTCAAAGTCAGTTAAATTTCAAAGTGCTTTTTTTTTTTTCCCTCCTAACCTTTTGATCACAATTTAATTATTTGAAGGTAAAAAGTATTTTTACCTGCACCACATCAGATAAAGATTCTTAGGTATATACTACACATCTGGTGCATATCTGTAAGTACAAACCAGCAAGCAGAAATTAAAAAATAACAAAAAGCAGATTTCTGCTGAATCTTCTCCTATTGCCAGCCAGATATATTGATAAATTGCCAAGCATTTCAGAACTGCATGGTTGTCACAAAATGCAAAGCTAAACATAATTCACATCTACCAAGCTGCTGACTTAACACACGGTGTTGACTACTAGCAAAAAACATATGTATATCTATATATCCATATCTCTATATGTTCACTAAATTCCTGAGGGTTCAGAATAGACTATTGATTTAAATTTTATGTATTATAAATTGAGGGACAGGAGTAAGGGACTGAGAACCAAAGTATTACATAGGTGACCAAGAGTGAGAGTGAAGCAAAATAAACATCAGACTGCTTGAACAACCAAGGGGACACCTGCTTTCTGTAGGGTGTATACTTTGGTGTCTGCAGTTTTGCCATTGCACATGCCCAGAGGTACAAGCACTTTAGAACGCAAGTAAACATCACCTTACAGAACCTAAGTTCTGTTGTGAATTAGGATTTGTTAGCTGTGTGTCCTGGCAGCTATGAAATGTAATGCCTCAGCCTGAGAAAAGCTGCTTAGTGAAAAGTCTTCTTAATGCAAGGAATTTAATAAAATAGAGGAATTCAGTGCAAAGCACAAGCAGCACCTAACCCTTTCACCAGGATGAAAAGTTGATATGCCTCCTATCCTTGGCTGCTCCATGGATTCTCTAATGTCTCTTCAGGGAGACTGCTTGATGTGGATCACACCACAATGGTCTAATGATCAGAGAAGCTGACAGAGAAAAAGCCATACTGGGCTTCTGATTCCTCCATCTCATACTGTTTATAATCTTCTGCCAGACATGCAAAAAACCTAACAAAAACACTTCAGAAGGTAGATAACTCCGTATCATGCTACATCCTACTTAATGGATCTGGTCAGCAGTCTTGCCTTTGAACTGAAACAGAACTCCCTTAATCATAACAATACTGACTGATAAGCATAAACATTAGATTATAGTTCATGAACTAAGGATATTGCTAATATTTCTGATTTTAAAATAATTACATAAAAGATTACCTGCTGGGTCCTGCTGTCAAATACTGAACACATAAGGTTATTACTACATTGCAGCAAGTGAAGGCAGAGGTTATTCTCATTTCTGACAGTAACTTGCTGGCTTTAAAGTTCAGGTACACTGTGGGAATGTCCTATCTCTGCTTTTGGAAAGTGCATACCTCTTAAAGAACCAGTTTAATCAGGAAACATCTGAATATAACAGGACTAAGGATGTAAAGTTTTTAAACATGCCTTGATAGTGGTACTTTGGGATGGTAAACTTGACTATGTAGTTTAGTGGTCTGTGGAAACAGAAATTCTGCTTAAATTAACATAGCCAAAGGGGCTGATACTGGGACTATTTCCCTCCTTAATAGAAAGCTATCTGAATGAAAAAAAAAAATGAAGTTCACTAACATTTTATTGTTGAAATACACTTTCTTTTCCACTTTTCAAATTTAGATGTCTCCTTGGTAAGCATGCTCATCCTTTCAATCCAGTATATCTGTCTGTACTCTAATTCAAGCCTGTGACTTTTGTTAGCTTAATAAATGCTTTAGAAATAGCAATGTTCTCTTATGTAGAGTCCAATTCCCACTTACTGACCTTACACTTGAATTCTCTGATTGATTTATTTTCTAAAAAGTCAATGTTTTAGTCACGTGTCTGTTTATCTTTACTTTTTATTCAAGGATAACTTAGAAAAGAGAGCACCACAAGGTTTAGAACAAAACACAGATACACTTTTCCCTACTAATTTACACAAGAAACTGAACTGACTGTGCATGAAAAATTGCAGTAGCTAAGGGCAACATTAAAGGACTACAAACTAGGACCAATGTTTAAATACAGATCTTTGATACATTTAGGTATATGGCTAAGTCCTTATGTAATCAACAGAAAGTATATGCCGTTCATAAAGTAGCAGCAGAAGGATATATGCCTATGAAGATTTGAACATGAAATACTGAGGTCACCCTTCCATTCATTCACTTCACTTCAAAACATTCTTAATATTAAATTAAAATTACTCCAATTAGACAAGTTGTTTATCATTCACTTTTTGATACTTGGATTAATTTAAGTAATCTTATCTTTGACATGTAAGGAGGATCACACACTCCAGTCCCCCTTGCTTTTGCCTAGTAATGTGAGAGTATATCAGCATATAAGAAAGTTAACTATATGGCAGTAGCTGCTGACTGTGTACATTATTTCCAAATGTCTTGAGCAAAACCCACCAATCCAGGCTATAAAACCTGATCTGAATAACTATAATAGGTTCTGAGATGACGCCTATATACATCCTAGCAGGTCTACATACAGACCTGGATAGGAAGACTGGAACAGGAAGCATTCTGTCCACAAAAAGGTGATGTCTAGGACTGTGCAGATACAGAACTGAGTTTGTGGGCACATAAACTGTAGACCTACTATGAATTATGGTAGCCTTCTTGTGCACACATAAAAAGTACTGTACTCCATGATAATATCAGGCTAGGGATGAATTTACACTCCAAGGTCCTGGGAGCCAGTATGTGCCCAGGCATACAGGCATAACTTGAACAGTTGTGGCATAGCCGCCTGCATTTTCCCCAGCACTTCTACCTGCAGCATTACTCACTTGGAAACCCTTCAGATATTTTCACAGAAGAAGATATAAACCCCAGGCAAACTACTGCAAGAATTATCAGGTATTGAAGGATGAAGGTTTGGAGCAGAACATGAATTATCATTGTGTCCTTCCATTTACACTGAACTCACTGCTCCAGAGAGAATAGAAACAAAGTCTTTATAAGGACTTCTGCAAAGGGAGTTGAGAGAAAAAGAATGGTGCTGCAATATTGCATTATGGGATTTTTCTACAGTGTCTGTCTCAGAAGTTGTGTGCTGTTACCTTATGATACTGTGGAGAGAAATAAAATTTTAAAACAATGGACATTGTCACTTTTGGTCAGTAACAGGTAATACAAAAAGAGAATACTTACTGGTTAAGTAACTCACAGTGACAGACAGAATATTCTGTGTTTAAATCTCATAAAATGTTCTTCTGCACTTTCATTGCATGTGAATAGGAAACTGTTACTCTTCTTTACAATCAATTCGATTAAATCATAGAATCATAGAATCATATGGGGTTGGAAGGGACCTCTGGAGATCATCTACTCCAACCCCCCCACCAGAGCAGGTCTACCTATAGCAGGTTGCACAGGAACTTGTCCAGGCGGGTTTTTAATGTTTCCAAAGAACACTCCACCACCTCACTGTACTCCACAGAGCTTTCAAGTAGTTCTAGGACCACCTCCTTTACATTCTTTTTTTTTTTTTCCCCTTTTCTAATCCTGACTCTGCATGTAGTCTTTGTTTAAATCTGCATTACAGTGGTGCCAAAAGCTGAAACTCACCATGGGAGGCTGATTTTGCAGAAAGCAGCTAAAAGAAGTATTTTGTCACACTGAAAAAGATTTCCATGTGGTTACACAGAAAATAAAATCTACACATTAAGATATCCTGTCACGTAGAAAAAATGGACATGAAATTCACTTTTTCTTTTGGTAACTTATTGCTTGTATTCTAACATTACAGGTCAATCAAAATCAGAATTCAGCGGTTAGATATTTCTCTTGCCCCATTGTGTCAATATCAGTTAATATCAGTGCTTGACAAAATTTATTTCTCGCCACCTCATCACCAGTTATAATTCCCTGTCTGACAGCAGAAAAGTTAAAACACAGAAAGAATGGATGTAACAAAGAACTTAAGTTATAAGCATCTGGCCTGTGCAGAGAAGTACGAAATACTGAAAGAATTGTTTATATTCTTTCTATAGTATGTAAGAAGAGCATGTGGTTTTAAGTAACAATTGCCAGATTACAAACATTTAAACAGGGCATTGTTTAAATGTAATTAGTTCTATGAAAAAGCCAATAAGCAAGAGAATTGGCCTGAAATTTGATTGTTTTGAAGGTTGCTTATTGCCTGCAGCACTGATTTTGATGTCTCTGTCTGTTTGGAGCTTACAGCATGCAAAATTCCATAATTATGCAAAAAAAAAAAGTTATTTTGTTCTTATTAGAAGTTTGGTCAAATCATAACAAAGGATATGTGAATACTTTTCCCCTGTAATTAATCAAGTTCCATGCAATTCCATATGCAATGTAATTTTTAATTCTGTGAAGAATTTTTTTGTGAGTAAAAAAGAATCCCCGGAGAGTTAGAAGAAACAGACCTATATTGTTTTACATATTGAAGATTTTAAAAATATTCCATGTTTCTTTCAATCTTCAAGCACAATAAATTTGTTTTAAAGGAGAATTCATCTTGACAGGTACCTTTATCATTAATCTTTGTGCACTTGTAAAAAATCTATTAAATGCTCTAACAAGCTTATGGAAAGGTTTTGCTTGGTGTAGTATCAATTTCCACTTGTAAAAAGGGTGATTAATTTGTGGGGGAAGTAGAGTAGAAAATGTCCAAAATAGTTATTTGATCCAAAGCACAACCAATGCCTTTTGTGATTGGCTGGATTCCTTTCTAGTGAAACACTGCATGCCCCCAGGGCAGGGTGCAGACACCATCTTCTCTGATCACACCTTAACAACAAGTTACTCATACCCAAGGGTATGGGAGAAAACTCCCTGAGTCTGGATAATGTCCAAGGAATTCATACAGCAGCTCATTCTCCTAATGTAAATGTGTGAGAAAGGTTTGTTAACAAATAAACAAAACAGTGTTAAACTGATGCAGCCCAGTAACACAAAGAAGAACATCCCCATACTTTTAGGCATTCCGTTAAAAACACTTAGAGCGTTTGGGAAAAGCTGCCAACTGAAGCGGGGTAGGAGGGAGGGGAAGGTTAGAACTTAGAAAGAGATTTTCTTGGTGCTTAACTTTACTGTAAGCTGGTCGATTCGACTATATACCAGAGCAATGTATTCATACACTGTGTTGGGCACAGATGTTAGAAGAGTGAGTGAGTATGTGTGTGTGCGTGTGAGCGTCTCTTATAGAATTTTAGGGGTTTTATTTTAATATATCTGTTCTTCCAGATCTATTCATATGCAGCATTTTTGAAAAGAAACAGATTGTTCAATGAAGGGTCAAATAGTAAGCTCCTGAATTGGTAACTGCAAAGGAAATTCAAAACATTTTATGAGATTGTCATGGTTTCAGCTAAGATGGAGTTAGCTGGTTTTGCTAGCAGCTGGTGTAATATTATGTTTTGGATTTAGGATGGGAATAGTGTGATAGAGGACTGATGTTTTTTATTGTTGCTAAGTTCTGGGGGGGCCTTTTCTGCTCCTCACACCTCCCCACTAGCGATCAGGCTGGGGGGCACAAGAATCTGGGAGCAGAGCCAGGACAGCTGACCCAAACTGACCAAAGAAATGTTCCATGCCATATGAAATCATGCTCAGTATACAAAGCTGAGTGAAGAATAAGGAAGGGGGGATGTTTGGAGTTACAGCATTTCTCTTCCCATGTAATTTATGTGTTAACTTATGTTATGTGTGATGGAGATGGCTTTCCTCGAGATGGCTGAACACCTGCTTGCCAATGGGAAGCTGTGAATGAATTCCTTGTTTCTCTTGCTTGCATGCACTGCTTTTGCTTTACTTATTGGGATGTCTTAATCTCAACCAGAAAGTTTTTTCTCACTTTTACTCTTCTGATTCTCTCCCCAGTCCGAAGTCAGGGGAGCGAGCGAGCGGCTGCATGGTTCTAGCAGCCAGCTGGGGGTAAACCATGACAGAGCTGGAAATAGTAAACTCAACCAGGGAGGAACCGTTTGGAATTTTTACTGTTAAAGCCTCACACTTTATTTGTGGAGATGAATATCTAAACTCCTCTTCATAACAAGTTTGTAGAGGCTTTTTTATCTTTCTGCATTTAGCAAGTAGCTCTTTTACAACAGTTGATGATTCAAAATACAGTTATTCCAATACTACCAGTCTTCAATAGATATTAAAATGTATTGTTCAATGACTCGATTGTATTTGTGTGGAAAATATATTAGTATTTAGTTGAAAAGTAACAGCAGAGAGTTATCACATGAAGATACAAACATTTGCAAACAAGCACCTCAATAGAAATAAATGCCCAGGTATACATAAAAAGAACTTAGGATTTACCCATTATATGGACACATA
The DNA here is from genome assembly GCA_025774025.1 of Xenus cinereus. Taxonomy (NCBI): domain Eukaryota; kingdom Metazoa; phylum Chordata; class Aves; order Charadriiformes; family Scolopacidae; genus Xenus; species Xenus cinereus. The sequence goes on from JAOXJK010000001.1 coordinate 161,768,380, forward strand.
GGAACAGACATAACTGAAATATTTCTCTGCTACACATGTTCTCTCTGAAGTTAATCCAGTTAAGACTTTAAAGAGCTTATGAAAGACACAGCTTTTACTCAGCATACTGTAATATCATTTTACGGGGAATTAAATTAAGCATTCATTTTCCAGAGAGGAGGTTGTCCTTGTTTCCAGATCTTCAGTGTGTTGAGTTGCTTTTAAGAAATGTCTTTTTCTACACTGAGACAAAAGGAAATTCATTTCTTAAATGAGGAAAGATGAATCTGGCCACATTGCTGTACAGGTTTATGACATAGTGTAGATATATTTCTACTGAAGATTTCATTATATATTCTGAAGATGTTCTGTGAGAAGCTCCCAATTTGAAGTAAAATAGTACAACAGGTTGACTAGCAATGAAGCCACAGTGTCCTGAAGCCTACTGAGTCATGAAAAAGAAAGACCTTACTACAACACACCAGATATATGGCTTGGCTTGACAAAGCAAATGTATACGTAGCTCATTTACAATGAACTGTAAAATTTATGAGGTATGAGCATGCTTCCCCAACAAAGAACTGTGAGAATGTTCTAGAGACATTCTTAATTTAACCCAAATTACCAACCATGTATTCCAAACCCTTAGCTGCAACTTCACAGCACTGGACAACCAAAATGCAACAAATTATGGATTTCTATGAAAAAAAAATATAGGAAAAAAAAAAGAATAACATAGAAGTACTTACTTGAATCTGAATGTTTCAGCAAAAATAGTAACCATATATATAAGCCAGTGGAATCATCTCCCCAACCAATGTAACTCTTACCCTGGACTTTAAGAAATTCATAGCACGGATCATTTAGAACATCTGAGTGAGACTGTTTATTTAAAGATTAAGTAGATTGATTGCAAGTGCCTTTTATTCTGATAATAACCTCTCCTTGTTTTATGCCTGAAGGTGGATCATGCATGCTGCAATATTTGTTCTCTTTTCTTTACAGGCAGAAACTGTAACATTGCCAGATCTCATTACAAGTAGGTTTGGTTGGTTTTTGTGGTTATTTTTGGGTTTTTTTGGATTTTGGTTGGTTGGTTGGTTTGGTTTTTTTGTTTGTTTGTTTTTTAATGCCTCCTTACCCAAATCCATATAATTAATGAGGATTCCCCCTTGAATAAAATTTAATTTCTAGCTTTTACTGCAGTGGAGAAAAGCTTGAGAGCATGTTTCACTGCATCTTAAAAATTAAAAAAAATAATAAAAATATTTGTTTCCCAGAGCTACTATTATGTTCACGCTGTTTCTTCATTCTCAGGGATCTACCATTATTTTTAAATATGCAAAAACAGTATTACTTGGATGGAGTGTGGTTTCACACGCGTGATAGATTTTCTGATTTCTATAAAGATCTGTTTAACTTTTTTTAATTATATATACACACAGAGAGACACAGAAACATATATGTTTTTTCTGTGCATAAATATATTTATTTTCTTTAGGGTTAAGGGAATTAATTACAGACTACCTCTTAGCACATTTTAAACACATGGAGAAACTGTTGTAAATTCACAAAACTTCATTGAACTCCATGCAGACCTATACATTAAGAGCAACAGAATCTTGCTGAGGAAAAGCATTTCAAACCCTCATATTAATAAAGGCAGGAAAAATTCTAGTGAGAGCCTGACTGAAAACATATAATATAATAAAAACTGGTCATGCTCCCTACTTCTTCATCCTACGTAATATGATAGACAAGATTTGTTGAAATTCATTAGACTTTATTTACTTTTCTATAATTACTAGCAGAAATAGAGCATACAAGAACTGTCTGTGGGGTTCAAAGGCATAGAAGTTCAGCAATAAACAAATACTCTTAAACTAAAACAAATAAACAAAAAAACCCAACCCTACTGACCACTAGCTATGAGATCCTGGATAATAAATCCTAGAAAGTATTACGCTTCAGCAAATTTATCACCCTAGCTAGTCATGAAAAACTTCAATCCTTCCCAAGTAAGCTATATATTATTGGATAAATAACATTTCCTTTCTGTGAAAAAATAGGGATAGTTGCATCTCATGTTCATCTGCTGTTATAGCAAGAGGTAGGCCCCATAACTTTTAATATGCATCACTATGCATATTAACGATGTGTTTCAGGGTCCTAGGTTCTTTGTTATTCATTTTAACATCTATGCAGAGAGCTTTATGGATCCCACACACAGCAAAAACATAAGGTTTGTTTGTGTGATACCAGCAGGATTGAGCAGGTAGTGTAGTAGTGTAGTCCACATCAATCACATCTGGGGAGACAGGAGAGGACTGCCAGGTCCCCACGCAGAGAGTCTTTGAGGCCACCACTAGACACTGTGTACTGGCCTCATTGAAGTGAGTATACAGGAATAAAACTGAAGGAGCATGCGCTGCTGTACGTTAACAAGTCTTATGGAATCTGCTGGTCAAATCCTCATACACTTCAGCTGTTTTACCTTGAACAAAACAGATTCCAGGGGGTTGTTTGCCTTGATCTAGGCTACAGAATCTGCACATGTTATCTGTATGGAAATAACCAAAAGGAGGCAAAGCAACAAGCTGACAGATGGTCACAAAAGAAAATCTGTCCTATCATTTCCCATCATGAAAAATTCATCTAAAACATATAAAATTGTCTGTCACAAAGATTCCTGAGATCTATTGTTACAGAAACATGGGATCACTACAACAGTTCAGAACTCTGTCCCACCTAGTGAGATATTGTGACACTGAGAGAAAGCACAGTCTGGTGCTTCAAGCAATGAGTCAAAAAACTCTGTATTAATTGAAAATAAAATAAATACTAATTTCTTACAAAGCATGAACACTTCAGACATGAATCTGTACATTTACATTGTTTTGCAAGAGTACCATTAAGATCATAGCCTTGTGCAAGACTAGTGGTGAATTCTCAGGTAAATATAATTTTTTAAACATTTTATTTTGTTTTGCTTCAAAGTCACGTTGTTAGAAAATTGTCTTGATTCAGTCCTTTAAAAACAATTATTAGAGTGTTTAAATAATGACATTGGAAACTTTATTCTGTGTTATATCCAAAATATATGAAAAAGTGCTCATCTTCTCCCGTTTAAAGTATCTGTTAGTCTTCCAATCTACATTTAACCTTTTTTCCAATAATGGCATAAAGTAAAAAAAATTCCACATTAGATTTTTTCTTTCTTTTATTCTTTTTCTCTATTTTTTTAACAGCCCGTTATCTCTAAGTAAGCTTATACTTTTAATAGATAATGAAAACAGTAATAGTCTATATTCCAAAAGACAGGCATTTACATAACTGATATATTGAAACATGCTGAAGCAATTGGCATTGTAAAATATTATGAGCGTTAAAAGTGCTTTTTTTGTTAATCACTCTAAACGGTTCTGACATTTTTTAAGGGCCAATTTTATGTGGATATTATCCAAACCCTTTGGGTAAAACAATTTATTTAAAACCTCTTAACATGGAGTGGTGGTACTCCTTCAATTTGTTCAAGAGACAATTATGTAGCCTTTTAGGGGAGAACAATAACCATATCTACAGAAAGCATTTATTTCATTTAGATATTTTTAGTTATATTTGTTATCAGTAACTAACATCATGATTTTCTATGTAAAAGTACAATTTTTATGGTAAAAATGAGAAAAGGGTCAACCTTTAATTTCAAATATTTATTTTTAGAACTTATTAACATAAGCCTGAGATGTTCCATGGTTTTGTGAAATGAAAATAGAGAATGTTTACTCAACACCTTACTATCACAGCACTTTATTTTGAAGATTTCAGACTCATATATTCAATTTTTTTTCATGTGCCTTAACTTTCCTCCCAGAAAACAAACTTATGCATTTCAGTGTTGTTAATTTATATAAAAAAAAAATATATTGCTTGAAATAACTAGTTCAAATTCATTAAATTTCCTATGGGAATTATGTTTTCTGTTCATCATTAATTTTTCAGTTCTTTCAGAAAGGTAATGGTAACTACATGTCATATCTGTAAAATATTTTAGTCTTGCCTACTGAAACAGTATTCTTTCAATCATTTAAATCAAGATGACTTCATGAATTTTCCTACTGAAAAAGTCTAAAATGTGCATTCACTGAGATATTTTCCTCAGAGGCTGTGATACAGGAAAGGTCTGATCTTGTCTGATCATCTGGAAGTACCAGAATAGGTGGCCTCATAGTGCTTATTCAGCACAATGTTTCAAAGGATTTGAGAGCATAAAGGTGATAGTTTTACTTCATCATGCTGCTTTCCTTACGGCACTGACTGGTAAATATTATCTGTGACTGCATTTCTCTCCTCTGAGTGGCTTTTCTTCTTCAAGCTTCTGAAGTGAGGGGCTGGGGATAAAGAATATATCACTGAAAGCAAGCGAGGGAAAAAAAAAACAAACAAAAAACCCCCAAAAATAGAGAAAGAGCTTTTTCTTCTTACTGAAAGAACAGTAATGCTCTCCTTGACAAACTGACCTTTGTTTATTTTCTTAAAGTTTTCTACCTGCTCTTCAGACTCAGTTTCAGAAGACACCCAAGACCACACAGGCTTGCTTCTGCAAGGCTCTATTCTCCTTTCCCTTCTGTCCCTACTATGGTAGAATCCATGGTTTTGTTGCAGCCATGTGACTCCAGGCTGTCTCTGTGTATGTACAGTAAGTGAAAAAGGCAGACAATGTGAATTAATGATTTTGCATTTAAAAATACCTTTCACAACTATTGGTCAAGATCATGATTTCATGAAAACTGACAGTTGAGAAAACTGCTTTTTATTTACAAATTGTTGAATGGTTTTCTTGTATTGTGGCTCTTCTTGCACGGTCCAAGATTATTTACACTTTAGACTATTTCTGAATGTGTTAATGTGTTGGTTTTGGATGGGATAGAGTTAATTTTCTCCATAGTAGCTAGTATGGGGCTATGATTTGTGCTGAAAACGGTGTGGATAATAGAGAAATGTTTTTGTTATTGCTGAGCAGTGCTTGCACAGAGTCAAGGCCTTTTCTGCTTCTCACACAACCCCACCAGCAAGTGGGCTGGAAGTACACAAGAAGCTGGGAAGTGACACAGCTGGGACAGCTAATCCCAACTGACTAACGGGTTATTCTATACCATATGACATCATGCTCAGCAATGCAAAAAGCTGTGTGAAGGTGGAAGGGAGAACATGGAGTTATGGGATTTGTCTGCCCAAGTAACTGTTACATGTGATGGAGCCCTGCTTTCCTGGGGATGGCTGAACACCTGCCTGCTGATGGGAAGTGGTGAATGAATTCCTTGTTTTGCTTTGCCTTCTTGTGCAGTTTTTGCTTTACCTATTAAACTGTCTTAATCTTAACCCACAAGTTTTCCGTCTTTTAGCCTTCCAGTTCTCTTCCCCATCCCACTCGGGAGTAGTGAGTGAGTGGCAGTATGGTATGTAGTTGCTAGCTGGGGTTAAACCACGACAGTTATTTTCTCTGAAGATTGCTAACAAGTTTGTTCAAGAATAAGCTGATGTGTAAGGATTGTACCTCAATATTTGGCTGAATAGCAAAAATGCATGCTTCCTTTATCTAGTTAAGATTATTATATTTTAGATGAATGTGATTAGTTGTTCAACTATATATATAGTTTAGTCAGGAATCAAGAAAACTGATTGTGTCTGAGGACACAATCTCACAATTATGAATACTCAGTAACACTAGGCTTACTGTAAAATCTTAAAAAAGCATGGAGACTGAGTAGTGTTGATAGCTCCTTCCAAGGTCTGCCTTTCTTGCTGTCTACTGCCTGCAGCTGACACACCTATAGTAATCACTTACCCTCCAGCTATTTGACTCAACTGTGTCTGGTAGCTCAGGATGGATCATGTCACTAATCACAATGGGCTGCAAGAGAATGTCTCCAGAAACCAGACTTCCCCAGACTTGTCTAGCAGCCCAATTTATTGAACACTTTTTAATGGAAATTTCTTTACTCATGTCAGTATGATAAACAGCAAGTGTATCGCTCTGTGCCAGTGGGCTAAACTGTTCAGGAACTTAAACAGCCAGGAACCAGGTTAGGCAAACCAAAGCTCTGAAAAAATTAAATCTGGCCAGGGACATCAAGGACAACAAGAAAAACTTCTATAAGTATGTCAGAGATAAAATAAAGACTAGGGAATGTAGGCCCTCTCCAGAAGGAAAACGGGAGACCTGGTCACCCAGGATATGGAGAAGGCTGAGGTACTGAGTGACTTTTTCGTCTTGGTCTTCATCAGCAAGGGTTCTAACCACACTGCCCAAGTCTCAGAAGGCAAAAACAGGGGCTGTGAGAATGAAGAACCACCTACTATAAGAGAAGATCAAGTCCAAAAGCATCTGAGAAACCTGAAGGTTCATCAGGTCCCATGGGACTTGATGAAATCCGTCCACGGGTCCTGAGGGAGCTGATGAATGAAGTTGCTAAGCCACTATCCATCATATTTGAGAAGTCATGACAGTCCAGTGAAGTTCCCACTGACTGGAAGAGGGGAAATGTAACCCCTATTTTCAAAAAGGAAAAACTGGAAGACCCAGAGAACTACAGGCTGGCCGGTCTCACCTCTGTGCCTGGCAAGGTCATGAAGCAGATCCTCCTGGAAGCTTTGCTAAGGCACATGGAAAATAAGGAGGTGATTGGAGACAGCCAACATAGCTTCATCAAGGGTAAGTCATGCCAGACAAATTTCGTGGTCTTCTATGACTGGGTTACAAAGTTGGTGGATAAGGGGAGAGCAACAGATGTCATTTATCTGGAGTTGTGCAAAGCCTTTGACACTGCCCTGCACAACATCCTGGTCTCTAAATTGGAGAAATACAGATTTGAAGGATGGACCGCTCAGTGGATAAGGGACGGGCTGGATGGCCACACTCAAAAGGTTGTGGTCAATGGCTCAATGTCTAAGTGCAGTGATGAGTGGCATTCCTGAAGGGTCAGTATTGGTCAGTGCTGTTTAACATGTTTGTCAGTGGCATGGACAGTGGGACTGAGTGCACCCCCAGCAACAACACTAAGCTCAGTTCTGTGGTTGACATGCTGAAGGGAAGGGATGCCATCCAGAGGGACCTTGACAAGCTTGAGAAGTGGGTCCTTGT
>JAOXJK010000001.1:161801965-161833048 GCA_025774025.1 Xenus cinereus
TTCACTCATTCTTCCATCTGCAATAGTAAAAAAATAGTTTGAACATAGTCCTTTGGAAAAATCAGAGAACTCATTTAATTATTTCACTGTAGCTGTAACTACATCAGTTAGCCCTGCTTTGCATTGTGATTCCATTTCTATATAAAATACCTTTTTTTTTAAACAATGTCCAATTCTACCATAAATCTTACAAAAGAATTCTGTCAAAGTTTCCCTTGTTCCATTAACATATGCTCGAAAACTATATTTTTACAGCTCTTTACCAGTAACAATTTCCATATACGGCCTTTTGTCTCAGAATCACCAGTTGGTTCAGAAGAAAATGTGAACATGTTTTCAGCAGTTCTTAATGGTTTGAGCAGCTACTGACCTCTGGGTGAAAAGAATAAACAGCAGAGCTGAGAACAAAAAGGGTCCTCAGGCTACTATTAACTCACACTAATAAGGCAGACATGATGTACTGTGGTCAGTACAAGTCTCATTTGTAGATAGATAAGCTGTAAAGAAAAAGCATTCCATCACCAAAGAAAGGTCAAAGGTTAAAGTATGATATGATTGTTTTTAACTAATCTTCCAGTGACAAATTTGTGAAATATGAAGGAGTTCTTACATTTCTGAAATGTATTTCAGGGTATTTTTATATGGCACTTGATGTTTCAAGATGCACTTGGGAAAGAAAAAGCTTTTTTGTAGATTTTGGAGGAAAGGGAGAGCTGAAGGGAAGGGGGTGGTAAGTTTCTTTCATAAAGTAGTCAAAGTAACGTTTATGTAAAATCTTTACACTTTTCTGGCACCTAATCAATTTGCTTTACCTAGCATAGTTTATTTCAGTGGGAGCAAGAATAATAAGCAGGAAAAATGACTTTTAATAAATCACTTTGACAATTGATAGGAATATGTAGAATATCTCAAATATAATCAAATAAAGTCAGGTTATCTATGTTTTCTTACTTGGATTTGATTCTTAAATGGTATTCCTGTTCTCACGCAAATTTTCTTTTTCCACGCAACTTCAGGGCTTGGAAAGCTATCCTTGAGAAAAAGAAGCAAGAAATAAATAACATATAAAATGCCCTCAACTTCCTTCTAATCAGAATTTGATAGTTGAATATTTGAAAAGCATATCATTTTTAGTTTAACCATAGGTATTTTTTTCTGTTACAGCCCCGATACAGGTCAAGCCCTAAACAGCTTTGGGACACAGCAGTATACATGCCTTGACTGTTCCTATTCAGTAAACCTCTCCCCACTTTTTCAAACCAGAAGATGTTAATGAAAAACCTGTGGCTGGATGCCACTTCAGTACTTTATTGCAAACCTCCAGAAAACTGCTATTCTTTATGAATACTCAAATATTCATTAATTAATATGAATAGAAGGACCGTGGCAAGAATGATCGTTTCTGATGTTTCATAATAGGGGGATCCTGAACAGTGAATGGAGGAATGTCTTTCCCTTACAGTTCTGAGAAATGATATAAGGTTTATGAACATGATTCACCACAGCTTTCTATTGTAATTCAGAAATTATTTTGGGATAGGTGTCCAGGTTCCTTCAGTAGACAGAGAAGAAAACTCTTACAGGGAATATCCCATTCCATTCTAAAAAGAGTGTCAAAGAGAAGTGAAATGAACCACAGGAGTCACCAATTTGCAGCATCAGCTCATAGAAGCATCAACTTGTAACAGAAATCTGTTTGCCACCACTTTTAAAGCAAATAGAATTGTTATCTTTTTTGAAATAGCAAAATAAAATAAGACCTTAGGTAACTAGAAAGTCAAGGCATTGAATTAGATAGATAAGTTGTTACATGAATTTTAAAATCCTGAATTTGGAGATGTCACAAGCGATTTGTGATCTGATAGGCCATACTATTCCATCAGTAATGTTGATTATTTCCCAGAGGATGAGAAACACATTTTATTTTAACATGCACAATTTCATTTTATTTTCTGCTTTTCTACAGTATTCATCTGTGACTATCTCCCTCTTATTTATCTTGAGCCAGGGACCTGATTGACCCTCCTGTTCATTCATTGTCATTGTTCAATTATGTCAATAAACTTAGGAAGAGATATTGGAAAATTAACCAAAATCTTCATATTCAAATATCTACCTTGTATGATCTTGCAACTCTATGGGCAATATTCTTACTGGCTAGAACAATACTTGCTTTTAACAGGTCTGCATTAGTCATTCTCTTACAATCAAACCTGTATGTTGTTACGGTCTGACATGCTGTTAATGTTAATTTTGAGCTTGAAAATTCTAGTTCAAAAAGCTTCTAAAGTATTTTATTAATCAAAATGCATATCCATAATTCTAGGGCTTGTACATGGGAGCTTTTGTCGCAAAGCTACTCACACCCAGATGCCCAAAAGAAATGAGTATGGTAAGCTTAAATTGACCTTTCTCTCTCTTCTCCAAAGTTATAAATTAGAAATGTTTAAAGCTTGATGTTAATTAATACAAATTCTTAATAATTCTGCCTGTTCGGAACATCTGCTAATGCAAAAATTCTAAACAATTATGCTCTAAAAACATAATTACAACTCTAGTGATAACTTCTACAAAATCAAGAAAGATTTCATTTAACTTTTTCTTTTCACCTTAGTAGTGTTTTTAATGGATAGTTTAAGAATTGCTAACAGTCAATAAAAAATCAGACTCTAAAAGCAGATTTTATGAGACAGCAATTATTTGATTAAGCTGAAGCCTGCAGGTGAATTTGACTTATTCTTCTTTTCATTTAAAATCTGTTAAGAGGCCAGACTGTGTGAAGATAAACATAATAGCTTTACTTTGTTGAACAAAGGAAAAAAATGTCCCTTTTCCCAACTCACCCACTTCAGATAAATATCTCTAAGGCTAAAATGTTTTGAAATGAATTAAGGGAGAATTTAAGTTGCTTGTTACCCTGTCAGGCAAGCAACTGCAGCACTAATAAGGACTAGAGGAAGGACAAACCTAAATCAGATGCCAAGAATCATTTAGCTTTGTCTCAAGCTGTGCAACTTCTAAAGTATGAGTCAAAAAATGTAAGATAATGAGCTGAGCAAGAATGAACTGCTTTCTTATGACATATATCCCTTCTCCTCTTCATTGTAAATTCAGTAAACTTCTGAGCATTGCCTGAAACATAGCTTTAAGCCTCAAGAATAATTTCAACATAATAAGAAGCATTTCTCCACCTCTGTTTCAGTGTTTGAGGATGATGCCTTGCATGAGAAAGTTGACTGATGGACTCAGCGTAGTCAGTCATATGGGTGGAACTGCTCAACAGGTTGTGTGAGCCTTGTTCCATGTTTCCCACCATGGTTGTGCATGAAGGCTGAAAAATTTGGCATTGCATAACTTAAGGAATTCAGAGCAGAATCTTCTGATAGGGACTACTAATATGAGCTTTATGGAGGAGCTGATCCATGCCTTTCTAATTCAAGCATAGGAGAAACAGTCCCTAATGGTCCTATGCACAGTAATCAAATTTCCTGGTTAAAATGTATTCACCCAAGGGTCAGGTCTCAAGCCCTCAAATCTTGCTGCAAAGCTCTGCAGTATTGCTTGAATTCTCAGCAGACGGTTGCTGCTTTGGAGGATAAGGAAGCATTTACATAATAATGTTACACAACTCTACAGTTAAAAAAACAACAGCTCGTGAATGACAATGAGAAAGAAGGAGCAAGATCAAAAGAAGTAAAAGTAGCAGCATCACTGCAAACCAAATACTGGATTAGTGGACTACAATGTGGTGGGTTTTTTTTGTTTTTCCCCAAATACATATGTATTGGAGAAAAGGGGCTTCTGCCAGATTATTTCATGGTTTGGTTTACCTAAAAGGAAGTCACTTTTATGGTCTTGAAACTTTAATATAAAAATATACTCATTAAAAAAGTGAAAATATTCCCAATCTTACCTAAAGCGTAGATAAGCTTCTGTTTTTCTGTCAAAAGACAGAATGGCATTTCTGCATTTCTGTAGTCATTACTTAATGCTCATGTCACTAAGCCTATATTAGAGCTTAACTTTGTGGTTTTGAGACTGATTACAGTTTTAAGGAAAAAAAGACAGTACTTGAATGAGATATTTTATTCAAAACTCATGTCTTCTCTCTACCGAAATTGTTTCTCAGGCATAAGTGTGCTCTTTCAGACGCACACAAACCAAAAATCTAAATTATGGTCACAGTGAGATCATCACGCGATTATCTTTGCTCTCAATTCCTCTGTTGTCTCACTACTGACAAGAAGAATGCCTCAGCTCTCAGTGCCTCCTGTGCTAGCCGCAATGGCATGTGTATTTCTAGCTAAACCATGCAGTAATTTTTTCCTATTTCTATTAGCACCAGCTCAACAACAGCAGTAGGCAAAGAGCATTAACAGGCACTTTGGCTAGTGTTTGACTTTGTAGTGAAACAACCTTCAGCTATGGCTGATTTGCTAGAGTTTCACAAAGATACTGCACAAGAGGTAATTCAGTTCAGTGTGTAAACAGGGTGATGACAGTAACAGCAACTGAATAAAGCTGTTACTTCATGGCTTCTCCTTAGTCATTACTTACACTCCAGCAGAAAGATTTTTTGAAATTCAATACACTATTTCCTGCCCTTTTGATCTAAAAGAGGAAAATGATCCCCTCTTTTCAAAGACCCAATGTTTAAAAGAATATAGGAATGAACATTTTGCAACTGTAAACTGTAAGCATGTAAATTACTGGGAGTAGTCGCTGCTTTTGTTGCTAGAGTTAAAATAAGAACTTTGTTTAGTTGGAGGCACAGTGATTAATAATCCATCCTGAACATTTTCTGGTTTTTTGGTATAGTTTGGGAGTTTATTTTTGTTTTTCTATGTTGTTTTTACTTCAGTGTTTGTTTGGTGTTTGGTGTTTTTGTTTTAAATCCAGATTGAGATTTAAATACAGAATCCAAATTCAATGGATTTTATTAGTTTGTAACAAAGTTGCACATCTCTTCAATTTAGAATTTGATCACTCAGGCTTATATCCAAATTACTTTCTACAGTTTTTAGGCAAGCATCAGATAGCTCATTGTTTCTAATCTAGGAAAGCTCATATCTAAAGTATGTTGCTTGTTTGAATTTTTCCATGCTTCAGAGTTTGACAAATGTGCTACAAAATTTAAAAAAAAAAAAAAAGGTTAATTTTTATAGACATGATTTAGATTAGATGAATTTATGAAACATAAAGGTACATTTATTGCATTTCAGAGGAAATAAATGAAATGTAAATGAAGGAAATACTTTAGGCAGAATTTAGGCTTTCCTGTTGTATAAAAGGTAATTTAAAACAGTTCTCACTCATGGCTTTTTCAGCAGCCTCATTATGAACAAGAACATTTTGGCAGTGATCATCCTAGAATCCTATGAAGAATATCAAAAATAAAAGCTTTAAATAAGAATCAATCAGGGTTGGTTATGGCAAGGTAGTGAAGGGACAATATGAACACTAGGAATTTGGGAGAGAGGACTCAGAATTACAGAGGTAAGTGTGAATAAAGAGCTAATCAACAGTCACTTCTGTAAGCCACTGCTTGATGTGTGTTATGTATTTCCTTCTCTTTCTGATCATCTTGTTTTAGACTCGAAGATCCTGACTCCTATCCTGGCACAAATATTGGAAAAGAAATACCTCTTGACTAATTTAATTGTGTCTGGAAACACATTTGAAATAGCTCAGATTATGATAATCCTAAAAGTGACATTTCTAGTGATTTAAGGGGGTTATAGGATGGCTGGTTTAGATGTAGTTGCATCTAATCTACATTGCAGATTTCTGAGTTCAGGTGTGATAGATCTTACTCCTTTAAGGAGCAGAGTGTTTGCTGTCTAGTCTGACCCTAAACTATACTTCGGCATATCTAGGTTTAAATCTCACTCTGCTAAAGACTTTCTCTGTTGGCTGGGTCAACACTGTGGGTATGTAACAGTGTTGTAGGTTCAAGCCGTGAAAACAGTATAGTATTGTTGATGTGACGCTCTGGCTCAACACGCTCTGAAGTTTATTGAGACCTTGCTGTGATCTATGTCATTAGGCCACATAGACATCCTATTTGCAGAGGAAGGGGATAAAAATGCTTTGTACTTCATGTTCAGATTTTCTTTTCTGTCAGAAAAGGGACTTCCTGTGTACTTGTAAAATTTTTACCACAGTGAATCTTTACTTACAATATTATCTTCTTTATGTTGGCAACATGAAAAAAGAGGAAGATTTTTTTTATAGATATATCTTTTCTTCCCAAATGCCTTTTTGACAAAGCTTTCGTAAAACAAAGTCATACATATAGTTTTATAAAACTAAAGTATAATTGCTAAACCTAAAGGAAAATGCGCCACGATTGTTAATCCACAAGTTTTAAACAAAAGCCTGTTCTAGACAGCTTAAATTACAAGGCTACACTTGCATATTGAAGCAAAGACTCCACATTAATAAGACTAACAAGAATTAACTTTACAGAAAATTATTTTATCACGGTTCATGCAGACTTAAGGAGAAGTGACCCACCTGGACAAGTTCCTGTGCAACCTGCTCTAGGTGGACCTGCTTTGGCAGGGGGGTTGGACTAGGTGATCTCCAGAAGTCCCTTCTCCATATCATTCTGTGATTCTGTGAAGTGAACATTCTCTGAAGCTTTCAGTTAAATGTTTAATGTTTCACATTTAACCCATTGGCAGTGCTCTGTCAACTTCCTTTCAGAGAACTGCCTCCAGTCACCTTACACAGTAAAATTCGTTCAACCCAAATAGCCTTGACATTTTGTAGGGGCAATATACTAGCTGAGCTTTCTTCAGCAGACACTGATCTCCACGCCTCGTGCTGAACGATTTATAAAGAGTCAGTGAAAACAGATTACACATCCTGGCTTAATAGATGGACATACTTTGTCCTGTTCAACAGCTTTATTGTGACGACAAAGGGAAGGACGGCTTTAAAAGAAATAGACCTGCATTAGGTACAAAACTTACACTACCCCAGCATGTAACAAAATGCCAAATTGACTCATTTCCACAACATTGCTTGTAATTATGCTCCTGAATAATTAAATTTTAAGTATAAAGCAGCTAATAATGCAAATTCTAACCTAATGCTTTACTTAATGTCATTAAAATGTAAAGCTCAATTAGAGAATTGATAACATTTCTGCTTCTGTCCAGATCTATACAGACCAGCTTACAGTACCTTAGAGCAGCATAAAGAGGATTGACTTTTTCAGATTCTTCTAATCTGTGATATGAACAGGTAAGGCCAGTGCTTGTTCAAAGTGAGTATTTCAGTGGACATAGCTCAGTTATGAGAGATTTGAACATGAAGCATTAAGAAGGGTGGGGCGGGGGGAAGATCACTAGTGTTGGATTCAGTGTGTTGCTTTGAGAATTTCTTTTTCAGCATCCTTTTTGCTGCAACATTAACTTCTCAATAATATTATTATAAAAATGTCTAGTTTTTTTCTTTTTTTTTCCTTTGGAGCTTTACTACCATCTTTCTACATCTTGTAAAGGATAAAATAAATAAATAATGATATGTTACAGTATAAAGTTCCTGTGATATGAGGTTGGAATGGCTAGATCTTCTGAGTGGTGCAGGTCATTCCAAATGAATGCTTTATATCCTTCTATCATATATGCTGTAAGCGTTGGATCTGAAATGGTTTAGTTATTTATTATTTATTCTTTGTGTGGTTTAAAATTAGATATAATTTACCCTACAAAATATTTTCCTAGTTTTGGTGGGAGCAGAGCAAAGGGCAAACTAGCAGTGGTTTAAAAATAATAGCTGTGCATAGTCTCTTATATCACTACAGACTGGGTCCGGTCTATAAAACCTGAAACAGGATTTAGTTGAAACTTAGATGTCTTCATCCCAACTGTGATCCAAATATCCCTGCAGCTTTAACCCTTGAGACATCTGAACTCTTTATAGAAAGTTATGGCTTTATTTGCTTTGGAAGTTTGGAAAGCTCTTAAAGTGTGATATTTGCCCTAGCTTCAGATAGCTGCAGTATAAAGAAAAGAAAGAACTGTATCTATTTGGAGACTGACCTATTTTAGAAAGATGTCTTAACAGGGGATGAATCATACTATATGAAGTGTCATTTTTCTTTTCATTAACTCTAAAATGAGACTAAGCTGGTTATCTACTATATAAGTATTTATAACAGAGATGCCTTAATGTTAGTGCAGAGACATCCCACATCCAAGAGTCCTGCTTCTATGCACGTTAGAAACTTCCCCAGCCAGAGCAGGTGAGAAAAATGGCTCACCTGTCTCTTCTTTCACCTAAGGATCTTGAGATTCTGAATTCAGAATGCATTAGTCTAAACTAATAAATAAGTAAAATAATTATAATAAATGTATTTAAAAAGAAATATAAAAATATTATAAATTTTAAACAGCTCAGGTGCACAATTTCTGTAATAGTTTAGTAGTGATAGTATTTGCCAAAAAATGAAATTAGCAGCAGGCTTACTCATCACCACTCCTCACTTATAAAGTCATCTCCTAAGAATATTCCTTTTAAAACATTGTAAGGAAGCCAAGATAGGATATTTTAATTCTTTCTCTCTATCTCCTTTTGTGCTGCACTGCAACAAAGTTCAAGACCTCTGGGACTGGAAGGCGACATTATGATTGGGAGGATGATTCTAGGAATGACACAGACTTAAAGATGCTGCTTCAAAATCAGGAGCACCTAAATTCTAATCAAAATGGCCACCTACCAAGCATAGTCTAACAAGTAAGTAACTAAATAAGTAAATTAAGTAAATAAGCTTTTAAAATTGCAGATCGATGAACTGAGATGAAGCCCTAGATTAAATTTGTATGTTTTGATCAAAATTTACAAAATTGTATAGTAAAATTATGGTTCTCAAAACTCTTAAACAAAAATATGCTTATTTCAGAACTTTGGGACTATTGAGGGAAATCTCAAAGATCTACAGAATGTTTTTGAAATAAATCCACTGAATTTATGAAATTCCATATAATTTGAAAGTAAATTCTTTAAATACAAGCTAAGATAGGGTAAAACATGTTTATACATTTGATGTAATTTTATACATTTTGAATTTTATAGCTCACGGTTACTCCAGTAATGGGAAATTAAAGACTTTAAGACTGCATCATCAAGAAATTGAAATATTCATGTTGTGGGTAGATTGAGACAGTAAAGATATCCAGGAAGATAAGAACTATGACAATGAGAGAAGTTTTACCAGAAGTCCTTAACCTGGCAAGAGTCCAATAAAGAGTTACATAAGTAAAATTAACTGCCCATCTCTGGTTTTAGCTCACATCTTTGTCTTATTTCTTTGTCTTATTTTTTCTTTCCTTTAATTCTGAACACTTTTTGTTCTTTTTCTGTATTTAATTCTTACTATAGCTCACATTCTCTTCTTCCCTTCTTTTTTTTTGTCTTTTTTTATTTCTATTCTACTTCCCTTTCCTGCTTTAAAATCTTTCTTTCTTTTTCTTTCCTTTAATATCTTTCTTTCTGCGCTCAAGCTCTTTTCTTCCTTTGTGATATTTCTGTTGTTCTCATTTCAGTGGTTTTAGATTTTGTTTTTTATTTTATTTAATCTTATTTTTTACTTTGTATTAGCCTGCTTTTCTAAAGAAGCTTGGCTTATGTAAATACTATACCTTTTCAGCTGTCTATCTGTCTCACATTAGTAACCTCTGAATCTGATGGCTCATTAACCAAAACTGACAGAATAGTACAGAGTCTTACAGATAAGGCATTTCCCAATCAGTTTGGGAAAGTTGTCAGCTGGCTGGAGGGCAATGATCCAAATCCGTGTCCCGTCAAATGAAAGGCAGTTGCAGCTGAACCATGTTCTGAGAAGCAGCAGCCAAAGACTCTTGTGCTGCCGTCAGCCAGTCTTGTGCAGGCTGCAACCTGCCTTGCCAAGCAGGTGAGGAACGTGGGTGGGCAGCAGCACCAGACACTAGCAAGAGGACAACGTATGTCAGCAATCTCCAGGAAACCGGGAAGCTTCTTTAGTTTCGTTGCTCCTCAACTTTTCTTTTCCCCTCTTCCTCCTACACTGCTGAAGTTAAGCAAAGCCAAATGCCTTGACTCTGCAGAAAGCTGTTGCGGTGATCAAGCTGTTGGATTTGTTCCTGATATGCTAAGCAACTGACTGGTGACCAGGTCAGGAGATGGGCTTCTGTTCCACTGGGTAGAAAATGGACCTGTTTACCAATACTGGATGAGCAAAGCAGATAAAATTGGGTTACCAAATAAATGCTTTTTGAGCACTAATGATCCTAAATCATTGCATAAGAGAGGCAAAGTCACTATCCCAGTTTCTAAAAGCAGGAATAACATTTGGATTTCTGTATTGTTATTGTACCAGAAACAAGAACTTTATGTTCAATTTTGCGGCATTTTCCTTCATTTCAAGGAGTATCTAATAATCTTACTCATTCCAATCAGTGAAACAACAAAGCAAACTCCCCAAATCTGATTCAACCTAGAACTTTTAGATTTCCAAGTCTTCTGTTGCAACAGCTGAAGTACACCAGAAGAAGAAAAATCATACACTAGGCATCCTATAGTGCACAGGGAAAAATAGATGCTTCAGCTAAAGATATATGCATGAATTCCCAACTGAAGCACATTCAGCACAAGAAGTCAACAAGAAGTAGCTAACAGGAAACACAAGTAACAAAATATTATATAAATTCAGCAATTCATAAGTTAAAAGAAATCATCAGAGATAACACTACAAAAGGGAATATTCTCTGCAAAAAAACCAGCACAAGCACGTACAGCCTGCTCTCTGTCATTCTCCCATTGACTTCAGGAAATCAGAATTCTTTCTCCATAACAGTATTTAACAGATAAGATGGACAGTTCTTCACATATCCTTATTAAAGTCTCATCAATAGCTCAGATGCTACAGACTCTTGTGAATGTGAAGTTTTATACTTAATCCATATACACTGGAGCAGGCATAGAGCTAAGGTTTCTTATTCTTGGACAAATACCATAGCTGTAAACAGTGTGTAAAAAGGGGCATAATTTGCTTTTCTTCCACTTACCTCATTTTGAAAAGGATACATCTAAACATTTTTGAGACATTTTAGTCACTACACAATCCAGTCAGTATATGTGAGGTGTATACAGAATATATCTCAAATCAGATTTCACAACAGAAGTATGCAATGCTTTATTTACTTTATGGATCATTTTATGGAGACAACTTCATCTAGATAGATATGAGAGAACTGGAGAACTTCCAGATCAACAGAGAAAGAGCTAGTAAGTTTATGAAACATGAAGGGCTGATGAATGTCAGTGTTTTCATCTTTCTCTTGAACAGTTGAGGGCAGGAATAGAAGGGGATTACAATTTTGATTTTGAGAAGAGTATTTATGAGGAAATTATCTGTGTTTTGGAGGCATCTATGGCCTTTAGTGTTCCTATCCGTATTTCCATGAAAAAAAAATTGATGTTACTACAAGCTCAGTATCATTTGAACAGGGACCTCTAGATCTATAAAACCAAATCAAAATAAACTCACCAACAATACTGAAAGCAGTGGTGCCCAGTGGTGCCCAGTGACAGGACAAGGGGCAACGGACACAAACTGGAACACAGGAAATTCCATCTCAACATGAGGAAAAGCTTCTTTACTTTGAGGGTGACAGAACACTGGAAGAGGCTACCCAGAGAGGCTGTAGAGTCGCCTTCTCTGGAGATATTCAAAACCTGCCTGGATGTGTTCCTGTTCAGCCTGCTCTAGGTGAACCTGCTTTGGCAGGGGGGGAGTTGGACTAGATGATCTCCAAAGGTCCCTTCCAAGCCCTACAATTCTATGTGACTCTGTGTGCGACACCTGTCTACTTCAGGACAGTTAGACATATGGTTACACTGAAAAGTAGATGCCTAAATTTTCATTTTGGTCAGTGACAATCTAATTAGAACAGTCAATGCTATCTGAATTTAGTCATCCAGCTGACTAGATTAAAGTTTCCTTTTGAGAGTGAGACGAATAAATCTATACCTCATTGAGAATAACAGCATCTTAAACACTAGCTGAGACACAGGCTCCTACATTTTAAACACTTGATTCCAACAGTCTAACTCAAGGGCTGATTCACTCTACCCCAAGATGGAGATTTGCAGATTTTTGATTCAGTTTGATGTGTAACATCACTAGAGACAGTCTAGGGTATCTTGCTTGGTCTTCAGCTGTCACTCCAGAAGAAGATGGGGTTTTTTGCAGGACTTTTGCACAATCTGCCAGACAATATGCCAGCACATATTTCAGATGTCTGACACTCTGTGGTGTCAGACATGCAAATTATCAATCCTAAAGCATATGTCAAAAACATACATATGAAAAAAAGTGAAAAAACAACAGAGAGAGCAACAAGGTCAGAGAGGGAGGAGGAGAATGTGCTCCATGGCACCAGGGCAGATATTCCTGCAGCCTGTGGAGGACCCATGATAGAGCAAATTTTTTTCATGAAGAACTCAGGCTGCGGAAGAGCCCTCTACAGCAGAGAAAAGAGTGTGGGAGGGGGCAAACCATAACCCCCAAAGCCCTCTTCACCTGTGCCACTCAGTGTGGGTAAGAGGAGTCAGGAATGAAGGAATGAAGCTGGGTGTGCAAAAGGAGGGATGGGGAGCAACAATGTTGTTTTAATGTTTGGCATTGTTTCTTACTTCTGGAATCTATTTTAACTGGGAATAAATTAAGTTAGTTTTCCCCCAGTCATGTCTGTTTTGCCCACAACACTAACTGGTAAACAATCTACCCGTCCTTATCTCAAGCTTTGACAAGCTTTGTCATTCCATTTTCTCAACCGAGGGGCACTCCTGCCCCTCAAAAGAAGGGAGAGTGAACATATGGCTGGATGGGTGGGTGGGTGGCTGTTAGCCAAGGCTCATCCAGCACAGGAACAATATTCCATCCCATGAAAAATAAACCACTGTCAGATGTATATAACTGATAAGAAAGCTATATTCTGAGAGTGTTTATTTGTTTATTTATTGCCAAACTAAAGGATTATTCTTTTGTCCTGGATCTCATAATATTCAATATTAACAACTTGTATAAAAAGATAGTATGTTTTTGATTTTGGTGCTGACAATGGAAGATTTGAAAGCCATTTAGCTGATAAGTTTAAGACAAACAGGTATCAACAACTCAGATACTCAGAAAAGATTACATTTGATAAGGCAAAATACAAAATGTTTATACTTGGTGATAATCGGCTGAAGAAATACAAGAAGCAACATTAGCAGATCAGCAGCAGAAATGAGCAAGGGAACTGAAAGTTCCAGTGAATAAGAAGCCGAATGTTTTTCACACTGTTGTGAAAAAGGAAAATATACTGGATTGTACAATATATGTATTGTTTGAAAGAAAACTAATTGATTTTTCCATCCTACACGTCAAGTGGTTAAGTCATCAGCTCCAGTCATGTATTTAATTTTGGGACACACACAATTCAAGAAGGATATAGGCCAATTGGAAAGAATCCAGAGAGAGAAAGAAAATGGTCAGAGATCTAGAAAACATGAGGTATATAGAATGGATTAAGGAATTGGGGATATTTGGTTTAGAGAAACTAAAACTTTAAATATAAAGGCCTAATGCACAGAAGGGATTAATCTTTTCTCCAAATCTGCATTAACCAGCATGAAGAGGAACACATCAAAATATTGTGAATCAGAGAGAGAGGGGGTGCTTTTCTGCAGGAAATACAAGGAAGTACTGGGTTAGACTACTTGGGAAACTGTCAAATTTCTACCACGGGAAGACTTTAGAAACAGTCTAGACAAGCACATGTACTGAATGAACATGGTGTATGTGATTTTTGCTTCCAGGCAGGAGAACAGGGTAAATGAATTCCCAAGATCCTTTTCAGATTTTTAAAATGTTTTTTGTGATGTTCTTATACTGCTGCTCATGAGAAATATTAGGAATAGTTTGAAATGACTGTATAAAATTGTTTTATTTTTTATATTATCATAAAACTGTCAAATCGTAAAGATACTGATAAATTTTTCTGATATACTTGAAAGTACTAATTTCAGTGAAATAAACATAGCCTGTGTTTATTTTTAGACTCATCAAATACTATTTCCCCTCCAGTGAATACTTTCAATCATTGCCAATGTTTTTCTAAATATCAGGGGTCTGACTAAGGATTAGCAATCTTTGACATCAGCAAGAGCTGGATGTTTTCCAGTCTTTCACCTCCGTTGAAAGTGTTACATATACTATTTATGTATTTTCTTCTTCTATTTTTTTGGATCTATCTATCTCCCTGTTTGACAGAAGATAGGCAAGTTCTTCTGGCCAGCTATCAGTCCAGAACAGTAGGATGACATTTCTTTGGAAAATTGTGTCTTACGCCATCCTCAGAGCACAGCAATATGGGTGTAATTAGTTACGAATGAACTAAAAGAGACATTTTGGAAATGAATAGCAATGCTCCTTATGGAGGCAACACATATTATTTAAAAATATAAAAGTAATCCTAGAGAGACTTGGAAACAATTACTAATATAATTTTATGGTGTAAATATACTGGTGCTAAAAAAATGCTATATTTATTCTGTGACCAAATAAAGACTGAATCAGTATGTTTACACCATCCATGCCAGCAGCAACTTAAAGAAATAAAATTTCATTTTGCTTTAATTTTTATATTAGATGTTTATGCTGACTTTTCCTGACTTTAAGAACATCTGAAAGTTAGATTTCTGTGTGAGATCTAAACATACCAAAATTGTTAATCTAAAACTCTTGTTTTTGTTATGTGCCATTTTCCTATAATTTTTAAGGGGAAAAATACAATAGAAGTAATATGTGCTTTTTTAACAGATGGCTATAAGCAGGAGTATTTAAGAAATAACATCAATATGAAATGAAATTTTATCACTTCTAGAAAAATCCTTAACAAATAAATGTTTTCTACTTAGAAAAAAACGCTTTGTGGTTTGGTGTTTGGTTTGGTTTTTTTTCCAGAAAATATTGTTGGAGAACCTGAAATATAATAGCCAATTAACCAGTAAATCCAAAAGAGATTATAGCTCATTAATTGTAAAAAAAAAAAAAAAAAAGAATGTACATTTAAACCATGACCTCTCACTACAAAGGAAAATAAAAAATCACAGTGCTACAAAGAAAACACTAGACATAATTTCTTCATTTCTGTTTTTCTATGGGTTAGAACAATATAACTTCTTTTTCTGCTTGTAAGATTTTATTAGTCTTACTTCGTAAAGAATCCCTGCTGAAAGCACTGGTCTACCGTTCTTTTGTGAAAATTTCTTGTTGGAAAAGTTAAATTATTAAAAAAGACCAGAACTGGACACAGTACTCCAGGTGTGGCCTGACAGGTGCTGCATAGAACAGGACGATGCTATCTATATATTTGCTAGTAGTGCCCCTGTGGATGCCACTCAGGATCCAATTTGCCTTCCTTGCTGCAGCTGCACACTGATGACTCTTGTTTGGCTTGCTGTCCACCAGGATCCCCATGAAATGAATAATTAATGTATATCTGTAGCTTACGGCTTCAGCTGGCTTATTGTGCCTGACCCACGTGACTCTGCAATCCATTTCCCAGTGCTTGCAGTTCAAAATTTGTTAAAGGTGGAAAAAGGCTGTCTGTTTCAGTATTGATTGTAGATATATTCATACAGTTCTATATGCATTTCAAGAATATATGGCACTTTAGAAAACATTTTCAAGCTATTTATACATCGAGATTTTTAAAAATGATCAAAATGACCTAAATATTGTATCGTCCTTTTCCTTCCTTCAGGGCTTCCCAACGGCTGCATTAGTTTGAAAATGTTACCTCTTGCTTATTCCTTTTCCTTGCTGTTGAAAGTCAAGGTAGATGACATCTGCTGCTCTACCCTCACCCAGCCATCTACTTATAACATCATAGAAGGCTATCAGATAGGTCAAGCATGATTTACCCTTGGTAAATCCATGTTGACCACTTCCAATAACTTCCTGTTCTTCAACGTGTTTGGAGATGACATCTAGAACAAATCACTCCATTACCTTCCCAGGGACAGAGGTGAGACTAACTGGCTTGTAGTTTCCTGGGTCCTCCATCTTGCCCTTTTTAAACACTGGAGTGATATTTGCCTTCCTCCAGTCCTCAGGTACTTCTCCTGTTCTCAATGACCTTTCAAAGATGATAGAAAGTGGCCCAGCAATAACATCTGCTAGTTCTCTCAGCGCTTGTGGGTGCATCCCATCTGGGCCCATGGACTTCTGGATGTCCAGTTTGGCCAAGTGTCTCTAAACCAGTCCTTCCCAACAGAGGGAAAATCTTCCTTTCTCCAGAGCTTCTCCCTTGTCTCCAGGGTCTGGGATTCATAATAAAATAAATAACGGACTTATTTTAAAAATATAATTCTAATGTGTCCAATGCTGATATGACATTGGGTAGTATGATAGTATAAAAGCTTTGTGTCAGAACACTGAGATACAGTCTTAATCAACTAAAACGTATACATGAAATTGTACAAAACTTCCTTACATAGCAGAGAACTATCACTGTATTATTGCAAAGTTAACAAGTTCAGAAGGTAATGAACACTTTGGTTTTAGGCCTGATCTGAACTCCTAAAAAGGAAGTGTGGGATTTGCATGTATAATTCCCTCTGGATAATTTTTCCTACTGAATGCATATGGTATTATTTATGCATCTATTGTGTAACAGCCTTGTTGTCACCACGGATTGCTGTTGTGGGTTCCAGAGAGTTAGAAATGTACTATATTTATGACAATATTTGCAAATGTCCAGAAATTATGCCAGCTTCTCTGCAACAAATTTGTTTTAAAATTTGGCAAATGTTAACATGATCGGTGTTGATGAGGTTGTGAAAGTTCAGTTATACATTCTATGCTGATTCCTAGTGCAGGAAATATCACACAGTGTTTAACTGCCCAAGGAATCTTTATCTGAATCCTGCATCTCCCAGTTTGGTTTTTTCTCATCCAATTGGGAAAAATCTTTTGCCATAGAAAGTGGCAATTTCCCTGCCTCTTAGGCCCCTTCTCTGTTGGATAAGTATTGTATATTTCTTTGTCACATTTCATTTTTCTTATTATGTCACTGTCACAAATGTCTATGTTAGAGTCTTCTATTTCTGATTATTTATTTATTTGTTTTTATTTATTTACTATTTACTTATTTTATTTACATTTTCTCCTCATTATTTACTTATTATTTTTCCAGTACTTTAGAAAACAGCCTTTTATCTTGGAGATCCAACTTTTCAACACTCTTATTCTCTGTTTTCCTAGTAAACTCATTCTAATTCTTCTAAGTACTGACTTCCTTATACCCAGCTGCCTCTCCTTACATCCATCATATTATATATTAATTTTTGGCTGCTAAATTCCCAGAATTTGTGCAGGGCAGACAGACATCTGAAGAATTTTCTGGAAATATCCATTAGACATGCAACTACAAAATGGTAAATCTCTTTAACATTCATGGTTTGATATTTACCAGGGAGCTGGTAAAGTGAAATTAACTTTCTTATGTATTTGACTAAATCCTACTGTCATTCAACTTCTCAAATTCCTCCTTCCCCCTTTTTTGTGGTCAAGCTTTATGTTATACACTCCCTGAAACAGAACTTCAGTCTTGGTATCCATTATGTCTACTGTTCAAGAACAGATTCCTTTCATCGGTGTCCTTGCATCCCATAGGTGAATGTAGTTTTGCTATAGGAAGCTATGCCACTTTTTTGATCATCCTTCTAGTACTGTTACTATAATAGCAAAATCCATACATTGATAAAATTGATCCACACTCCTCATCTCAGTTTTCTTGGAACTCCTCTTTTTCTTTTGCTTACAATTATTTCTATTATCCCTCACTCTTAAAGGCACAGACCACTCTTCTGCAGCTTTGGCTAAAATTTCTGGTTAGTCAGTTGTTCAAAAATCAATCAAGAACAACAAGTCTCTAAGTACACTCAACTATTCAATATCAATATTTCTAGCAACACAATATAGTTCTTATATTAGCCAAAGTCTCTATAATGTGAAATGATACCGACAACTTAAATTCTACTGCACAGTATAACACATTTCGCAGGACAACAACAAAATCCCTCACTGTAACATGAAGGTATATTGACCCATAAACCAAAAAAACTTTATAGAGGACCTGATGAAATCCATCCATGAGTCCTGAGGGAGCTGGCAGATGAAATTGCTAAGCCACTTTCCATTATAAAAAGCCACTTTTCCAATATAAAAGTCACAGCAGTCCAGTGAAGTTCCCACTGACAGGAAAGTGGGAAAAATAACCCCTGTTTTCAAAAAGGGAAAAAAGTAAAACCTAAGGAATTACAGGCTTGTCAGTCTCACCTCTGTACCCGGCGAAGTCATGGAGCAGATCCTCCTGGAATCGCTGCTAAGACACATGGAAAACAAGGAGGTTATTGGTGACAGCCAACACGGCTTCACCAAGGGCAAGTCATGCCTGACAAATTTGGTGGCCGCCTACGAATGTGCTACAGCATGGGTAGATAAGGGGAGAGCAGCAGATCCTATCTACCTGGACTTATACAAAGCGTTTGACAGTGTCCCACATGACATCCTGTTCTCTAAACTGGAGAGACATGGATTTGATGAATGAACCACTCGATGGATCAGGAAATGGCTAGATGGCCACACTCAAAGGGCTGTGGTCAACGGCTCAATTTCCAAGTGAAAGCCAGTGATGAGTAGTGTTCCTCAAGGGTCCATACTGGGATCAGTGCTGTTCAACATCTTTTTTGGAGACATGGACAGTGGGACAGAGTGCACCCTCAGCAACTTTGCCAATGACACCAAGCTATGTGGCACGGTCAACACGCTGGAGGGAAGGGATGCCTTCCAGGGGGACCTGGACAGGCTGGAGAGATGGGCTCATGTGAACCTCATGAAGTTCAACCAAGTGCAAGGTCCTGCACCTGGGGCACAGCAATTCCAGGCACAAATACAAATTGGGCCAAAAACAGCTGGAGAGCAGCCCTCAGGAGAAGGACCTTGGTGTGTCAGTGGATGAGAAGCTCAACATGAGCGGGCAATGTGCACTGGCAGCCCAGAAAGCAAATCACATCCTCGGCTGCATCAAAAGAAGTGGGGCCAGGAGGTCACGGGAAGTGATTCTGCCCCTCTATTCTGCTCTGGTGAGACCCCACCTGGACTATTACAACCAGCTTTAGAGTCCTCAACATAGGAAGGACACGGACTTGTTTGAACGAGTCCAGAGCAGATGGACAAAGATGATCATAGGGCTGGAGCACTGGTCCTATGGGGACAGGCTGAGGGAGTTGGGATTGTTCAGCCTGGAGAAGAGAAGGCTCCAGGGAGACCTTATAGTGGCCTTCCAATACCTAAAGCGGGCCTACAGGAGAGATGGGGAGGGCTCTTTATGGGGGAGTGTAGTGACAGGATGATGGGTATCAGTTTTAAACTGAGATGAGATTTAGATTAGATTTTAGGAAGAAATTCTTTACTGTGAGGGTGGTGAGACACTGGAACAGGTTTCCCAGAGAAGTTGTGGATGCCCCATCCCTCAAATTGATCAAAGCCAGGTTGGATGGGGCTTTGAGCAACCTGCTCTAGTGGAGGTGTCCCTGCCCATGGCAGGGTGGTTGGAACTCGATGATCTCTAAGGTCCCTTCCAATCAGAACCATTCTATGATTCTATTATGTGTTCATATGCCTTTAAATAATTGATGCAGCATATCTTTCAATGAAGAAAATGCACAACTGGAATACAAATTCTTGTGGTCAAATTCATCTTCCATAATGTAGAAGATTAACATAAAACCCCCAAAACTTAGAGGAACAAGGTTACGCAACACTACAACACTTACTAAAGTCTGCAAATAAGTTATTGAAAATTGGAAAAAAAAAAAAGTTGATGATGATAATGTGCTGTACCTTTTGAAATCAACAAGGTCAGTTTGTGTTACACAAAAAAAAAACCCCCAACAAGTTTCCATAAGTATTAAAAGAATAAAATAGTATATAAAGGGAATACAGCAAGAGATTCTCAAACAGACTAATGAGACTCACCTATATGTTCTACAGTAGAAAACAGAAGAGGTGAAACACGTTGTTTGGTGGTCAGCTATAAATGTTTTCAAATAAAAAATGGTGAATAATTCATTTACTCAAAACATTATAGAAGGAACTACACATATAACTTCCAATACTTCTGATTCTCTGTTTTGAAAGCAAATGATTATTGATAAACTTGTACATGGAAGACTGGTTATAGAGCAGATTTATCATCATATAACCTCTTATCAAATTGACCAGAAATATATGTTACTAAAACACTGTGAGGATAAGAGCCTTTGCACTAGAGAGAAATACATTTAGTAAGACCCACAGAATCATAGAATTTTCTAGGTTGGAAGGGACCTTTAAGATCATTAAGTCCAACCATTAATCTAACACTGGCAAAACCACATCCTTAAGCACCACATCTACCCATCTTTTAAATACCTCCAAGGATGTGGTTGAACCACATTCCTGGGCACCTGTTCCAATGTTTGATAACTCTTTTGCTGAAGAATTTTTCCTATTTTCTATGCTAAACCTCCCCAGTTGCAACTTGAGGCCATTTCCTCTTGTCCTATCACCCATTACTTGCGAGAAGAGACCAATCCTCACCTCACTACAAGCTCTCTCATCATAATACCTATCCACACAATCTTTAATCTTAGCATTTTTGGAAATCATTGTAGTTTCTTTTATTTGTGCTAGAATTCTTTATTACACACATCTCTATGCACCAGCTGTAATACATTTATAAATGCTCATACTAATCAAAGTAACTACAGGCTACTATGTCCATTGCGTACACTTACAAAACATTACTGGAGAATTGATGGGCTTCACTTACAAGTACAATAATGACACTCAAAAAAGGAAAATATTAAAGCATCATTATGAAACCTCAAATTCCATATCGTGACATAATAAAATAAAGCTCTCTGGACAGATGAAAATTCTTTAATTAAAAGAAAAATCAAATAAATTTCTTATCTTACTACTTGTTGGAGTTTGGGCCAGGTTGGCCAATGACAAGATGACAGATGCTCCCCCTACCTCTCATTCCAAGGAGAGGAAGAAGAGAAATAGAAAGAGTTATGAGTTTAGAAAAAACTAAACTACTTAAATGAAATATTAATAATAAAATAAAAAGGAAATAATTAAGTAGATACAATACATATAAATATATACAAAACTGTATCAAGGTCCCAGAGAGATGTCACTGACAGGCGCTGGGAAAGTTCCAGACTGGACTCAGTGACAAGTGGAAACTGGATTCCAGATCTACCTTCAGGAATGCATGGTTTGGTTTTAAGGGTAGACAAACTGACAGAGTCCTCCCTGGGCATCAATCATCAAAGGAAGTGAGCCATCAAGGAAGCACCCATTGAAGAAGAGCCAAGCCAACCCTTTTCATCCTTCAGCTTTTATACTCAGCATGGCAGATGGCATGGAATAGCCTATTGGTCAGCTTGGGTCACCTGACCTGCCCACTCCTCCCCACAGGTGTGATCCCTCCACAGGGTAAACAACCATGTCAGCTGACTGTGCTTGCCACAGAAACAAGTATAAGCAAGAGCATCTCTCACAGAATAGAAAGTTGGTTCTGCTCCACCCCAACCCAGGATGTTGCTTCAGTAAACTATTGCATGATGAATTCCACTAACACCTGGAAAACATATGTTTATAAAGACAGAAGAAAACAAACTGATCACAGTAATACAATTAGTGGAACAGCCTACAAAATGTGTAAGAAAATGCTGTTATGAACAGAACTGAAGACATTAAAGTATAAATTACATTACAGTTTCCTTAAGAAAAATAAGTCTATCTGCAACAGTAGTTTACACACGCTAGGTGTCTAAATGTAGGAGTTGAAGCTATTTAAACTATTAATGTCTGAAGTTAGGTGAGAAAATGTCATAACAACCTAATATGGCTGCATAAATGCTAGCTAGGATGCTTAAAAGTTGTTAGGAGAGGATTTATATTAACATTTATATTAATTTATATTAATAATATTCAAAGATCACTTCCTCCAAGCTCAGGAGTGATGCTTTCCATCAAGTATTATGTCAGGCAAAACCAACAAGCCTGCATGGACAAACAAATAGTTCCTGGCCAAACTCTAACATAAAAAGGAAACATACAGTGGGTGGAAGCAAGGGAAGGTAACCTGGGAGGAATACAGAAACGTTATGCAAGCATCCAGAGATTAAGTTAGGAAAGCCAAAGCCCAAGTTGAATTAAGTCTTGCCAGGGAAGTCAAAGACAGTAAGAAGAGTTTCAATAAGTATATAGATGATAAAAGGATGACTAGCGAAAATGTTGGTCCATCACTCAATGGGACAAGAGACCTGGTTACAGAGGATATGGAAAAGACCTTCTTTGCCTCAGTCTTTACTAGCAAAAGGGGTTTTCAGGAATCCCAGGTCCCAGATTCCAGGGTGAAAGGCTGGAACAAGGAAGACCTACCCTAGGTGGATGAGGTTCAGGTCAGGCAATACTTCAGCAACCTGGACATACATAAGTTCATGGGCCCTGATGGGATGCGCCCATGAGTGTTGAAGGACCTGGCAGATGTCATTGCAAGGCCACCCTCAACAATCTCTGATCAATCATGGAGACTGGGAGAAGTGCCCAAAGACTGGAGAAAAGCAAATGTCACTCTGATCTTCAAGAAGTGCAAGTAGGAGAAGCAAGGGAACTACAGACTGATCAGCTTCACCTTGATCTCTGGGAAGGTGATAGAGCAGCTAATCCTGGAAACAATTTTGAAGGCCCATGAATAAAAAAATCATCAGGCATAGTCAGCATGGCTTCACCAAGGGGAAATAATGTTTGACCAACTTGATAAGCTTCTATGATGAAGTGGCTATAAAGATGATAAGGAACTGGGGAATCTCTCTTATGAGGAAAGGCTGAGACAACTGGGACTGTTCAGCCTAGTGAAGGCTCAGGGGATGGATCTTTTTAATGTATATAAATACCTGAAGAGAGGGTGCAAGCAGGATGGAGCTAGGCTCTTTTCAGTGTTGCCCAGTGACAGGGCCAGAGGCAATGGGCACAAACTGAAATACAGGAGGTTCCCTCTGAACATAAGGAAACACTTTTTTTACTGTGAGAGTGACTGAGTACTGTAACAGGTTGCACAAACAGACTATGGAATCTCCCTCCTTATACATATTCAAAAGTTGTCTGGACACAGTCCCGAGCAACTGGCTTTACATTGCCCTTCTTGAGCAGGTTTGTTGGACAAGGTGACCTCTAGTGATCCCTTCCAACCTTAACTACTTAGTTTAATTCTGTGTATTCTGCATGAGGCATGTCATACATTGTGACAGTAGTGCTATATAAAGGAGTCTTGTCTTCTGCTTTTCCCTTTACTCTCAAAAACATCTCCTTTCTTGGACACTATGTTACTGAAGTTTTCAATTTTCTGATAAATGACAGGACTTAGCAATCAACTCATGTTTTTTTCTGTTACCACTTCAGAAATCTGAGAAAAAGATGAAATAGGTGAGAACAGACAAACAGTAGAAAACTTTGGGAATATTTTATTTCTTAATGCTTTCATGCATGCAATATTTTTAAAGCCTGAACTTAAAAATGACTATATTTATTTTCATGTATATTTAGAAAGGTAATTTTGATTCAGACAAACCCTGTTTTTTTTCCCTTAAAATCACATTATAGAGCAGATTTTTTTTCCACATTTTTATTGTATTTTAAAAGAGTGAACATAAATTGGCTTTCCTTTTGGATCCTTTTAGTCTGTTCAAAGACAACTTTTACTTGGCCCTGGACAGAAGGTCAGCTGTAATAAAAAGTGTGAAAACAGTTCTAATAATTCAAAGTATCAGATAAATGAACAGCACACATAATGGCAAAATTATGCCTAACCTTTAATGAGATAATCTCATATATGACTGTTACATACTTCGTATAATTGTTTAACAAGTGATTGGACAAGATAAAATGTCTTCAAGGTGTAGTAGGGGAGGTTGAGGAAAATTAAGAAATATCAGGAAAAATTTCTTCACCCAAAGGTTGTCAAGCATTGGAATAGACTGACCAGTGAAGTGGTTGGGTCACCTTCCCTTGAAGTATTTAAAAGTGTAGATGTGGTGCTAAGGAACATGGTTTAGTGGTGGACTTGGTATTAGATTTATAGTTGGACTCGGTGGTGGCAGGTTTACGGTTAGACTCTATGATCTTAAAGATCTTTTCCAAACTAAATGATTCTATGATTCTATATCATTATTTATCTTGATCTCTGTCCCCATGCTGCATCTCATGGCTAAGGATTTATAATTTTGTATTGCCTTAGACTGTCTTATGAGAGTTACAAGGATGCTCTGAAAACATATTAGCAAACAGCAAACATTAACAGGACAATCACAATATACTTGGTCTTTAGCAGGTTTTCTTCAGTAAAGAAAAATCTATTCAGACATGAAAGAAAGAAAAAATGTTTTTATTAAACTTCCTAATAATGCAAAGAAACATTCTTTCACATCTGGGGACAGTAAAAAAACACTGCAAACTGTGACTGGAAAAATAAGTACAAATGCTCTGGAAAAACATGCAAACATTAGACTGGCTGCTCAGTTTAAATGGATTAACTGAGCTCCACTTTCTCCTCCTGTTCACTAGTACTTTTAGTCACCCAGTTCTTCATGCTGTTTTCACTTGCTTCCCTGCTGCTGCATTTTGATCTTTGCTTCCTGTCTTTCTCCCCTGCTGTTCTTTTCAACAGTGTTCTGCTTTTTGTTTGATGAGCAGTGAAAATTGCAAGATTCCTGACCTCTAAAGAACAGACAGAACTTCAGAAATCAGGAATCTGAACCAGCCAAATTGTGTTTGGCTGCTGATATGTGGAATACTATTAAACATCAAGGACAACTAATCTTAACAAAAAAAGGAAGATTGTATATAAAAGGTCTTAAGCTTCATTATTGTGCATGGAATAACTTCTGACTCTGGCATTCATTAGTACATGCATTCCTGGCACAGCTTGTTTGTTTTTAATTCTGCAGAACAAAAGCAATTTCAAGTTAAAGGCTGAAGTAATTTTTCCTCCCAATTACAAAACTTTAGAAATAAGGGGTTATCATTTACGGTATCCAAACTCTTATTACTTTCTTTTTTCCTTTCCCCATTTGGACAATAAAAATGGAACATTACGCATAACAGATGGTGGTGCTTTCATGATTAACTTGGATAACCCTTGTGCCTTGAATAATAGAAAGATTCCATTTTTCTGAATGCTTGTCAGGCTTGTCAGAACATGTGACATCTAGTCATGGTATATGGGAATTCTAGTATATTTGGTATTCAACAGTATGCGGTACTCAAATCAGACAGATATTTTAATTAGTTTAGCACATGCATGTGAAAAAATAGTTCATGGAACAGTAACTAAAAGGTAGCATGCACAACTTTACTGAAAAGAAACCAGTTCTTTTGAGAGCATCTTTACCTGATGCATAGCCACTTAGTTATCTTTGGTTTTGGGATCTCAGTGAAAGTTAAACAAAATTTGTATTGGTAAATATGAAGAAAAAAAAATCGTGTCTATAGTTTACTTATATTCAGGTACAGGAACATTATCAATAAGCTCAGAAATTAAGTACCTTATAGGAGTTCAAGTGCCCAACATAATTTAAAATTATTTTTTCTTGTGCAGCAGTGAATCAGCAGCAAGTTGGATGAGTGCAGCTTTCACTTCTAGAAAAATCTTGTCTGCATAAATAATTTTCTATTTTTAATGGTATACTCTTCGAAGCTCTGAGTGCACTAATGGGCCTTAGCTGCCTCAATGAGCCTAGCTAGCAGCCTCAGCGCTGCATTTAAACTTAGGTCTGGTCGTCCAGACCTTGCCTGAGACACGTTGTAGACATGCCTGTATTCAACTGTCTTTGTTTTCTAATTAGGAGTTAGAATTAGGATGCGTATGGGTTTCAAATTGCTTGGCAGGGAAAGAAGCACAGTTCTGTGCTTAGCATATAATTTTAGTGCAATTCTGGTAGAACTTCAAATGGGGGATATAAAGATGTCTAGAAATGGACTGAAGAGTCTGGAGCCATCCAAGCCATCCTAAGGCTGGAATATACAAGCTACCTATGGCAGCTGAGCAAATAACAACTGTTTCTCATCAGGCCTAAAGCTACAGAAATCTCTATTCTATGCCCATAGATAACAGGCATTCTTCTCTTACAAGAAGGTTCTTTCAAGGACATCCTATGTCCTACTCTCTCCAGTAGAAAGTGACAAGATCAAACACTTAGCAAATATGATCTCTTCCACTTCTCTTTTTTCTTTTTTTATTTGCAAAACTACAACAAATCTTAAAAATGTCCTACATTGGTACAAAAAATCTCAACCCATCTTCCCATCCAACTCCTTAGTTAAATAGGGACAGTTTGAGATCCTACTCAATCCCTTGTTTCCCCAGCCTGTATTAATATTGGGGTTTGCCCTGACCCAGGTGCAAGACTTTGCACCTGGTGTTGTTGAACCTCATGAAGTTCACATGGATCCACTTCTCAAGCTTGTCCAGGTCCCTCTAGATGGCATGCTGTCCCTTGGCTGTGGCAGTTGCACCACTCAAGTTGGTGTTGTTTGCAAACTTGCTGAGGGTGCACTGGATGACACTGTCTGTGTCATCAGTGAAGATATTAAACAGTATGGACCTGTGAGGGACAATATTTGTCACCAGTTTCCATCTAGACATTGAGACGTTGAACAATACCCTCTGGATGCGACCATCCAACCAATTCCTCATCTGCCAAACAGTCCGCCCATCAAATCCATATCTCTCCAATTTAGAAAGAAGGATGTTGTGGGAGACTGTGTCAAAGGCCTTACAAAAGTCTAGATAGATGTAGTCACTCCGTTATAGAAGGCCACTAGGCTGATACCAGTTGCCAAAATTATCTATTCATCTTACCTGATACTGGTATATTAAGTCTTCACTTGTACATATTCTTGCATATTTGAG
Source organism: Xenus cinereus (assembly GCA_025774025.1). NCBI lineage: Eukaryota > Metazoa > Chordata > Aves > Charadriiformes > Scolopacidae > Xenus > Xenus cinereus. The sequence continues at coordinate 161,829,034 of JAOXJK010000001.1, forward strand.
AGGGAAGATAATGCTATGAGGACCACCTGCATCACCACAGCTTAAACTAGAACATTAATTTCAGGTTTTCCATCCACTATCTGTATTGATTCATCAGCCTATATTATGAACACTATTGATGTAATCATTTCATATATATTTCCAGATAAATGTCCATGTCAAGTAAGTTCTGTCACTTTTACATGTCAGAGTATTTATTTTCAGGATGTAGAAATCCGTCATTATAGAACTTTAAGCTAGATCAAATCCACATTAGGTTGCATATTTTAAAGGCTTATGTGAAAATGAATAAAACAAATAGAAAATTACCTTGCATATATAGTACAGAAAGTCATAGTGTATATTGTATTTAATGATAAAAGTGAGGATACAACAAGACAAAATATGTAGTAAAATGCAAACAGTATGCCAGCTGAAGTGTTCTGTTATTGTCAAGTTCAGACAAATTGGCTTTTTATTAGGTATGTCTGCATCAGTAGATTACTTTGGCTGGAAGATCCACAAATCTGTTAACATGCAGGAAGTCAGTAACCTGCTCCAGACTCTTAGATGTTGCATTTGAGTTTCCCTATTATCCTCAGGAATAATAAATAGTAGCTGCTAGATGTGAAGTCAAGCCTTTCAAAATGGAGAATCCTCTTCCAGCTGAGGTCAGAATGAGTATCCAATCTTAAATATGACATCATTCATTGCTCATGGTCCTGCAGCAAAAGAAAATTGCTTAGATGTTCATAAAGTAAAATTTACACTTGGTTCCTGTTAGCAGTTTATTTCCACTCCTGTAACTGTGGTCTCTTAACTGTAATCATCTCTTTTCTCTCCCTGGGTTTTGTAACATGAACAATAATTTAACTAATCAAGATTCAGATGACAATATATATCCTTACTATCACCTATGGTTTGGAAATAGAAATGCCATTCTTTATTCAAGACATTTTTCTGCAGGTTTTTAAATACTCTGTTCTAATTAGGACATTTGTACTATTATGTAATATCTCTTTAATATTCTGTTCAAAGTCTGGGGCTTAAAATGGTTACTGATACTAAATGAAGTTCTGACAGTGACACACGTATGATGCTAGGATTTTGTTTTCAGTAACATATTTAGAGAAGTGCATTAGTCTCATAATATTCCATCTGTAGAAGTAGGAATGGCATACATTTTGATGGTAACCACAGATAGTTCATGCTAGGTTTTTCTAAAGTCATATTCTTCTGGGAGACTGAGCACTGAGGCTAACAATTAGAATAGAAGTGTTGAATCAAGCATTGACTCATTCTGCCTGAATGAAATTATTCCAGTTTGATATTAATGCAGTTGATTACCAATTGACTACTTTTTTTTCCATACAAATAAGGGCGGATTCTAGATTTCTGAATAGCTTATGTGGCTGAAGGCATATAAAGCTATGCCTGCACTGCCTCTTCCCGAACTCCTGCTGTGCTTGATTCATTAATGCTTTTGATCTTGCACAGGACTTCAGAACAGTGAAGAGGAGACAGAAAACAGCTATTTGATGCAAAGAGCATGAAGAAGGGGTGTCCCCTTGTACCATTCAGTGGATACAGAGAGATATGCTGAGTTCTGTCCCTTCTGTAATTACAAAAGCATTTGAAGAATCACTCTGAAACCCCTGACCTCCGCAGGTCCTGGCATCTTTAATAGGTAAGTTATTTTGTAAACTGTCTACGGTCAGCGTGAGCTCTGACTACAAATCCCACCCAGTCTTGCAGCAAGTAACAACAAAACATTTCTAGGAAAGACTAAAGGTTTTCTATTTATAGCAATCTTGGAAAGTGCTATAAGCATGGGACATATCATCCCAGGAATCTGCAACACAAGTGTCCCTACAACCACCCTCAAGTATGCCAACTTCTAAGACATGTGAGAGTGTTATTTTTGTGGCCTGGAAGTTAGTCTTGGCATCGCTGTATGCATCCTGTACTATGTTCTCTCAGAATTAGTGAATTCTTGCTGTGCATTGTTAAATCTTGGATCCAGCTTAGAACTATCAGTAGCAAAACTGTCATTCTGACCAAGGGAGGCACACTGAATAATTTTCCCTACATGTTTATGTTAGTTACAGTTTTGAAATTGACAGCAACATCGTATTTTTGATATTTTAAAATTCTTCTCAGATTTCGTTTTCTGAGAAAGTTCTTTCTAACTCATGAAGGAATTTAACAGGTTCACCTAATAACAGCAAGAAAAGAAGGTGAGGGGAGAAGAGAGGTCTCTTCTGCATCTAGTGAATTATATTCTTTCAATGCACTTACCTGCAACTGTGTGCAATTTACAGAATGGAGACTATAGATTCAAAAGGATAAGACCAGTGTGGGTATTGGAAAGAATAATAATGTTATTTACAAATTGCATAGAATATTACATTAATTGTGTTTTAGTAGGATGTTGAATTTGGCTTGTTAATAGTTTTAATTTCTTGCTTGTGTTTAATTTTCAAATAGATAAATTTTGTGTGCAGACTTTTTGAAATTCTTACATGGAAGATTTGTTTACATATTTATTTTAGTTGCACATAGTGTGGCATGGTGACTAATGCAGTTCCCTTTATGAAATCTTATCAAACAAACAGATGATCTGAATCCCTAATTACAAACCCTGTGGGGAACTGGAAAAGTCTACATTTTCAGGTCACCCAACAAGCTAGCTGCATACTTAATCAATCTCCCTGATACAGCAACTTGTGATTCATAGAGATCCATCATCTTGTCTATGAACTATTTTTCTCTGTTCCTTGTGATATTTTGGAAGCATGTCTTTGTATAAAGATTTTAGTATGTTGAGGACCTATGCTACAGCATGAAGAATTTTGTACAATAGGAAATTAGTATTTTCTCTAAACCTTTCTTACTGACATCTGAAACTCCTAGTGTGATGCATCCCCCTTCTGTAAGTTCTAAGGAGTAAAATGGATTCTAGGGCGTAAACTTCATGATATTATGATGAAGGAAGGAGATATGTAATACGCCAGGAAGAGAACATTCAGCAGAAAGCAAACACAACATAGTAAACCTGAAGCTGAGAAGAAAACAGACTTCATCTGAAATTAAAGTGGTACATAGGTAAGAAAATATTGGTTAATTTTGTGAGAAGTTGGGAGGAGATGGGGGCTGTAAAAGTGTACAAAGACCTGGAAAAGCATATTCTGGGGTAATGACCTCAGTTCTCAAGGAGGCGGTTAAGGAATGCCACTACAATTGAAAAATAATCCCCTGTCCAGTACGAACAGTCTGAAATGGAGAAAGAGTGGCAAAGCAGGGTGCTGTACCTTGGTTATACCTGTAGCTTCAGCAACCTGATTCAAGCTCTCGGAAAGAACGGGTGCATCATCATGGTTACAATAAAAAGGAGTCTCCAAAGAATCATCACATTCAAAAAAGACATACATTACTTGCCTGCCTTTTTTAATATCAACTTTTGAGGGCAACGCAGTCACAACTTGAGAAAAATGAAAATACTACACTGAATCAAGATGCCAAATAAGACTACTTAAATCTCCTCAACTTTCCCATAGAGCTACCCATATGCTCTGAGTGTAGTATGATTTATTTTTCATTGGTCCCTTAGGACTAAGGAGTCTGAAGTAGACCTCCCCCATTCATAGTGGGATCCACCCTACTGAATTTATGATGTCTGTAGTATAGACACTTGCATCTGATCTGTTTACCCAGGATCATTTCATATTTGATGGAGAACAGTAGACATTTTTATAGCGTGATTCCTTCAGCTTACTTTAGGCAACTACATGAAGGAAATTCTAGCATTTTGAAATATCTCTATTTATTGCTGACAGAAGCAGCTAAGAAAGACTAACATCTGTAGAGATTGATATTGGACGGATGAGTTCCACTTTCAATTTTGTTACATGGGTGTGGTGTTATGACTGGACCTGAAGTACATTAGCCATGCTTTGAACAGAGGGTTACTCTGGATGAACCCCAGAGGTTAATTCCAACCTAACTTATTATGATTTTATAATCCTATGACTTCTAG
>JAOXJK010000001.1:161833053-161846686 GCA_025774025.1 Xenus cinereus
ACTTCTAGATCCAAATTTGACACTTTTTCGTTATGATCACTTTAAGAAGCTACATAACTTCTTTGTCATTAATTGTAAATATTTTAATAAAAATAAACAGATGACATCTCTCCATGTGCTTAAAAGACAGTTGAGGATTTAATAAATCTAATTTTGTAATTGCAATAACAGAAGTAGAAGTACAAAGGAGTTATTAGTGTGATTTGGCTACAGTAAAATAATTATTTTTATTTTAAGGGTTCAGTTATTACTTTTCATTGCATTCTTAAGTATATTGAAGTGCATATAACATAAAAGTAGACTAAACTATGTTGTAACTTAAAGGCAAAAAACCTATCTGAAAGAAATCTTTCTATTTTATCTGACAATTGTTCTTTGAGCCAAGCTTTTTGTTTTGATACTGGGATTTTGCTCACTTTCATGCATTTTCCAATTCCATTTAAAAGTCATACATTTTTATGGTTAATGATCATACCAGGCTTATACAGTAGCAGAACAGATGACTCTTAATCATCATTGTTGTGCGTTAGAGAGAAATCTGTCTCTGTGCTACACAATCTTTTCTTTCCAGTACTGAGAATATGATTCTCATTGAACAACTAGTTTAAAACATGTTATTGTGCATTAGCTAATGCTATTAGAATTTGCTCTGAGATGTGTCCTAAGTCAGTTTGGGAACATAAAAGTGTAAACCTGTAAAGTACAAATGCTACTTTATTTAAAACTGATATTTGGAAAAAAAAAATAAAAATAAGGAAAATGCAGTGCTTAAACTTCAGTGGCTGATAGAAGGAACTGAAAGCAATATTCAGCATATTCAAAGATCAAACTTTTCCGTATTGTTTATGACTGGTAGCCATAATCTTAGCCACTTGTTTTTCTTTTTAAAACAAGAAGCTCAAAAGCCTGTTGCATTTTCTTAAATTAAACTCAAAAATATATATCCTTTTTGGCCAGTTTAGTTTTCTAGTAAACTCCATTTACTACAATGAAAAAAAAAACAAACAGGGATATAGTTTACCATTTTTTTAAAAGTATCTAATTCTTTTCAGTTCCGTAAGTAGAACAGCAGCAACAAAAAGCAGGGTGTTAATTGTTTCATGAAATTACCTCCCTAATTAGTATTTTTTGATATTGTATTGATTTAGTATCTCTTCTCAGTGGTTCTAAAATACTTGTTATAACCAAGAGGTTTGTTTTTCTGGTTTTGCAAGCAGTGAGATAAGTATCACTGCACTGAGGGAGAGACCAGACTACACAGCCAGGGGAGGACATACTGCCGCTGCTTGATGAAACTCAGGAAACACTGATCATTCTGACCATCTCTTTTTGACATCTAGCAGTCTCTATTGTATGTTTGCTGATGAATGCTTTTTCAGGCTGGTCACCTGAAGCTGCTGAAAGTAAAGACATCTGCCATTTTTATGCTTATGTGGTCTTAGACAAAACTCCCTCTGTTGTTCACTTGACAGAGGAGAATACAGCTCATCTTACTATAGAAAGCCTGAGACCAGACTTTCAACATCAAGTCTTTTTTGCCAGACAATACGTTTTCCATGATCAAAGCACACAAGGGATGTGGCAGTCACATTCAGGTTTGTGTTCACTCTCCTTTACAGACAATGGAAAAGAAAAGGAAGAAATGCATTTAGCCCAAAGAAACAATCTAATTCTTTTCTAGAAATCTGATTTTTACTGGAGACTACAATTTCTGATCAAAGATATAAGTAGCAGCATTTGTTTAAATTCCTCTGCTGCCACCCAATCCACTAACAAGTCTTTTTTCTTTGAGTCTTTCTTTAATATTTTATTCCTAAGGTGACTTTTCAAACTCTCCTTTTCAATAGATCATTTTCTTATTTTTTCCCCCTAAAGCCCATTATTAAACTAAAGAAATATATCATGTTTAGAAATGCAGTCCCTGAAATGTAGTCCCATTCATAAACACACGATTACTGATGATTAAGGAATATTTTAAACCTTTCATGTTTTTCTTTATTGACCGGTATGGCATTCAGTACATTGATTCATTAGCTATCTTAAAAACAACTGCCAGATTAGTAAATCGTTTTTTGTTTGGAGACCTGCATTTGCAACTACTGAAAACTGGACGGTGAAAACTGAGCATGTAATAACTACTACTGTGTATACCAGCTAAACATATATAGTTTTATGTCATCAACAACAGTGTATTTTGAATGTATATAAATGCATTTGTTCATTGTCATGTAATATCACATTATTAAATTGATTTCATTAGCTTTTTATTGACTATTAGAAACTTCTTTACTAGAACTGTAACTTGCCTATATGCTGAATTAAACTGCTGAAATTTATTTATGAATGGATATATTATTTCATAGTTTTCAGCACCCTTGAAGCAAGGTAATGAAAAATTGGGATCATATAAAAAATTCAGACACTAATATTCAAATCCTTTGTGGGTTTATTTGTACTTTTTAAATAATATATACTTGCATTGATGTTAGAATTATGACAGACTTTTTATTACTTTTAAGGAAGTCTTAGCTAAGGTTACTACTCTTCAGAATGTATCTGAGCAACCCACAGTTTTCTTAACATGTTAAATTCTAGCTTGTTGCTTTTATTGTCATCGCTATTCTAAAAAAAAAAAAAAAAGAAAGTGTTTTTTTTTATTTTATGAAAGGAAAATAGTCAGAGAAGACTAGATATTGATTTTAAAAATTCCACCAGAAAAAATTATGCAGACTCTAATCCTCAAGTTCCAGAGAGTGACTGTGACCTCTATATTAATTTCCATCAAATTCCCATAGTATCTAAAAATTTGTTAGGATCTCTATTTTTGGTCTCCCTGTGGGATGTCTATATAGCAGCTCTATTTGGAAAAGTGGAAAGAATCAATGCAGTAGCATCTATAGTCTTTTGGAGCCTTCAGAAGAGTCCAGTCAGCTAAGCATGCTCAAATCACTCAGGTAACATCAAGTTTAATTTATGGCACAGAAAAACCAAACAGATACACTTTTGTGTGCATGTTAGTAGTTATCACAATAGTTGATTCAGAAAGTCAGAAGTCTACACTGAAGTAGGTCTCAACCTGAGAAGGTCTAGCCCAACAGTTCCCCTTGCAAAGTCATGCTCTGAGTGCCTGGGTAAGTCAAGGCAAGAGTGACCATCCATCTTATTTGCAGATGCCTTGACTAGTTTGGCAACTGTGTAAGAAATGATGAAAGTTAAAAGCCATATGAAGAAAATTCCTTAGCAGAATTTTAAAATTCAATTTCAATTCAAATCACACCACTGGCTTGGGAGGGGGGGAGGGAGGTTATACTATGTATACTATACATAAGTATAGTATAACTATAAGTTATACTATATATACCGTATTCAATTGAAAATCTAGTATTTTCTATTAGAAGAATTAGGTGGCTTTGACTAGAAATGTAGATGTTCTCTGCTAATATTTGAAGCTGAAATCATAGGTGATAATTTCAAAATTATATGTTCTTCCCTTGCTTTTATAACTTAAGCAAATATATTTTGGAAGCATTTCCAAAAGTACCAAGTTCTTAGGTAATGTCCATTTTTTATTTTGAAATAAGCCTAAGTATAATGATTTATGCAGTTCTTCTGAAAAACATATTCACTGTTCTACCTGATGAAGGTACGATGCATATTAAGTCATAACAATTTATTTACTGCGATTTTTTACTTTAAAAACTCCAGTTTCATTCAGGATATCAATATAGTTTTGCTTCTTTGAATATTAATTAAACATTCACAATGTAACTGCAAGGTACACATTCACACGTCCTTTATTTATCGTCATCCTGATATGCTGTTTGTAAACAATCTGTGAAATGTTTTGGGAGTATATATTGTTACTACTAAAATTAAGCAATGCATATAAATAAAATCTGCTTTATTGCAGTCTATTTTATCTCCAGTCATAAACTGTATTATTGAGTTCTTTTTAACAGAGAACTATTTTAAGACAAATTTATCTACTAGGAGTACATCCTATAAAAGAAAAAAAATTAATAACTAATATAATGTTTGTCTACTAAATAAAAAGCTACCTCAGACTAGCTCATTTAAAATTAGCATGATGGATAATTTACATTAAGACCTTAACTATTATGCCTTCAGCATACAGGCCTTATATAAAATGTCATTAAACTGTCAACTAAAACAAATTTTAACACTCAGCTTTGAATATCAGCAAGATTTTTTCAGTTTCTTGGTTTCTCCCCCCATTATTACAAAACATTCTTAAACCTGAAACCACATTAATCTCTACTATAGTTATTTGAAGTTGCATAATGGATCAATTTCTGCCTATGTTGTTTTACACGGGATGCTATGGCCTTTACCTACTGGGAATAGGATGGCACTATCAGGATGGAGTCACTCTGCATTTCTAATAGCTGGATAATACTTACATAATAACAAATGTGTAGATCCAGAAGAAAATCATACAATTTACTGGAATTGAGAAAGCAGCTGGGACCTTTGGCAAAGGTTGCTATCCTTGCCTGCCATTGAGTGTTTATTCTAAAAGCATCTGTAGCGCTGTGGGCAACATTTTTTTCTGAGTGAAGAACCCTGTCAAGTGCTGAGTACCTCACATTTCCTTCGAAAACAGCATGAAAACTTTCCTGATTTTGAAACTATTTCCTTTATTCTCTTGTGAATAAGGCAGAAAATAAAATTCGACAAATATAAGATAAAAACTATGCTATATGTTTTTCCCTTTAGAAATGCAAAGTGATTACTGCATTGACAAGTTTTAGATTCCCATGCTGATGTTCAACTATATAAATTAGTTGATATATAAATTAGATAATCTACAGCTAAAATTATTCTTTCTTTCTCAATAAAGCTCTTTGTGTCCTCTTTATTTTCATCTTTATTATGAATAGTTAAATGAAATACGAAGCACCCTAAAACTATGGATCAAAATTTCTTCACAGTTTGGCTGTGTATTTTCAATAAATTCCTTGACTATTTTTTTTCCTAGATTCTTGCTAATCATTGAGGCATAAGCACCTTATGATAAAGAAAGTGGAGAAAGTAGTTTTGGGAGGCATTTTAAGTAGAAAATAATGCAATATTTACTTAACAAAGATGCTTCCTGGCAAAAGGCTTCAGAGAGCAGAATAAAGAAAAACGAAGAGACCAAGATAAATTAAGGGCAAGCTGCTAATGTTTCTTTCAGTCTTCTTAGACAACTTGTTAGTGTTTCCATGGAACCTTTCTGACCAGACTTGTGGATTGGCTTGTATCCCTTTCATTTTATGTTCTTGAGAACTTGAAACAAACAGCTTGACCCAAAACTTGTGAAGATAACTTTTGACCTATGCTGAAATTTTACTCCTGTTTCTGTTCTACTTTTTTGTCTTTTACTACACATCTTCTTGGATAGTAAATAGAACATTCTCATGTGTCCTCATCAACTGCTGGCTGTATTAGAGACTGCTAGATTTTCCAGTCTTTAAATGTTTGTTTCTGTTTTTCAGCACTTCTGATGGCTATGCTACACATCTGGGGGAACTATATGCTGTGTTCTCTGATCTTTTAGTAGAAACATTCTGTTACAGCACAAACAGAAGTTGCATGTTTGTTCACAGCCCCTCTCCACCCCCCCGCTCTTTTTCCAGAAAATGTCTTCGGAAAGACTTTTCGTGGTAATTACTTAAGCAGTATGTCACCTGAGTTTCTGTTTCTCTTCTGGAACAAAAGAAAAATTCTTCAGCAATACTTTGCAGGTAATATGGAATCATCTTTCTCAAGATTTTTTTTTTTTTAAACAGTCAACACTTTTTCTAATTTGTATGCTAATTTAGAAAAAAGAATACATACATATGTATAAGACAGCTATAAGGACAGTAGTTATTTCTTCGGCTTTTTTCCATGACCCTTCCTCTTTACAGCCCAATACTTAAATAAGTACTGAAGAACAGGTATTGAAAGGGGCAACAATCTATCTTCAAAAGCCCTAATTCACATGAATCAAAGAACATCTGAAAATAAACTGGTGATTTATATCTAATACTGTGTTGTTCCTGAGCTTAACACTAAGTGGATATTTGACTCAAGGTAATTTATAGTTTCACGAGGCTATACATTTTCCATAATTTGTAAAACGAATGCTCTGTCAGGGAAAAAAAAAAAAAAAACAAACCAAAACAACAACAATGCAGCATGGAGAAAACTACCAGTTCTTGCTACATAAATGTGATAATCCAACTTAATTCCTCCATTATTCCAAAATATTTCAGGGAACTTATTTATTTATTTATTTATTTATCTATTGCTGCTGGGCTAAATTATCGCTGCCATAGGGAGTTTAGCTGTCTTGTCTGAAGTCAGTAACATCAGTAAGATGTCACTTCACTCAACATGGGAAATAATATTGCACAGTTCGTATCTATAAAACAAGCTAGACTGGAAATCCAAGGTGGTCTGTCATGGTAATTTGTTATAAACATGAGAATATTACTCTTTTTGATGTATGTTATTAGCTAACATTTGGAGTCTACCAGATTGTATCAATTATGAGCAGAAACTTCCTCTAAGGAACTGTTTAATTTGATTCAGTCCTGTTTATTTATAAACAAATTTTGTTTTAACCCTGATCACTGCACAAATCAGATAAAAAGATATTTGGAACTGTTACCATAAAAACTCTAAAGTAAACTTCTCTAGAGAGAGCCATGCCCGTAGTATTGGCCAGGTTTTCATCCTTTCTCTGCATTTGTTTTTGAGGAGGGAATTTACGTTTCTCCCTCAAATGCCATATCCAGTACATAATTTGTGAAATATTGCTACACCTCTAAATCACATTCTTATCTTGCCTCAGTCTTGGGTAGTGCTCCATTTGTTTTGGCACTGCAGACCTTATAAAAAGAACTTTCCTTTTCAAGCTTTTTCAACACATCTAATGACAATAGCAAGGAGAGAGCTGACATTTAATCTGGAGTAACAATAGCAATATCTTTAGGGTCCGGTCAGTTGTATCTTTCATATGAAAAAATTTCATTGCAAAAAGTTATGATTTAAAGTAAAAATCATGTAGAAAACTACCATGTTTTCTGAAGTAATGGAGTGATGGAACACAGCAAATAGGAAGATGAGAAATGTGTTTTGAGAAACACTGAGATACATACATAACAAGCAGGAAGCACTAGCACTGGATTCATTTATGTGTTAATCTACCAGTCATTAGAATTTAATCAGATCAAAAAATGTAGCAATATTTCAGTCTATCAGACTGCAGAGGTTGAAAATAAGGAAAAATAATATCTACCTCAGAACAAAATTTTATATATTACTTGTCCTGATTACTTACAAGATAAAGTTGTAATTAAGTGAAATGTGTCTACCTGCACTTCATAGTGATTGCTAACACTACTAAAAATGTACTTATCCTCAGAATGTTCATTTTAAGGACAGTAGATAAATTCTCTTAAATACTTCAATTTCTATTCCTTTATTTTAATGTTGATTCAGTACTTTAGAATGTAAAATCACAGATCACTGCAACACAGTTCTAATTGTTTTAAATGAGTTTTCAAAAACTAGTATCAGAAAGCTTAACAAAGTCAAGACCATGTTCAGTTCTGCTCACTATAAAAGTACAGCTATGTACACTTAGTGTGACTTCTTTTAGGTTTAAAAAAGCCTGTTAATGGTGCTCCAGATAGAAATGGACAAAAAAATAAATAAAACAATAACAAAAACCTTCCTTACATCAGCTTCCAGACTGATTTTATCTAAATACAGACAACTAAAAGTCAGGAGCTAAATCAGCTTCATAGACTTCCTCAATAGTTAGTGGAGAGAGAATTATTCTAGCAAGGAATTGATTTCACTTGCTCTTTGCTTCTTTTTCTCTACACATATAAATGTGGAATACTGTAGATCTAATTTGGGAGTAGACAGATTTAGGCAAATTTTGTTAGAACAGGAATTGTGTGTATTTATGAAGAATTTTTATACTTCAATCAGATTTTATCATTATACTTATGAAGTTATATATCTACCATCAAGGTAACAGATGATAAATGAGGTTGATGAACTTGTAACATAAGAATAATACCACATGTGTAAGGTCTTGAAAAATATCTACTTTTTCCCTATGTATTCATCTTTTATGGGAGACAGGACTGAAGTCAAAACTGTCCTGCATATAAGATTATTTTTGTATGAAGAAATGATTTATCCATTTTTAAATTTTAAAATTATAAGAAGTCCTAGTTTCAATATGAGCTGCTTCATTTTACGCTGCACTCCATCCAAGGATCTTACAGGAGAATGAGTCAAGTTTCTTTCCTTTATTTCCAACTTAATAAGTGAAAGAACTGACATGATACTGCTACAAGAGCTGTACATTTTTTCCGGTTTGGAAGTGTTGCATCATTTTAGTGATAATGCCAGTTTGTGATAAGGCTTTGAGAAATGTTATGGCAGTTATGAAAACAGAAAGTACTAACAGCGATTCTTGAAGGATATAAAGCTCTTTGCTGTAAATATGAACACTAACAAGTTGCAGAAGTACTCTCTCCTTATGGGTGGTGTCTTTTCAGAGGCAATCCTCTAGCCATTGGCTCATATTTTTACTTCAAATCGAAGGATATGAAACAATATATTTTAGAATTATATTTGCCTCAAGCATTTGCAATCAAAAAGATATTGTTATATGTTCAGAGAATGCTTCAGGCATGATCAACTACTTCCTGAATAGGTTTTACTCTTTCATCCATATAAATTATGCAGTATCTACCTGAAAAAAAAAAAAGAAAAATTCTATTCTTTCTTGTACTGATGCATCAGTAAGGAGAACAGGGAGGTCTATTCTCAGTAACAAATTAACAACAGAATAGTTTGCTTCCTCCCCTTTCCCCCCACAAATATAAGCCATAACTTACCACTTTACTTGCTATAGCTGCCAGTAGAATCCTGATATTTGTCCAAAGTTACCACATAGCCATATCTGAGAAATTAGCGGTTAGTTACCACAGAGATATATGTAACTTACCATGTCGCATTACATATTTGTCTGTATTTTTTAAGTCTCTGATAATGACTACTGCATTTGTAATATTAATGTAGAATTTAAACACAATATATAGAAAACAGTGTCAAAAGGAAAGATAATGTGACCTACTTTTTACATTGAGGAGTCCAAGTAGAGAAAACTGTATGTTAATATTTTCTCTAAAGTTTATTACAAAACCAGGTATTGACTGCTGCAGCAGCACTACCATTTATTCTGGAAACCTGTTCTGAAATTCTCCACTGAATTTTCAACAGTCAAGATTAAAGAAGCTTAAATCTAGTAGTAGTAGTTGCAAAATAAGATAATCAGTGTATTAGAATTTGTTTCATGTAAGAAAAAGAAGAAGAAGAGGAAAAAAAAGACTTATGGTTTAGCTAAATGAAGGTACAAAAAGAGATGAATTTACTTGACAGACATAAACTGGCCAGTAATAAACTCAACCTGTAAGTTACATAGTGTTTTTCTTTCAGAGCGCTGAGGTTGTTAAACAATTTTCAGATTGATTTCTTGAATCATAGAATTAAATTCTAAATTCATAGAATTAAACTGGATATATCAATGAATACATGTATAAACCTGCAATTGTACTGGAAGACACCACAAATCCCTGTCTTTGTTAAAGAAATGTGATCAAATCCATCCATCCCTGGTATTTAATAAAGATTTCTCAGCAAGGGCAATATTTTCTTCCTTCAACTATCAGTACCCAAATTGTCAGTGTGCACCTGCTCAAATAGAAAACGTAAATGATTTCCATGTTAAAGAGTATGTATTCTCTATGTTCCTACTCCCACATGGCTGATAATCTTTTTTGAAAAACAAATATTCACAAACAACAATTATCTTAAAGAGAATTTGAGCTAAATTTTCAGTGAGAAAGGAAAAGACTGAAGAAAATGCATTACTATTATCCACTTAAATTTCTCAAAAAACTGCTTTTGTTCCAATATAATTTTGAAGGCATTTTAAGCATATTTTTCAATGGATATAAATATCACAACCATACTATTCTCTGCACATCACTTAAGCTCTTAGTGTATGAAATTTGGTATTACATTTTTCCTCGTTCTTTCCTACTGATTGTGTTTCTATTTCTTATGCATAATTCACAGACCCACATAAATTTCCTAGTTGTCATCTGTGCTCCAGACACTGCTTTCATGCTCATCTTTAGTTCAGGAGGACATAAGGCTTTTTTTCATTAGCTTTAAGGAACCTTGATGGTCTGTAGGGAAGCATTGTTCCTTGATGGTCTTTAATTTGCAGTTACTTCACATGAAATAGTGTTCAGACTCACAGTTGTAAATTTAATCAAACACCAAGCCATCTCTTGACCTTTGCTGAAGCTCTGCTTCTCAAAATCACACTTCAAACAACAGGATGAAAAAGAATAAAAGTAAAAAAGAATGAGATACATAGTTTTCCTAACTATTATTTTATCTTAATTTTTGGAGAGAGGGAAAAATCTGACAGCCTCTTAACCAAAAATTTTATTTTCATACTGGAACTAAATTAATAAAGTCCAATATTTGTACTTCTTTCCTCCTTTTCCTCTTATGAAACTTCCCAAAGGAAATCGAATACCCCCAAAAATCAGTTTTGATCTAATTTTTTAATTGGTTTAAATTTAAGCTGAGCATGTACACCCATTTCCAGTAACTGTCAACTTTCTAGTTCTTGTCAATATATCCTCTTAAATTTAATTTACATATGAATACTGAAGTCTACAAATTTTTGTTTTTACCACTTGGATAACAACGTTTCTAAGTAAGTGTCTATATTATAGATATTGGCATTGGGAACTTTGGGACATTATCTTCAAAATTAAGTTGATACTTTTCTTAGAGACTCAAAGGCCACCTATGGAGCTGAAATAGTCACAACAAATAGTCATGGATAAATGTAGATTGAATTCACATATTTTCTATTTACACAATTTGCAATTTGCTTGTTTCTCATTTTCATGCCTGCAACAACAAAAAGGAAAGTCTACCATAAAGCTTTTCTCAAGAAGATAACTAGCTAGGATTTGATGTCACCATAAACAATTAAGACGTTTTCTATCATTAATTTGTTAAAATATACACTATTGTTTTTAGTACCTTGTATGCTGTTAATTTATATTAAAGAGAAGCAGTAGATGAATCTATGCTTACGTCAGTAAGATAAAACGGTGGGAAAAGATAATGCAAACTTTTTTTACTTTGTGCATGTAAAACTTTTTCTGGTTTAGCTTCTCTTGTTAATTTGCAGGAGGTTTTGGTTGGTTGGTTTTCTGGTTTTTTGGGTTTTTTTCTGGTTTGTTTTTGTTGGTTTGGTTTTTTTTCCCCTGATTTTTCTTTTTTCTTTGTTTAATAACAGAATTTAATGAAGAAAATGAGTTTAAAGACTGAGCCTTTTTGAAAAGCCGAGTATAAAAAAAAAACATCTCTAGCCAATTTAGGATCTTGTTTTAGATACCTTGGAGCTTTGAGCTGTGCTTCTATTTCAGTAAATTGACCCAGGGATGACCTTTAGATTTCCCGTCTTATCTGAGGTTGATTTTCTAAATTCAACACCTAGGTATGGCTTTTGTTTCCCTGACAGGATTATAGAATTGTTGGGGTTTTTTTTTCATGTGGTGCTGATGTTTGTTCTTGTGATTATCACAAGTTTTGTCACTCTAACCTCGGGGATGAAGGTATTACAAGCATATGTCCCATTTATCTGACTTGAGTAAAAAAGCAATAAAGAATGGCATCTCCAGTGTCATCTTTCGACAAAATAAGTGAGCTTTTGTTTGGACTGCCCATTATGGAAATGGACAGTAAAGGTAAAGCCTGCCATTTCCAGATCCCTGAAGATTTCTGCTTGTACATAACTAAGATCTGACAGATATTATGTACAATAACAGAGACAGATATTATGTACAATAACAGAGAATCATTCCTGGTTATTCTCCATCTGAACTGCTAACTGCAAGCCATACCTTTCCATCTCTACTGTTCTTCACTTCAAAAGGTTCTAGTCCCTGCCCAAGTCTAGAGAAGGTTGACAGAATGTGAAAGTCACTCCACAGTGGGAACTACCAGCTGATATTCTGGTACAGAGGGTCAGCACAATATTTTTACAGATTAACCGTGTACAAGATGTGGTTTCTTGTGACCATGCTTTGGCATCAAACATGAACAATGGGTCTGGCACATAAACTGTTCAGATGCTCTTTTTTAGAGGCTTTAAAGGACTTGAAAGTGGCCGTGTGTATTTACTAATCAAACACTGATGGAGGCAAAGCTGTCATTTACCAACAGCTGTTCTTCTTCAAAATATATTTATACATTCCCGACATTCCTTCCTATCTCTTTGTCTTACATCAGTTCTAAAATGTGGAACTTTCTAGCTGGCAGGAACTACAAGGGGAGGTCATGTGGACCACACACAGAGGAAATGGTGCCTCAAACACAGACCTAAGAATAATTATACAGTAGAAAAATTCTGACTAATATTTTTTATGTACAAATAACCACAAGTGTAACTTAGATTCTACTCACACCATTTCAGTTCATGACCTATGATGACACTGCTAGCAAAACTGACAACTGAAATGTAATGACTGTTTAGGGGGTGTACATAATTACCACTTGGGAAGAGTGCTGTGGCAATTAGATTCATTCTTACAGGCCCTCAATTAACAATAAATTTCAGTCACTACTGACCTGGGATTAATTAAAAATAACAGTCTCACAACACAGGTTAAATCAAAGAAATATGGAACAGCAAAATCATCCCTTCCAACCTAGGTGATTCTGTGATTATATCTTTTAATATACTTTAAAACGTGCCTGCCCTTTCTTGCATAGAAATACCTTAATAGCAAGTTCTGTCAACAGTGAAAATAGTACCTCTGAAAATATTCAATATTTTTCTCAAAAATGAAATTTATAATAACATTTCCCTTCTTTTTGTGGGGAGGGCATGTGGCTGGCCCTCAGATAGGTAGCACTCTTTTTCCATATATGTAATTTCACAGCTATGAAAGGCTGTGGGCTAATTTCACTTTAAGTGACTCATGAGTCTGTTTATGCAAGGTTCAAATATAGAGTTCTTCCTTACTCACTTCAGAAATCCTTATTCTAAAAAACATATTAATTTCACTAGTATTACTTTTCTTATTAAAATTAAAAAGCCTAACAATCTAATAAATCAAATTAATATTTTTTGTACTTCAGTCTCCATGTTCCTATTTATTTTATCTGTCTTGTATGTATATTAGGCAAACTTTTCTAAAACTAAGATTTTCTTTGTTTTTTATTACTTAACTGGAGATAACTTAGAAAAGTCCTCAACTTTCAGAAATCTATGAGGAAAATAAATTATTTTAAAAGCCTAAGGTTATATAACTGAAGACTGTGGCATTCCAACATATTAGACTTCTTACATTGTTACTTCAAGCCATTATTAATACCACTGGCCTATAATGATAGTTTTGAAGTTGGATCTCACTTTATCATCTTGCACAGTCTGTTACATTGAAGTAAACTGTATAGTCTGTTATACAAACTAACCTTAAAACAAAAACCTTATTGTTAACAAATTCCCAAGAGAAAGTGCAGC
>JAOXJK010000001.1:161853096-161863903 GCA_025774025.1 Xenus cinereus
GGGAAAAAAGGCTTTCTAAATGTTCCAAACACCCTTTTTTTCCCCACATCTTAAACGTAACATGAAAATTTAGATGGTCTGAGCAAAAGTCCCCTATTTGACTTTACGATGTACAGTGCTCATATTGAAGCCAGAAAATAAACATGGCGAAATCTTTAAAAAATGGATGTAATGATTTTGACCACAAGAAATGCAAACACTTGCCACTCACTCCCTCAGCAGTAGTTACATCATTCCTTCAAATCTTTTTATGAACATAAGAGAAGGACAAAACAGATTTATGCATTTTAAACTGTCTAACCAACTCCTTAACTTGGAAGCATTCTTTCTATGATCTCAATGAAGCTATGCTAAAATACATATCTGCTAAAGCTGTAATCCAATACAACCAATATTGCCGGTTGTCCCCATTATGTCCACAAATAGTTAAACAAATTTCTTTCACGAGCTTTCAAAAGACTTTTTTTTTTTTCCTTTCCCTACATTCTCATTTCCACATCTAAAAATAGTCCCGATCTCCTGGGGAAAACCAGAAAAGACAGAATAAAGCAAAAATATTTTGAACACGTTTTTCAAAATACTGTGACATATGGATAATTAGCTAGCAAATGAGTAATAGGAAAACTAGAAAGATGACATTAGCTAGCATCATTCATACAAAACGTGCTTCTAAATAATTGTTCTTTTTTGCTTCTCTATGCCAGCTGAGCACCATAAAGCAAATCAATCAGGCTGGACATCTGATTAAAGAGACAACAAAAACACAATGGCAAAATCAGAACAAATCCTAATGGATCAAAAGGAAAACTTTTTTTTTTTTTAAATAAAAAGAAGCATATTATATTTTAATCATTGTTCATCCAGCATTTAATTCAACTCAATTATGCTGACAAGTCTGCATACTTACAAACTGTGTCCCTGTATTTGATTAATTTCTGTCATATTTACATTTTGGAGTAATATAAAAACTACTTTTTAGAAGAAATTATGTATCTGGTCAAACTAAGCAGCTTTTGATATTACATTTTGGCACCATATAATGAAAGATAAAAATGCTATTTTTAGATTAGCTTCTCATTTAGAAAAAAAATAATCTCATCTTCACTATGTTTTTTAGATTCTAATTCCCCTCCTGACCACACATCTGTAAAACTTCAAACTAACAAAACCAAAAAACTGTGAAGAAAAGCTTTTCTCAGGTCCATGTTCAACATAACCTTTAATGTCTTGCCTAACTTCTTGCAATTGTTATTTGGCCAAAAAATTAAGTTAATTGGATTTAAGCAAATGTTTTATTTCTTGGGTCAATCAGAGCCTTTAATCAGTATTTAGATTTCATTTCTAAAGCCCTAGCTCTGAAGAAAATTCAAGGTCACCTGCATATAATTAACATACTTCTGTGGATTCTCAGCTCAGTGTTACAATTGAATGGAGGGACTTGTCAGCCTCCTGGGATCCTAGAAGAGGATTTTATAGGGTCCTGTGAGAGAATCGTTTAATTCTATCAACAGGGACTAAAAATGACTGTCTCTTCTGTGACTGAAACCATGAAAAATTATTCAGAAAGCTTGAATGCATTTGATCAAGCTATATCAGAAGACACATGATCATCACAAAGACGTCCCTCTTCCAATGGTTTCTAGTGACTTTGAAACCTAATTACTTTCAAAGTATATTTTTGCCTAATCAAATTAACCTTTAAAAGCATTGGTTGTCTCTGAGTTACAGGAGTTAACATTGGTTACATCAGTTATCTCCCGAGTTACAGGAACTCTCATACATAGAGGTGCTCAGCTAAGAGAAACCATCTCATTTTCAAGGTTTCTCATCAAGGAACTTTAGTGCCCCATGTGGGAGGGATTAGTACTGAGCAAGGGTGGCCACCACTCAAATGTGGTGTTGGGAATCACCACTGTTACTGGGGTAATGGGAACACCGTGAGAAGAACTTAGAAGTTCTTTGCTCTGCTTCAGCTCCACGATGAGAGAGACCACCTGTAAACAGTCCCATCAACCTATAGCCACTATCCCATATATATACCACTTTTTTCTGGGTAGCAGCAGCCACTAAAGCCTGTTTTTCCAGTATTCTGATGCTAACAAAATAGGTCCGTGATACTATTATAATATCCTGGGATCTGGCTGAAGGCATAATTGCTCATTTAATTGAAGTGAACAAAAGATTGAGGACATTTGGCTAAAATTGAATAAAGAAATAATATGAGTTGTCATTCAAATTACTTGTTTTCTCAGCTCTATCAAAAAGCCTAAGGTTTACATTTCTGATGCAAGACAAAGACATGTATATTATTATATTTGCTTTTATTTAAATAAAAACATTCACATGATAGTAAAAGTGACAGAATCTCAAATACCACAATAATTTCAGCAAAATACTAGCTTGAGGTGGCTCATTGAGGACGGAAGAGTTTCAATTTCAAGATCATACCAAAAAGAAGAAAAAAAAGAAGTGTTTAGATTTTTAAAAATCATAGTAAAATGCAAAGCATTAAGAAGTAGCTCTTTAAACAAAGAAAACTTAATTCTACTGGAGTGAGGTGTATTAAGTAAAAAGGGTCGATAACAAGTATCCTTGGATGCACAACATTGCAAGGTAAATCTTTCTACTGTCCTTTTTTTTTCCAGTTCAGCATTTTTAATAGTTTAGAGTGAAGGAACTTCGATCTGTTGTGTCCCTTCTACCACATCTGTCGTTTGGCTTTGGTTCTCCTTCGTGCTGCAGATAAACTTCTGGTCTTCCACCTATCTTTGTTCTTCTGTGGACTTTCCATTTTTTCTGTCCTTAGCCCCTATCTACATCAGCTGCAATAATAATGAATCTCCTAGCTGAATTTTATCAGTACTCATCTGCCTCCCTAGAACATAAATACAGGAGAAAGATGAACAAGTGGCTTATTTCACATTTTTGTGGTTTTGGTTTGGGTTTTTTTGTTTGTTTGGGTTTATTTTTTTATAAATAATAATAATATTTAGTACAGATACGGTAAATTGAAAACAACATAAACAACTTGACTTCCATCAGTGTTAGAGGTAACTTTGGGACAAAATTAATGTATGAGAAAGTATTAGAGAAGTTGCTTTCAGCTGCTAAGCTGTTCATAATTACCCCAACCAGTTAAGACGTGGGGGGTTGTCCAGACTTAGAAACTGTTGCTTACATATTCCTGTAAAGAATAACTGGAAGAGAAAGAAACTGAAAAGTAATAGAGATGACTGAATTCTTCTTTAAAATATTTTTTTAATAATAGCAGAAAGACAATAATAGTGGGAAAAAGCTTGAATTCAATAAAGGATTTTCATTTGAATTACAAACTGTATCAGACATTAATACAAACAGGATTAGAAAGGGTGACTTACATGAGAAAACTGAAAGGACACAGTGAAAAAAGGATTCGCATTATATCCACTTAGTTGTTACAGAATGTTTGAACTCATTTGAAAAGAAAATGCTTGCTACAGTAGAGATGTGGTGGTAACTTTAAAAACCTGCAGTGAGCCAAAAATTCAATAGAATATTAACAGCAAAAAACAATAGCAATACAAAGTAGAATTTGAGCAACAAAAGAACTGAGAAAACGTATATTTATCCACAGATATGAGCGTGTGATTGACGCCTATGATTTAAGATATCAAGGATATCTTCCTTTTTTCTTGCACTTGGGTCACAACAACTCTATGCAACGCTACAGGCTTGGGGAAGAGTGACTGGAGAGCTGCCCAGCAGAAAAAGACCTGGGGGTGTTGGTTGACTGCTGGCTGAATATGACCCAGCAGTGTGCCCAGGTGGCCAATAAGGCCAACAGCATCCTAGCCTGTATCAGGAACAATGTGGTGATTAAGACTAGGGAAGTGATTGTCCCCCTGTACTCACAACTGGTGAGACCCCACCTTGAATACTGTGTTCAGTTTTGCGCCCCTCACTACAGGAAAGACTGTTCGGTTTTGGGCCTCTCACTACAGGAAAGACATTGAGGTGCTGGAGCATGTCCAGAGAAGGGCAAAGAAACTGGTGGGGGGTCTGGAGAACAAGTCTTATGAGGAGTGGCTGAGGGAGCTGGGTTTGTTTAGCCTGGAGAAAAGGAGGCTGAGGGGAGATCTTATTGCTCTCTACAACTACCTGAAAGGAGGTTGTAGAGAAGTGGGGGGTTGATCTCTTCTCCCAAGTAACAAGCGATAAGGCAAGAGGAAATGGCCTCAAGTTGCACCAGGGGAGGTTTAGATTAGACATTTGGAGTAATTTTTACACTGAAAAATTATCGGGCATTGGATCAGGCTGCCCAGGGAAGTGGTAGAATACCTGGAGGTATTTAAAAGACGGGTAGACATAGTGCTTGAGGACATGGTTTAGTGATGGTTTTTTGTCAGAGGTTGATGGTTGCAGTTGATGATCTGAAAGGTCCCTTCCAAACTACACAATTCTATGATTCTATGATTCTTTTCAAATATACTTTTTGATGGGAGACTGAGAAGAGAATATTTCAGTATTTCATGTATCTTCAGCAAGGAAACTTCAGCAGTTATTTATATCCTCGAGAGAAAAATAAATATTTAGTGTGCAATAATATATACATTAAAAACATTTTGGGAAGCAAGTTTTCAGAATTCATATGTTCAGCTAGCAAATAGAATATTTTGGAGCAGCCATGTCACACAAATTATCTGGAAGGGCCTTTTGTGACACTATGAAGAATAATTATACTGACATGATTAAATTTCTAATTCCTGAACATTACAAAGTGGACAGGTTTGAATCTATGTTGGAAGTAACTGTAGCAACAGTAAACAGAACAAGTTGAGTAAGGGAGAAGCTAATGTGACCTCTACTGAAGGAAAGTACACACAAAATCACTACACCAATACTGACACTTCCAGTGCCTCTATGACAAAATTTCTTTTACATCAATAGCTTAGCCCAGGTTTCCAAAAAAACCTGAGGCATTTATGTCTAGGGTACGGTTCTGTTCTAACTTATATTTCAGGCAAGACTTTCATTGCTTTAATGAGCCCAAGATTGGTTTTCTGATTTCTGTCATGCAATTCTTCACATGGATTATTTTTTTTCTTTAATAAATATTAGAGTAGCTAATATTGTGGTACATATACTGTTGCAATATACTGTACCATGAATTTTAGTAATTAGATAATTTTTTCACTGGAACTTTTTTTTTTCAGAATAAATTATACCTTAGGTTATAGGTTTAATGGTGTAACAATGAGTACACACTTTTAAAACGTGTTCTGAAGAATGGCAAGATTTTGTTAGTTTTCCAAAAGCTAAAAGTATTTGCTTTGTGAGGTAATCTTTTAGAGACTCTTCATGGGAATATTTTCCTGGAAAACTCTGGAAGATATGTTTGGAGTAGAAGTCTTTAATTTACCCATTTACAACTGGATATCCAGTCTAATTAGTTTTTCATGCTCTCTACTCAAACTGTCTTCCTCTGTGGAAGATTCACTCCCAGAAGCAATTCAGTCAGCCTAGTTAGACACATACATCACAACAGGAAGAGTCTTGCTTTGGGGAAGTGCCAGTCCTCTTTCCATTGACTAAGGATGGACTTAAATGATTGCTTCTGAATACCCATTTAATTTCTAAATGCCTGGAATTAGATAAAATGAACCCATCCTTAAGGGCAAAATGAAAACTAATATTTGTTTTACTAGTCACTTCAGTGACTTAGATACACTACATTAAGTTTACTTAAGAAAAACTTTAAAATAATATAAAAAATATTAAAAAAATCCAAAAGCCTTCTATATGAATGATGAAAAATGAAGTGAAATGAAATGAAATGAAATTAAATGAATGAAAGCAGTAAACAATCAGGTCTTGGGTCAGCATGAGTGAACATAATCAACCTACTCAGTGCTATCATGTCACAGTGTATTATTTGAGGATCCAACTGGAAGTCTTTAATTCCACATAAAGCAGGTGGAAGCAGCAGCAGAGATTTTTTTGCAAAGGCCCTTATCTCAGCTCTGGACATAGAGCAATAACTAAGTATCCTGTTACTGCCCCCAAAGATGTGATCTGGTGACAGTGAGGAAACCAGGAGCTAGGTGGCCTGACGTAACATGCTGTCGAGTCCCTCCTCAGCAGGCAGGTACAGGACCTTTAAACTAGTTAATCAGAGTTACAAACAATTATTCTCTTGCAACTCCTGCATCACAGAATCATTTTGAAATAGGCAGTTAGGTCTTTCATTGTCAAAAGGCAAAAAAACAACCAACCAACCAACCAAAGTAAATTCTTGACCTCTGGAAGGAGCGCTGGTATAGCAAACAACAGAAAAGGTCCTTAGAGTGGCTCTTAGACAGAAGAGGCATATAAGTCCCCACAAAGAGAAACCAAGTCATAATTATTTATGGCAAAGCTATAGAGTACCCAGAACATACAAAAATTCTGAACAAGCCTTTTCTTTTGTTGATTTATTATGCAGTCAGGATTGGAAAGTATCAGGATTTTTTCTTATACCACACTAGCTAATTTCCACTTATATAAAATGCAAGAATAAACCCACTGACAAAAATGCAAAGATCCTTCGCTTATAATTTATGAGACATTATAGTTTATATAGGCCTATAGTTTAGTGTGCTATTAACCATCTGCTTGGTTATGCAATATTTGAAAATAAATAATATTGCTATAGTTTTTTCCACAAGGTAACTTTTTTTCTTCCACTTAAATTAGAATAATCTCCTTCCATTTTCTTCCTAGAGAAAAGTGTGCACCCCAATATTGTAAAAATGAGAAATACAGCCAATGAGGAATTTCAGTACTCTGAAAGACCAGTGTATGTTTTTTCTGTCCCAAAGGCAATGTTTTGGAAAGGTTTGGGGGTTTTTTTTCAGCTATAATATATTTACAGTTCCAGGTTTAGTTATTATCTGTAATATCATTTATGTGAATGTATTTAATTTATAAATGTATGAATACATAATTGTTACATTCTGGCCTGTAATATGTACCCTTTCAAAAACTATTTCCATTTAAGTTATAAATTCACATGCATTATTTTACTGAAAATTTGGATGCAATAATGATGGATAAATCTGAAAAGGTGAAGTCTCATATTTTAACTCTTAACTGATTTGAAAACCACTTTTGAAACAAAATAATGACAACACTGGCAGGATTTTTGTATATTTTTGAGGCCAAAAATTCTGTCAAAATTTATTTTCTTCTGATATATTTGGTTTCTGTAGGTATTATGATCCCAATATTACTTTAATTTCCAAAGTATTTGGAGTTTCTGACCATTTTTGTCAAAATTTCAGCTTGGTTCATTTTTTGGTTATCCGAATCACTTTATTCATCTTTAATAATTAAGGAATGATATGAATAATCAACTACTCATCTTCAAAAAAGGAAGAACAGATTGCTCACTGTTCTTTGGCATTGGGAACACTGCATGTCGTGCAAAGCCTTGCTAGCATCTGTTTAAAATTATGAGCATGGGTGTATAATGAATTGAACCATGCTTGAATCAGCCCCTTTCACTGAGTAAATGAAGACTTTGGAGAGTGTCTAGAAAGAGCTATAGTTTTGTTTTATGACCTACACTTTGTCACGTCATTGCTACTTGAAGTGTAGAAGGGAATCTAAACTAGGAAACTGAATGCATCCTAAAACTTTCTCCTTTGAAGTATTAAGCATCTGATTATTTTAATAAAAGCAAAAATATACGTATTGAAACACTTATTTTTTTATATATAATGAAATAAGTATTGTGATATTTTTTTTATGCCACCCACTTTTTAATAATAATGATAGAGGACGATTTACTAATATAATAAAGGGTAGATGGAAGAGGTTTGGTGTCTTCTGTTTATTATTTTGTCTGGTTTGGGGTTTTTTTTATTCCCCAAAATTCAGCTTTCCTTTGAACTATGTCTTGTTCGTACAGGTAATCCATGTAGAGTAGATGCTGGTTTTATAAAGTAGAGTAATACATTATACTTTAAAACCTAATTCTGCAAGCATATCATCATGAAAAGAATCCTCATCCCTTAAGGACCTCCTGGCAATATTGAGCATTTAACAAAAAGGATGATTCTGTTATGATAAATGTATTCTAAACGGTATATGAATTTCTGACTTGATACTTTTTATTATTTTTTAACCAAGGATGAATATGCAAAACGGTTTGTCTTAATTTCACGTGGAGGACTTTTATTAATTTTTTCATATATAAAACTGTAGGAACAAAATTAATGTGGAAATAATATTTTCAAATTAGATGCCAAACTCAAATTATTATAACCACACTGTAGAACCTTAATGTGTGTGATTTAATTGCAAACTTTAATTTCTATAATATGGGTTTGATTTTGGTTTTCATAGAATGTTTCCAAATTGTATCTGACATTGTCGTCTGGCCTTTATTATAGTTACTTGTTTATTACTCCTTTCAGAAACAGTACCTCTAACTTTTTCCTTGAATAAAAAAGAAATGAACTGTATAGTAATATATAGTTTTATATGATACATATGTGTTTTCTCTTTATCTGTCTATTGATGTTTATTGATGCTAGCTTGTGAGAGAGGAATTGAGAGGTTGATGGGTTGCTTGACTGGTTATTGTTACACATTATTAACCCTTTACTTGTGTTGTTTTTCCATGGTCATGTTGGTTTCCATTTCTTACATATGCTGCTCTTGATTAAATCAAAATAAGATCTAAGTCAAAACAAAATGTCCATGCAAATCATCATCAATATGCAATATGCTTATTGATACCCTGCTTTTCTCTATTTCAATTATTTATTTTAAATGATGTTAAAGATCTATATCTTTTTAGTTTTAATGTCAAATTTAACTGAATTACTTTATCTGAATACAGAACAATCCATTATGAGACCCAGAGACAGAGATGAAGTCCTAGAAATTTTTGATTTCAGCAGACTTCAGAAGATTCTTCAGGCTGATTTTTCTAAAGCATGAATATCTGACTTTGTTAAAGGTTTATTTATGTCCTTATTTAAAGAACGAAAGAGGACACAAGAAAAGAATATATATCTTTTCAATGTTAATACTTTAACTACTCTGTTTTATCAACTGTATCTCTGAAATAGGATCTAGAAGCTCAAATCTAATTGTGCAGACCACCCGTACATAATGAGGTTCAGGCAGACCTGAACTTGAAATAGTAAGCAAAGCACGTACCAATTTTCTCATCTTTGTTCTTTAAATTTTGGAAAAGTGAGGTTTTATTTTTCTAGGCTTTTCTAATTTTATTTTTTATTGATTTGTTAGATTCATTAAGGTGTTGTTTCTGTTGTGTTCTGGTTGTTATTACTGGATTCTCCAAGGTAATAGCCTATCGTGTGATTGAAATTGTACCACCATGACACCAAGATCCTCAAGAATAAAAACCACCAGAGTAATTGATGCCACTATAACAGCAGAGAAGGAGAAAGTAGAGTGCTTCAGGTTTGGAGACTGTACTAAGTTGGCAGGTATTCCACATAGGATATACTCTCCTTGCTTTGCCCCCAATTTAATACATATTCAAGCTATTTAGCAGTTACTATAATTTCTGAGTTATTAACAATAACATCAGTTAGAAGAGGATTTCAGTTTTCCTTCTAATTCGGTTGACCATGTAGATTTCCATCTGCTTTTAACTCTAATTTCTTTCCTGTCTCAAAGCAAGTTGTTTGCCTTATACTAATGACTAGCTGAACAACTTAATCATAAATAAATCGTTATAGCTATTCAGTGTCTATGAAGTAAAGAAGCAGATATTAACATTTTCTACTGAGAAAAGGATTTTGACAGCGTGGTCAATGGAAAAGGGGAAAATTAATATTTTAATCATGATGTATTAATTTGTTTCCATTTTCTTCTGTTTACATTTCTCTGTTATTGTTTAATTATAAACATAATACAAATAATTTTATTACATATGCATAAACTATATATAACCTTTTAATTTAAAGATGTAAGTTGGGCATTCTAGAAATAAAATTTCATTAAAAGTGTAAATTATTTTTTGTAAGATTTTGGTTTTGTTTCTGAAGACGTATCTGCAAGTTTATTTTGTTTTATTTTGTTTTAATGTTGGAAAAGATGGACTTTTCTCATAAAAAAATAAATATTTTCTGACTATGCCTAAACCAGCCATATTCTGATGTCTGTACATTAGTACACCATTTCTTAAATTGGTTCAAAATATTTTAAGAACTAAAACAACTCTGAAGTTAAAGCTCGACCAATAGGAAGTGCAGAGCTGAGGAGGAAAAGAACAGGATGAAGTACCTCCATCTCTTACTTCTTAGAAAATGTACCAATGGGATCAAAATCTGTTCGGGATCAAAATCTGTTCAATATCAAAGGTTTTCCAGTCTTTGAATAGGAACTGAGGCATCTTAACTACATGCCAGCATTATGACAGAGCTTCTGGAGTCATGTGATTACACTTCAAGGTTAGTTTTGGGGAAAATATTTCTACCTCTTAAAGTTGCATTAAGAAACTTAAAACTGCATCTTGGGCTGCGTCAAGAGAAGCGTGGCCAGCAGTTTGTGGGAGGTGATCCTACCCCTCTACTCTGCGCTTGTGAGACCCCACCTGGAGTACTGTGTCCAGCTTTGGAGTCCTCAACACAGGAAATACATGGATCTGTTGGAACGGGTCCAGCGGAGGACCACGAAGATGATCAGAGGGATGGAGCACCTCCCCTACGAAGACAGGCTGAGAGTGCTGGAGCTGTTCAGCCTGGAGAAGAGAAGGCTCTGGGGAGACCTCATAGCAGCCTACCAATATCTGAAGGGAGCCTACAGGAGA
>JAOXJK010000001.1:161886805-161925718 GCA_025774025.1 Xenus cinereus
TTTTTGGTGTGGGGTTTGGTTGGTGGGTGGTGTGTGGTTTTGTGGTGGTGTGGGGGTTTTTTGGGTTTTTTTGGTTTGGTTTTTTTTTGTGTGGTTGGACTCGATGATCTCAGAGGTCCCTTCCAATCATGGAGATTCTGTGACTCTGTGATTCTGTGATTCTATGACTCTATGATTGAAAACCTTTTACACATATTACCTGTTCATATAGATACAAATGCTCTTGGAATGACTGCTAAACAGATATAACTTGAATTGAAATTATTTAATCAATTTTAAAACTAAAATTAGTTTGGATAATTTTCTAAGTCATAAAAGATAAAGAGTTTGACCTTGACTGTGAAATTGGCAGAGAAAATATACATTAATGTACACATTTTCACGCATACATGTACACAAAGTACATAATAATTGCAGAATGGAATGAAGTGAGTGAGAGTTTGGAATAAAAACAAGGCAATATACAAGTTCCTATAGATTAAGGACGTATTTCTCTGGTGGGTGTTTTGGTTTTATAAGTGAATTAACCTCTAGAAAGAAAAACATCATTTATAATTAAAGGAATCGATGTCTTGACAACTCAGACTAGAACTGTAAGCATAATAAATAGCTTGAGAATTTTACCCATGAACTTCATCCATTAATTTAATTCAAAGAGCACTTTATATTTATTAACAAGTATCCACCTACATCTTTGAATTAGTAGTTGATCTTAATAGCAAAATAATTTTTCTCATTGTTCAGTACTCACAGAGTGTAACCTAATAGAGTTGTTCAGGCTGCCATTGCTATTTTTGCCTAATTCAGAGTAGTTCTTTCTGTTCTTTCAGAATCACTGAATTACAGAATAGTAGGGGTGTGAAGGGACCTTCGGAGATTATCTAGTCCAACCCCCCTGCCACAGCAGGTTCACCACAGAATCTAGAGCAAGCTGGACAGGAATGCATTCAGGTGAGTTTTGAATGTCTCCAGACAGACTACACAGCCTCTCTGGGAAGCCTGTTCCAGTGCTCTGTCACTCTCAAAGAAGTTTTCCCCATGTTGAGATGGAATCTCCTGTGTTCCAGTTTGTGCCCATTGCCCCTTGCCCTGTCGCTGGGCACCACTGAGATAAGCCTGACCCCATCCTCTTGATACCCGCCCTTTAGATATTTATAAATATTGATAACATCCCTTCTCTTCTTCAGGCTAAATAGATTCAGGTCTCAGCCTTTCCTCCTAAGAGAGATGGTCCAGTCCCTTGATCATCTTTGTAGCCCTCTCCTGAATGCTTTCCAGTAGTTCCCTGTTTTCTTGAACTTGGGGGCGGGGGAGCAGAACTGGACATAGTACTCCAGGTGTGGCCTCACCAGGGCAGAGTAGAGGGGGAGGATGATCTCTGTCAACCTGCTGGCCACATTCTTTCTAATGCACCCTAGGAGACCATTGGCCTCCTTGGTCACAAGGGCACATTGCTGGCCCATGGTCAACTTGTTGTCCATCAGGACTTCCAGGTCCCTCTCTGCAGAGCTGCTTTCCAACAGATCAACCCCTAACCTGTTCTGGTGCATGGGGTTATTCCTTTCAAGGTGCAGGACCCTATACGTGGCCTTGTTGAACTTTATTAGGTTCCTCTCCACCCAACTCTCTAGTCTGTCCAGGTCTCACTGTATGGTGGCACCGTATGGTGTGTCAGCCACTCCTCCCAATTTTGTATCATCAGCAAACTTGCTGAGGGTACACTCTGTCCCTTCATCCAGGTCATTGATGAATATCTTGAACAAGACTGGACCCAGTACTGATCCCTGGGGAACACTGCAAGTTCCATGCCTCCAACTGGACTCTGTACTGTTGATGACAACCCTCTGAGCTCTGCCATTCAGCCACTTCTCAGTCCACCTCACTGTCCACTCACCTAACCCACACTTCCTAAGCTTATCTATGACATCTACTTGATGTATTATAAGGATCTATTTGATATCAGAAATAGTCTGCGGTCTGGACATGGGTCATAAATTACAACACATCCAAATGCAGTTGCTATCTATGTGCATCTCATTTGCTTTGTGTTTCTTCATTACTTAGAAGTCCGTAATAACAGGAAATTGCTGTATGTTGACACCCTACCCCTTGACCAACGTTGTTGGTGTAGACAGACTGCTGACACCCCACTTCCTGACACTCTGTCCCTTGACTGACGTTGGCAGTGTAGGCAGAATGCTGTCCACATTGTCCATTTAAAGTATCATCTTCTCAAATCACATTACCACTGACGGAGACGAGGGGTGGTGGTGCAACTCTTACCTGCATTCAAAAGGCATTTACACAGTTGGCTGTTTCTGTTACTGTTGCTGTCAGATGACCCGGACATCAAGTCTCCCTGTCAGTCTAACAGTCACAGCATCGCTTCTGACCCTATATTTGATATTGAGTCAGCATACATACATTATTGCTTGTCTTTCTTATTGCTTCAATAAAGTTTGATTTATGAAGTGTTGTCAGAATCATTACTGTGTGTATCCATATGTTTATGCTCTTCCTGGACAGAAAGGAGAGGAGATTTGAGATCCTTCCCTCTCTCTCCCTCACGACCACCAATTGTGTATATTTGGCAAAGTCATGGGCAGTCAAAATCATCGGCACAATTACGATTCATAGCAAAAGATGATACCTGAAATTCAAAACCAATTAATAAATGTAAGTTGCTGAGTTTTCCTATTAGAAAAAAACATAGTGTTTCTTTGAATATCCCATGGCTTGTATTCATTTGACTTACCTGGCTGCAATGTATTTTTCCTGTTAATAGGATCTTGCCATGGATAGGAAAGGAAAAGAAGCAGTAGTCACAAAATGTTTTACTGGATGTGAGATAGACATTTAAAAAACTATTTAGAATCCATGTTAGTTTTGGAATTCACTAATCTGGTGAATATAAACAAATTCATAAATTTGTTTCCAGCATCTTATCTATTTTCTTGTACTGATAATCAAGACATTAAATCTGGCATATATGAACGGTTGCTAAAAGCTCTCTAAGTTTAATTTTAAAATACAAACTAATTGCAAATGTAAAAAAAGAAAAAAATCCCTCATTAGAATTATTTTTTAAGACTGAAGAAAAAAAACATATTCAAACATCGCAAGAAATTTTAACAAGTATATTTTTAAAATTATGTATTAAATTTTACTGTTTATGTAGTAGAGTATATAGTCAACCACTTTCTTTAGTTACCAAGAAAGTTTTTGTTCTTCCATTTGTTTTAATCTTAGATGTAGCAGCTCTGCTCATCCATGTAAAAGTGATTTTATAAGAAAATATTGAATTGATAAAAGAATTTTAGGCACTGCAAAACACATAGGGATGATTTCCAATTAAATATTTCTAGTGCTGCTTTCCAAGTTAAACAATATTATTTTAATTTGTTTCTACCCAATCAGACATGAAAATCAATATCATCCTTCATGTTCTTTATTAGAGGGCTGAGAAAACCAGTTAAACTTCATTGGGTAATTACACAGAATAAGTCAAGCTTGAACTGTTATCACTGTATCATTATCTGAAGAGACTAAAAAAGCGACTTTACTGAATGCAATAAAAGAAAGGAAAATGGTTGTAAACAGATGAAAGGGTATAACACAAAGACTTACTCCAGGAAATTAAAATCCCCCACTAAAAAAACACGAAATAAAAATAACAGGTTCCATAGTGTGATTTAAAAATGCAGTTAAAATTAGGTATTCTCATCTGAAGCCAAAAGTTTGGCCCAAAAAGTAAATTCCATCCCAAAGGTTGCACCCTAGTTATACATATTGGATAAAAATGTACACATATCAGAGAAAATCAGCCCCTTAATTTGGTTCCTATACATTTTATTCAAACAGCTATGCATAAAAAATGAATATGTTGAGCACTCTGGGTGATATATATGTATCAGTCTTTAGATTATGGCTAGTTGTATCTATTTCCTGCCCTGCTTTGCTATTGCAATATACAGTTGGGAAAATGGTCACCACTGAGATAAAGTAAAATTGGGATAAAAAGAGCTTCTTCTGGCAGCAATTTTAGAAATATTTGTTTACAACATTTTGCCAAAAGAAAGCTGAAAAATAACTTTATAAAACTACCTGAAAGGATTTTTTTATATAATTTTGGTAACAGGAATGCACAAGACTATAGACCAGATATGTCTTTCTCTCTGATATATTGAGAAAGGAGCAAATATTTCATAGAATCTGGTGAATGGGTAAAAAATGTCATGGTTTGGGCTGGACTGGTTACTAAAACAACAGGCTAAACCGAAAGACCGAGTAATATTCTATTTTTAAATGTTAAAGGGATCTATTGCCTCTTCAGCTGAAGTGCCAATGATCTGTGGCAAGAGAATTGACCTGATATGGGGCAAAATTCTCCTTACTGGACTTTAAAATTGAATCACTTTCAGTGTATAAACTCTTCAATCTGGGTTTTTACTTATGTCCCAGCATGTATTACTGTTAATGGAGAAGCAGGTCTTGATGCAGTTACATATAATTCTGGTCTCTAGTAATATCTGAGATACACTGAAGGACACTTAATGTCTTCCAGTACCTGGTCTAGAAGGGCACAGGTCTCCTGAAGGTCAGATATTGTTTTCTAACTACCAGGTCCAGATGATGATTATAGTCACCAGAGAGCTAGGTTTGAATTCAGCTGCCCACACAAAGGCATGTAATAAATTCTATATGTTTCAGGCTGACTTTGGAGTCATTATCAACAAAAATATTTTACTTTCTGACAAGAATTAAGCACCTTCCTTAACCTAGTTGTCATTCAGAATAAGTACATGACTTCCTCCAAACATCTAACTAGTCTGGCTCTAGCTTGTGAGGGTGATAAAAAGACAAACATAAGGAAGTCAAATAAGGACCTTTGAGTTGGAAGTAGTCACAAGGTAGATGTAACTGTTACTCTTAAGCAGATGTGCTTAGTGACATGGTTTAGTGATGGGTTTTTTTATCAGAGTTAGGTTGATGGTTAGACTAGATGATATTAAAGGTCCCTTCTAACCTAGACAATTCTATGATTCCATGATTCCGTGTAGAATGCAGCTATGGTATTTTATAGATGGAGAGGAAAACAGCTTCCTACTCACAAAGAGGGAAAAAAGGATTTAGTTGTTGAACACAAGATGGAGGTGACAGAAGAAAAATTGAAATAACTTACCTTGGTTTTGTTAGTATTTCATTGTTCTTTTCTGCACTCGGTTGACCTCAGTGTCCTCATATTCCTGAATCTTGCAACCCAAGGAAATGAAAGTTAAAAAATAGTGGCCTAATATAGGTGCCTAACTTAGTTATTGCCACATTGAATTATTGAGAATCTGATGTCATGCCTGACTGCCTTAATTTTTTATATAACGGAGAAATATGAGAGGCTCTGAATACGCACATAAGGCTTATAGGTGTCTACTTTTACTTCTGTTTACTCTGTAGAAAAGCAATGTAAAATATTAGACACCCCTGGGGGTTCTATCTGCTTACCTGTTTACCTTACCTCTAGAGGTGGCAAAATTGTGATAATAGCTTTATGTACTTTTAATTATTTTTTTATCTTGATAAAAGCATTTATGGATATGTAGGATATGGAGGTGTCTCAATGTCTATTAAAGTCTAAATGGGTTCTTCTACATTACAGGGTTGACGGGCGGTACTGAATACCAGGCAGCTGTCATCTCTCTTCTTTTCAGAGGTGGGTTGGGATCAGGCAGGTGCCTAAGAAGCAAAAAAAAGGACAAAGAAAATAAGAAACCAACTTGCTTAGTATTTGGGGAATTGATTCATCGTGGATCAGAATATCATGGATAAGATCCTGAAAAGAAGGTTTGGAATTCATACGAGCACCACTGAAGTTCTTACTATCTATGACGACTTGCAGCTTGTAGAAGTTTTGGGGAGGACTCAGAGTATAAATGGTTACACACTTAAATCTGGACAACAATGACATGCTAGGTACAAGGAGAAACAGGACTTCTTTTTCACATTTTTCAGAGCTATAGTGCCTAGAGGAGTTTCAAAGTAAAAAGTTTCATAGTAAGTTTAAACCCTATACAGTTGGGTATTGCTAGAAATGAACCTAGAAACCATTCAAAGCTTATAAGTGTAAATATTTGAATATTGCCTAGAATTTAGTCTCTCTGTCATTAATACCCCTGCCCCAGATTGTTTAGTATTATATTGTTCACTGTTATTGCAAGAAAAAAGTTCCTTCTAAAAAAAAGAAGAAAAAAATCCCTTCATAACAAACGTGGTAAATGAATGAGTTTCGGTAACTCTGAATGTTGTATCTTGTCACTCTTTTAAACATGCTGGTGATATTTATCATAAAGACTGAATATTTTAAAAAATATTACAATAAATTAAGGCATTAAAGTTTGAAATCTAACATAGAAAGAAATATTGATCCAACAGGATGAATAGTAGCTTATTCTTTATGCAGACTTTGATCTCAAATTCTTTGTCTCCACTGTATTTTAGTCATATCAGTTTTAGCATTTTGGTTTTCTAATTATTTAGTAGTCTGTTTTATTTTGCTTTGACAAGATTATGCTCTGACAGAAAAAAGTAGACAACTGCTGACTACATTTTGAAGAATAAGCAATAAGTTCTAGATAGAGAAAAAAATAATCTTCGGATCTCCTGAATTTTATTCAGCCTTCTCTATTTTTTTTTACGATATCTTATTTCACATGGGTTTTACAAAAAGGAATGAAAAATCCAAGTGCTAAACATTACTGACAGCTCTTCTAATGTTTAGATTATTGCAAACATTTCCCAGTACAAAAAAAGGTGTTTGTTTCAACATGCTATTTTCTCAATTATTTCTTAGCCATTAAGGGGCACATTTGCTTTATATTACTCTCTCAAAAAAAAAAAATCCCAAACACACACACATACAAAAAAAAAACCCAAACCAAAAAATCAACACATGTTTACAGTCAGTTACATCCAACAGATAGTAGAGTACATAAGGGACAATTTTTTCTTCTTGCCACTTCAGTTTTGCTTTCATGGAGTAATGAAGTGACAGCTATACTTACACTTTCATAGAATCATAGAATGGTTGGAGTTGGAAGGGACCTTAAAGATCATTGAGTTCCAACCCCCCTGCCACAGGCAGGGACAACTTCCACTAGAGCAGGTTGCTCAAAGCCCCATCCAGCCTGGCCTTGAGCACTTCCAGGGATGGGGCATCCACAACCTCCCTGGGCAACCTGTTCCAGTGCCTCACCACCCTCACTGTAAAGAATTTCTTTCTGGTATCTAATCTAGATCTCTTCTCTTCCAATTTAAAACCATTTCCCCTTGTCCTGTCACTGCTCTTCCTGGCAAAGAGTGCTTCTCCGTCTCTCCTGTAGGCTCCCTTCAGATATTGGTAGGCTGCTATGAGGTCTCCCCAGAGTCTTCTCTTCTCTTCTCCAGGCTGAACAACCCCAGCTTTCTCAGCCTGTCTGTATAGGAGAGGTGCTCCATCCCATTTCATGAACGATAAACAATGTAAATTCTAGTCCTTCATTCCAGCTGAGATGTAGAAGAGGGATGTGATAGAAAATAATTCTGGTTTTCAGAAATTTTTTGGGGGGACGTGGTTGTTGTTTGGTTGCTTTGCTGGTTGTTTCCCCAACCCTCACCTCTCTTCCCACTCCCCGAGGATATTTTTTTCTTCCCTCTGCATTTTGTAAAAAGTTGATGTAGGGCTTTGGGGATTTTTAATCCATCATGCAGTTCCAGACACCAGAATGCCACAAACTCCGTCAGTCTGGAAATCCAAGCCAGTGCTTGGTTAATTGGACAATTTTAATGACATGGATATCTCAAACCAGGCTGCAGCAATAGCCTATAGGGAAGTTCTCCCAGATAACTTCCACTAATTGTGGCATGCTAACAAAATAAAATTATTTGATATTACAGAAAAAAATATTATTTCAGCCATTTGAAAACTCTCTCTTGATTTATTACTGAAATACTCTAAGACAACAAACTGAGTAAGACTGCATATATAAATAGTTGACTGTAGTTAGCAGCAGAAAAAATTATGAAGCAAGTTTGAAGGAAAGATTCCAAAAATGATTTATTGTATTGTTAACCAAAAAAAAAAAGAAACAAACCCATTTTTTCCTCTTAATATGTTGGTCATTATTTTCGTTATTATCAAAACCTATGATAGAGTATTAAAAAGCACCATAAACATGTTTCTGTTTAAGTCAGCGGCAAAACAGGATTTTAAACATAAACAAAAAATGTGAATCTATTTTTATCTTTTTTCTGACAAAATGTTAAAACAATATCAAATGAAGTATTTATTTGCTGTTACAATTTTGAGTGGTGAATAATAAAACATTTTTGGTATGTGATGACGGAAGTAGTATATGACATTTAGTCACACTTGCAATGAAAAGTATTTCAGTGTTTAAAAAATAAATTAATCAAACTGAAATGATCATAACATGATGCTATGTGGTAAGCGGTTATATATACATTGGGAATATTTTGTGATGGATTTCAAATATCTTGTGAGATCATTGTTGACACAAGCTGATTAGAAAAGCTTATAAAAATGAAATAAAGAAATTACAAATGTGCACTCTTTCTCAAGCAGTTTACTTGGCATCTTAATGTTCTGTCAAATAGAGTGAAGAATACAAAACTGTGATGAAATTTTCTAAAAAAATAAAGCCAGACCACATAATGTTGTCTGTTTTAAAAAAGTACTGCTATTTTATGGCAGAAGTAGATACCCAGTTGTTCTAACTCTCATAGAAAGGAATGATAGGACACCTTTGTATGCAACAGAACACTCTTCCTGTTATAATAGCACTTGTGGGTAAATTCTCTGAATGGGGAAGGGCAAGGAAAGTGTTTTTAACGAACTGCAGAGTTTGAACATGAGGTAAGCGTTTTGAAGCTATGGCAGTCTTTTCAACATCCAACTCAACACAGGCATGGATAAGTGGTTTCTCGAAGAACTATGCTAAAAAAAATATATATATATAATCATTTCTACTGAGATCATCAGTCTCACATGAATAATGTGTTAACTAGTGAGTTAATAAATGCGAAAGGTCCACTACTCAGAATTTTTAACTTTAAAGAAGATCTTTTATTGAAATATATGGTTCATCATCCATATATGGTTCACCATACACAGTTTTACTATAGCGATTTGAAGGACTAACTGTAGTGCTGCTGTACTCCAGTAGTGTTACTATAGTTTAACCCTTTTTTTTTTTTTCTGGAGAAGTTTAATTTCTTCAGCATTTATCTATCCATCTGAAACTACAGAAATTGCATGATCTCGCATGCATTGAGCTGTGTGTTAGTATTGAGACAGGCCTTTTTAAGATAAGAAATGATAAACTATCTGTCATCCCTTACTGGCAGAAAATTTAGTGTGATTTGCTTAGTATGAGTGATACTGAAAACAAAAGACATTATTTTTCATGCTAATGTAGATTTCTTATGCCATTTTCAGATCAAACAATGACTATGAGTGTGAAAGAATGAGTGAGTCAGCCACAATCCTAAAAGTCTTTTAGCTATAAAACGTGGAAATCCCTATTTTCCTCCAGTTTAGCTTGTGCAATGGAAAAATGTAAGTAATGCATTTGAGAATACACATATAAGATGTTCTTTCTGAATATCATATACAAAGAAATGTGATTTTCAACATCAAACAGTTCTGTTGATGTTAAAAAGCATAGTTTTTACCATAGATAAGAAGTACCTTCCAATAAAAGCTAGATGAAGTGTAGCAGAGAGCAGTCAAAAGACTTTATAAGCAATTACGTATCATAGAACCATAGAATGGTTTGGGTTGGAAAGGACCTTAAAGATCATCTAGTTCCAAGCCCCCTGCAATGTGTGGGGAAACCTTCCACTAGACGAGGACTCAAAGCCCCATCCAACCTCATTTTGAACACCTTGAACACCAACCTGTGGATGACGGGGCATCCACAACTTCTCTGGGGAACATGTACAGTGCTTCAGCAGCCCCTCACAGTGAAAAATTTCTTCCTGATATCAAATCTAAATGTACCCTCTTCCAGTTTGAAGCCATTACCCCTCATCACTACACTCCCTGATAGAGTCCCTCCCCATCTTTCCTGTAGGCCTCATTTAGGTACTGGAAGGCTGCTATAAGGTCTCCCCAGAGCCTTAGAATCATAGAATAATTTAGGATGGAAAATACCTTTAAAATAATTGATTTTGACCATAAATCAAACACTACAAAATCCACCACTAAACCATGTCCCTAAGCACCACATCTACATGTCTTTCAAAACCTCCAGGGATATTGACTCAACCACTTCCCTGGGCAGCCTGTGTAAATGCTCGATAACGCTTTCAGTGTAAAAAATATTCCAAATATCTAATCTAAACCTCCCCTGGTGCAACTTGAGCCCATTTCTTTTTGCCCTATTTCTTGTTACTTGGGAGAAGAGACAGGTAGTTGTAGAGAGTGATAAGGTCTCCCCTCAGCCTCCTTTTCTCCAGGCTAAACAAACCCAGCTCCCTCAGCCGTTACTCGTATGACCCGTTCTCCAGACCCCTCACCAGTTTTGTTGCCCTTCTCTGCACATGTTCCAATACCTCAAAGTCTTTCCTGTAGTGAGGGGCCCAAAACTGAACACAGCATTCGAGGTGGGGCTTCACCAGTGATGATTACCGGGGAACAATCACTTCCCAAGTCATACTCACCACTTTGTTCCTGATACAGGCCAGGATGCTGTTGGCCTTATTCGGCCACAGCTGGCTCATATTCAGCCAGCAGTCAACCAACACCCCCAGGTCTTTTTCTGCTGGGCAGCTTTCCAGTCACTCTTCCCCAAGCCTGTGGCATTACATGGGATTGTTATGACCCAAGTGCAGGATCTGCACTTGGCCTTGTTGAATTTCATACAGTTGGCCTCAGCCCATTGATACAGCCTGTTGAGATCCCTCTGCAGATCCTTCCTACCCACAAGTAGATCAATGCTCCAGCCCAACTTGGTGTTTGTTTGCAAACTTGCTGGGTATGCACTTGATCCTCTCGTCCAGATCATTAATAAAGAAATTAAACAGGACTGGCCTCAATACTGAGCTCTGAGGAACACCAGTTGTGACCGGCCACCAACTGGATTACACTCCATTCACCACCAGTTTCTGGGCCATTTGCAGACAGTTTCTCCATGATGTTGATGTGGGAAAAAATGGCAAACGCTTTACTAATGTCTAGGTAGACAAAATATACAACCTTTCTCTCATCTGCTAGATGGGTCACCTTGTCTTAGAAAGAAATCAGGTTTGTCAAGCAGGACCTGCCTTTCATAAACCCATGCTGACTGGGCCTGATTACCTGGTTATCCTGTAAGTGCCTTCTCTCCTCCAGGCTAAACAACCCCAACTCTCTCATCCTTTCCACACAGGGGAGATGCTCTAGCCCCCTCATCCTCTTCATATATATGTATGCATATACATACCTACGCACCCCAAATTTTTCAATTTTTTTAAGTCCCATATAGAATTGAAGCTTACAGTAAATATAAATTCTGGATAATAAGCAATAATCTGGCATTCTGTCTTTATAGGTTAACTAAACTATTACCATAGATGTAAAGCTTCGATTCTCAAATGCACATGAGTACTCGCGCACAGAAAACTATTTTTTTTCTGTTTTGTTTTACAAAACACTTCCATCTAAAACTGTTGAATGTAGAAAACAACAAAAAACCCTCCTAAATTTATCACCAAAATTATAGATACACTGTAAAAAAAATAAGGAAAGAATATATTACATTTTTAAAATTTCATATTTCATATTTCACAAAATAATCATATTTCTCAAGACCACTTTATTTTTGTTTGAAAATTGTTTTTGTTTGTTCTAGCTTGAAGCACCTATTTTCTTTCTCTTAACTCATTTATCATTGTCTCTTTATCAAGGACTGGAAGGTGTAATGGTGTAAATTACCTTGACATATTTCACTATACATTTACTGACTTATTTATTAATTTTTTTCATATTATCTTTTGCACTGCTGTTGTTTTAAGCAGAAGTATATATAGTGTTGGTCCAAAGTACAAGGTGTTAGCCACATGCATTTGTGAAGTTAATATATGGGACAGACATGGGGGCAAGAAGATTCTTTTAATAACTTTAATAACCTTTCAAGGGTGTACAAAGTCTCCTCAAAAGTAGATGTGCATTATAAAAAAATATGCATTTCGACTAAGATCTACCTGTACTCTTTGGCAAAATGCCCAGCCTCATCTGTGTAATTCACAGAGGAATACTTCTGTCTCACTCCATAAACAAGCAAGTAAGATTAGATTTCCCTGCTCAAAAGAGACAAAGAAGGTATCTTAGTATAAACACATCTTTTTAACTGTCATTTGATAAGCACACACCAAGCTGGATCAAAACCCTACTTTTCATTTGCACTAACAATGAGATGTGAAATCCCACACAAATAGATATGACCTGAAGTCTCTTACATTCTTATTAGTATTATTGTCCTCCAATTTACCCTCAGAGCCCAAATTTTAAAGGATAGGATTTTCTCCCAAGACATTTTGAAATACATTAAGTGAAGCACTCAGCTCCTCACTGACTGTGTCTCTTTAGTCTGTGAAAATAAAAGAATTCCAGGCCTATCTTTCTGTTACACTCTGGGCAAGTAATCAAACATGATCTGCTGGGATATCAGCCTTTCGATTTGCTGGTTTGAGAATACGTATCATTTTCAAATAAGAAAATGATACGTATTCTCAAACCAGCAAATCAAATAAGAAAATGATACCCTTCAGAAAGTCTTTTCACTTTTTTAGAGAGTGTTTTCAAACCTGCCCAAACTTTTCTATTTTCCAAATGCTCAAGAACTTCTTTGGTTTTCTTGCCAGTACGATCTCTGATTTGCAAGTCAAAAGAAAAGATGTGAGGGATGTTGTTTGAATAAACTGTGACCTTACCAATTAATCTTGGAATTATTTAGTAATGCAGGCTTTTACTCCTTTCCTCACTTCTTCCTTTTTGAGAAAGACTACCCTCAGCCTGTTCTTAGGACACATTAACCTTCTCCACATATAAGGAAATGGAAGCTGCACGCCTGAGTTATTAGACTACTTCTTGCTGTTTCACTGAGACACTATTGTCTCAACCCTTTTCTGATTGCTATTGGGGAATTGCTCCATTTTGGAATTAGAACCTGATGCTTGCTAAATTGTTGGATTGGATTTGGCATACACTAAATCCAGAATTTTCTGTGAGAAGACAGGGAACCTCCTTATACCACTCAAAAATCAGTCTGAAACTTGAGCAAATTCCTCTCTAGTCTTAAGAAAAATAATCCATCAATGCCATAAAATATCAAATAAGCAATAAATAAGCAAAATAAACCCCTGCAATTGACTTTAACCGGCAGATAGAAGAATAATTTATGAGTTCAGGGGTGAGAGACAGGCAAACATTAGCCTCAACTCAATCCCTCAGTCATTCTCCATCACTCAGCCTTAAGGAGATCTTTCAGGAGTGATGAACAGCTCTTTTTGATAAGAAAGCTTTGCCATTGTTTCCTTGTTTCCTCCTCCATCATGTGAAGTTTCAGAAATTAAATCTAGATAGGAAAACAGCACAGAAGTTTTTAATGGATCTGCAAACTTTTTTAGCTGATAGCAAATATATCAGAGTCCACAGTCTAACCAATTCACTTGATACAAAGAATAGATAATACAGATACTAATTATAGATTTTCAGGGTTGTCATACCTCCCTAGAAAAATAGAAATAGCAAGAGAAATTGACAAATAAATGAAAACTGTTAGACTCAGTAACTCTGAGAGCTTAGTATATTCTGCAGCATTGTACCAGTGCTGAAGCATTTCACAAAAAAATAAACACCCTAGTGAGTTATAAATATGTAGCTAATCCGGTTACACACATCAAAACTAATTTTCCTAAGCACTTTGCCTTGAATGAAAGCACATGGCAAGATCCCCTGAAACTGGTTTTCCCTCATGATATGCTAATTTCCAGAATCTGGGGTTTGTGGATAGCTTTATGACAAACCTGGAGATTTCTGGCTATCAGTTTTACTCTTCATATGCCCTACTGGTATCACGTTTTTGGCTCTAGAGGAATGAGTTTGCGTTTGTGCAGATGGCTGACATTGGAACTGCTCCAGAAGAAGGTTTCTGAGCCATGAACAGCACTGGAGGAAACTTAGCCTCTCTCAGCCACAGACTGCAGGCAACTTCTGGAAAACGAAACATGGAAAATGGGTGTCAACACCAAACATCAGGTCATGAATACAGAAAAGAAGACACTAACATATAATCCCTATGAAATAATTGCTGCTTTGTATAATATACAGTAGAGAGGCAGGGGAGAGGAATGGCCAGCAATATTTATTAAAAGAGTCTGAAATTAACCTTGATATTTCCTCTTCTGAAGTGTTTGTTTATACTGCTGTCTTCACAGACAGCTTTTTAACAGCCCATACAAAAAACTTTTTTATTTAGTCATCATATATGTGATAACATTATCTCAGAAAATTCACTATTAGTCTCCCTAATTTATTGTTTTCCAGCATCAAGGTAGTTTCAACTGAACACACAATTTTTTCTTTGAGAAAAAAAAAAAAAGTATTTCAGGCTATTTAATTTCTGTATTTTAAGTTAGATTGTTTCAGAAATTCAGAAATGAATTTTATCTTTCAGTCAACAAAGCAGAAACCAGGCAAACGCTTAGATGGATAGAAAACATACTAAATTATTTTTTTGACCTTAACTCAAATTGTATAAGTCACTGAAACGACTTCCTATGAGAGAGATAGGTTATACTAACAGTGTATTTCTCGATAATGCATTATTCCTAAACATAGACAAAACGCACTAAAAACAGTAAAAATACAGTTTTGATT
The DNA here is from genome assembly GCA_025774025.1 of Xenus cinereus. Lineage (NCBI taxonomy): Eukaryota > Metazoa > Chordata > Aves > Charadriiformes > Scolopacidae > Xenus > Xenus cinereus. Next base: position 161,901,717 of record JAOXJK010000001.1, read on the forward strand.
TCCACATAATGATAGGTGAGCAAAAAGCTGGTAAGTATGGAGTTAATTAGGAAGATATATCAAAGAACAAGAACTTAGCATTCCATTTTCTTGGGTAGCTTACAACGTATTCTCTGATCAACAATAATTCATCTTGCACTATGTCATTATTCTCATCAACAAAACAGGAAGCAAAATACTGTATTTAGCATTATATATTGGTTTTATACAATCATGACAAAAAAGTCTGGAATGTAAAACTTCCACTAGAAGCCAAGTGGTCTCATGTTTAGCTTGGAGAATCAAACTTTAAGTCTGATCATCTCAATAGCTCATCTTGAACAAAGAATAAAGATAGAAAAATGACAAAGGTCAAAGCTTCTGGGAAATGGATTTAAGTATACTCACTAAGGCAAGAAACTCAAAACAAAGCTCTTCTGTTAAAGATGGATGGCAGCAACATTCTAAAAAGAAAGGAGCCATAAGGGCTGGTTTTAAGGTCTTTGGTGTTAATGTGTGAAAAACCAGCACTACTGCACGTTCTTTAACAAGAAAATCCATATTTCAAGTTCCAAGTGTATGGATAGTAGCTAAGTCTTCTGATGAGAAACAGAATTTGTGGTGCTTGACAGACCTTGTCCTCAGGATCCAGACTTGTTGAAGTATAGCATAGTCTAATTTCTGCCTATGTGCCAAGATTTTCTTCCACCAAAAACCTTAAATGAATTGGTGAGAGGAAAAGTGAGAAGACAAGTGAGGAAAGAGCCTTAGGTGATGTCCTACAGGCAGAACACAAGGCAGCTATACACCTGTGCTCCAGAACAGGTTGTGCTTCTCAATTTCACAGCTGAGAAATGAATGTTGCAATTTAGGGAATTTTCTACAGCAGTTCTTGAATTAAGATGATTCTGGACATGTATAATATGTAAAATTTAATTGTCCGATATTACTTCATTTTTTAATTTTTTTTTTTGTTAAAAACTTAATAATATCTAGTGTTAGTTTCAAACCAAGATGCTTGAAGTTCAGTACTAAGAGTACAAAATCTTGCTATGGATCTCACATTTACGCATAAGCAGGCAGTTCTCCCACACCTCATTAAAATAAAATTACTTTTTTTTTTGTCAATTGTATTACATCAAAAATAATCAAAAGGTTTTGATGATTACCTTCTCTTCCTTATAAGAAAAAAATCTATCCACCAGATAGTTAAAACTCTCACTAGTCTCTTCATATAGACACACAAACACACGGAAGTACAGAAAAAAATGAAAAACAGTGTGAAAAATGTATCAGACTAATATTTTACATTATGATATTGTATGGTTGTTCTCCCTTCTTTACTGCAATTTTAATACATGTTTTCAAATCTTGTAGAAATACTTTTATTTGTAGGTTGAAAACATTGTATTCAGAATTCTGAACTTTACATGAGTTTTATGAAGTATTACAGTGAGGAAAGTGTTCTTGCTCTTTGATTTATGTTTCCATTTGTTTTCTTGATGTTAACACAACAATATGCCTAGAATAAATGTGACTCATGTTTGGCCAAACAAATGGGACTCATGTTTCGGAATCTAAGTCTATCCTAAGAGACTGATGTGAATGCTAAGCTATAGCATCATTGTCTCTGTCTACAGATAAACAATGAGACAGAGACACTCTTCACAGTGCCTTGGACCATATTGTCTAAAATCTGAACCAAGGGGAACCCAGATCATGCATCAGCTATGTTTTGTTTGTTTTCTCACAGAAACTGAGCAGTTGGGGATGAAGTTGAGATATAACTGGAAATTCTTTCTCAACTCCTGAGGTGCTCCCAGACCACCTCCCTCCTACTGGCATCTAAGAGCTTCTTTGACCTAATGATGTGTACAGTAGCTGCTTTTTACTTATACCAGATGCAGCAGCTTTAAAGGAGATAATAACCGTGTATAATAGTGATTTAGAATAGTATCTAGTTTTATAGATGACTTAAATTTAAGTTTCCAGGCAAAATCAGAACTAGAATCAGAATACCTATATTGTAACCTATTTAGACAGTAGTTTTCCCTTTCACATTTTCTTACTTATTTCCCTTATTCTTCAGAAATTTTTCATTTTATCATGAAGAAGAGTGACCCCAATTTTCAAAATCTTGACATTCTTAATTAAATAAAATTCTATTTTTGCAGCCATTGCTAAAACTGGCACTGGTTGATGCAGATGAAAGCAACGTTTTAAACAAACTTTTGTTGTACTATTTATTTCCATTTTTTATAATATGGCTTTATAATTCAGTAAAATACTGTGGTGAATACAATTTCTTTTATACATAATTCATCTGCAGCGTTTGAAGTAGCTTAATTTAATCTTGATAATGGAGATCTAAGCAGTTTTCAAAAGGTTCAATCTACATTATTTAAAACAGTTGGCTTAGATTGCAGGCAGCTGCAGTATGGCAAATGGTAATGAAGCAGGGTCTTTCACTAGACTCTCCTGGAGATGTAACTGATGACTGTGATTTCCCCTGGAGTGCACCTTGATAACTGCAGTTGGGTTATACTCCACAGAAAAGTAAGTAGCGATAGCAACAGAGAAGCACTGAGCATTCTGTTGTTCTCTTGACTGCTTCTCTTCTTTGTCCTTCATAACATCATAGCTTCTGCTTCCTAGTGTTTAACATGTTGTCAAGACAACTGATTAGAACAGTATTTCATTGGAGAACATAATGTACTTTAACTACTTTTTGTTGCTAAAAGTATTTTTATTTTTATTTGGTTTTATTTCCTCAATTGAGTCGATTTACAATTTGGATTTCATAGGTTCATTACATTTATTACACAAATCCTACTTCTACGATCTACCCTGCGTGGAAACCTGTGTACTCCTTTAAGCAAGCTTCTAAAATACAGTAAAACAAAGAAGCAAAAAACCAACAAAACAACAAAAAAACCCAACCAAAACCAAGAACCAGATAATGACTGATATTCTTGCAGAAGACCAGATTACTTACTCCAATTTAGTTGGTTGAATTTTGAAAGATAAGTAAAGAGTCTACAGGGTTTAAATAATAAGCATCTTCATAAGGAAACTCCTATAATTTTAAGCACACAAAATTAAGTTTATGATGTCCACACCAGTTACTAGGATTTTTTATATTTTACCTCTGCTTTCCAAGGGGGGAAAAAAAAAACCAACTCCTTAACACTTCCTATATGAGCAGAGTTTACAGCAAACTGAGCTAGAAAGACATCCCAGGAGGAGGAATGAAAAACACTTAGTTATTTATGTAAAGAACACATCATGTGAGGCATACTTGCCATCAATTAACACAGATGTTTAGCTTGAGAAAAATTAAAATGTCAGGGCCATTCATTACAAGTACTGTTTGTAGCAGAAAGGGATATTCATATGATTTGTGATATAGTTTATCTGCAATAAATATAAAGAATGTCAGTTTCTTCCTTAATTATCACTCATTGTTTTCAGTTTCTCTGAACGTGTTCAATTAGAGTTCAACATCTTAAATAAAATTCTAAATTATATTTGTTTAGCATTGTGTTTTGCAAGAAATACAAAAGTATATGCCAATTTTGTGTAGCACAACACGACTAAAGAGTTCTGAGGTAAAGGAATAAAAAAATACACAGTACACACAGAACAATACAGAATTATAGTCTATACATACTCCTCAGCAATTTGTCCATTTTGATACATACAACTGAAATGCTAGATCTCTCTTTTTTCTCATAATTCCATTAAAAAATCATCATGACATAAGGCCAGAGGTTTCAAGGCAATTTTGTGTTTGGGTTTTTGATGTGGTTTTTTGTTTGTTTGTTTTGTTTGTCTGTTTCCTTGATATCTATTTGATATCTGCTGGGGAAAATATGCTTAAAGTCAATATGAACTTAAGTTGCAGTCCAAAACTTCTAGTTTTTACATAAAGTCATTTTACTTAATTTCCCTATATAAACTGAGGTAGTAAGTAACTTATCTAGGTTCAGGAGAGGCTGATTCACAGCTGAAGCTCCTTTCTACAGTAAAGAAAAAGACAAGGATGTATTTAAAAGTGTGAACTAAACCACAAACAAGAAATTCTTTGTTATGCTTCAGGGGACAGCTTAGTCTGTGGGTATAAAACAATATGAGACAGTAGTCTCCTGACACTAGGATAGGATCTTTGCCTCAGGTCTTTTTGCAAAAATCTGTTTATTATCTGTTCATAACAATGAAGTAAAATTACTTTTGTGTATTTCTGTAAACGGACTGCAACATAGATTACCTCAACTCTAATCACTGACATTTTCTCTTAGACTGTCGTGCTCAAGGCCTTCAATTTATCTTTACTATTTGGTTTAAAAAGAATAAATTATGGTGTTTGGTTATAGTCTATAATTGTTTATATATAGCATATATAAACAAGATCATACTGTTTTATATGAATGGATGAAATGTGTGTATATATAGTGTATACAAATAAGACCATGTTGTTTAATATTAATCCAAATAAGTAAGATAAGAGAAAAAATATTCCTGTTTCCCACATATCAGATGTTTATATTGAAGCACATCTCCTTTAAATATATATTTTTTAAAAGAAATCTGACTGCAGAAAAGAACTGAAGAATAAAACATACTTCTTGTTAACTGCTAAAATGGTTTCTGTCAATGATCAAATTTTCCATCTCAAGAACCAATACTGGCTCATTTGTACCTTGGGCTCTTTAATTTGTCCATTCAAGTTTTCAAGATGCAAGAGTTACAGGTTCTGTGTATTTTCTTTTTGAGATTGTACATAATGAATAAATTCCAATTTATCCAGGTTGGTCTCCAACTTAAGGGTTATATTTTCATAGAATCATAGAATGGTTAGAGTTGGACTCTGATGGAGTCCAATTTATGTTGGATTTTGAATTCCATGCACTTCCCCCCTTTTTTCTTTCTTTCCTTTCTAAAAAAACTATGCTATAAAGGTAGAGAAAGGCTCAGAACACTTTTTTGGCTGCTTGAAGTTGTTTTTTTTTCCCATTAATACAATCAAAAGAACTTCCTTCACTCTGTGGAGCACTGCTAACTCCCCAGCTGAATCATGTCCACGAAGATAACTTCTCTCAGCACCTAGGTCAGCTCCATCATTTGCCTTTTAAGTCAAACCTTCACTATATCTTGCTATGTTTTTGATTTCTTACATTTGCCTATACGTCAGTCAAAAAGCATAGATTCCTATTTTTCTCACCCAGATGATTTAAAGAGGGGCGTGTATTTCCAGTGCAGTCTTTCTTATAGCCTTCCTGATTTTTCTAATTCAACACTGCAGCACTTTCTCATCCAGCTCCGTACTGACTTGACTGAGACACAGAAAAAGTCTTATCTTTAAGGCTCTGTTGGTTTTCTAGCTTGTTTGGGGGTTTTTGTTGCTGTTTGGTTTTGTTTTTTTCCCCCTATACTTCTCATACCAAACCTTGTTCATTATGAATGCAAAAATTTTTGCATATATGAATTTAAGTTTCCTAGTTAGACTAATATTATATATATTACTCCTTAAAAACTACTGCAAAATCGGTATTTCCCTTTTTGCCCCATGTAAGATTACTATTTCTACTATCCCTGGAACCTCAGCACCATACTCTTTTTCAAGGGTTAAAAAGATCCTAAGTTTCTTATTTAGGAAGTAGAACAGCCATCACTATCTTTCTTGTATGAAACCAACCAAGGATGTCAGAAAATTCCCTAGGGGAATTCCCTAGTCACACGGATCCAATAAGCAAAAGCAAGTTGTTTTCTTGAGTAAAATTACAGGCTGTTCTACACTGTTGAAGCTGTAACCATTTGCAGGTAATAATTCAACATCCATTGTAGAAGAAAGACATGATGTTGTAGATCCACAACTAGGGTCATTCCTCAGAGGTTGCTTCTGTGCTCCGCTCCATGGAAGTTTAACATGACATCACTCTTTAAGTAATTTCAGTGTCTTTTTCCCATATTCAGTTTAATGAAGCAAAATTAACTGAGGAAAAAAGTTACATTAGAATACAGCAACAATCAACTGCACTTAAGTGTAGTTCCGACAAGCCAGACTATTATTTATGTATTTTAAAACTAGAGTTTGCTTAGGAAAATGTACTTAATAAATTGGCATGGGATTGCTTTAGAAGTTGCAAACTTGACACTAATCTCAAAGATTAGAAATGCTATTTCCTTCAAGGGATTCAGAACTGTATTAGATGATGTTGTAGGTCTATGTGTTCATTTAAATCAAATGTAGCGAAGAAGGGAGGGTAGAAAAGCAACAAGGGAATATTGCAAGAGAATTTGGAAACTTCTGATGCAAATGAAAAGAGACTGCCCAAAGTGACTCATTAAAAGTTCTCAGTAGAGGCATCCCATGAGGCATGCCACGAGGCATGAGCTTGGGATCATGATTCTGTTGGTTATCAAGCTATAGAGTTCGCTTAAGACATACCACTGACAGCTCTGGTTTTAAGCATTTTCATTTCTCTTTGTTAATACTTTTGATAAGTGAACAATTTTTACAATAATATTTTTAGAATTGCTTCTTACTTTGTCTCCTTTGACAAAGCCTGAAGCCACACACGTAAACAATCAAGATTGTTCCTAGATTAAATCACATTTTGTTTGTTCTTTCTCTAGGCCTTTTAGAAGAAAGAAACTATCAATCAAAACACTACATTTCCCTTTTCTTCTTTAATACAGACTATGTTTATTCTTTTCCTTCAACAACACACTCTGTTAATAATAATATTTGATTTTATAAAGCAAAAAAAGAAAATACTAGGTTATATACAATAGTTAATTTTTGTTAAAACTCTCCAGTGCATTTAATATAAAAAATAAATCTTCAATCATGACTACATAACAACCTCAATAGATAAAGAATACGTCATGTAAAACAAAGAAGAAGAATGTATGTATAATATGTCTGAAAAGTTGGTTTCTCTATCTTTTTTTCATCTGTTGTCTTTGTTATTATTGGTTGTCATGGTTTGGGTCAGATTGGCCAATGAGAATGACAGATGCTCTCGCTCCAAAGGAAGGAGGAGGAGACATAGAGAGATTTATGAGTTTAGAAGGAACTAAACTGCTTTATTGAAAATATTAATAAAATAATAAAAAGGAAATAATGAAATAGATACAATATATACAAAACCGTATCAAGCTCCCAGGATGATGATCACATCACCAGCAGGCACTGGGAAAGTCCCAGACTGGACCCGGTGATGGATGGGAACTAGATTCCAGCTCTGAAGTCAGGGACGCATGGATCAAGACAAACAGCAGATGAACAGAATCCTCCTCAGATGCCAGCCATTGAAGAAAGAAGACTGACCCCTTTGATCCCTCAGCTTTTATACTGAGCATGGGACAGATGGGATGGAATACCCTGTTGGTCAGTTTTAGATCACCTGTCCTGTCCGTTCTTCCCTTCAGGTGCGACCTTTCTACACTTTTCCTCTTCCAAACCTCAAGGGGGCAAATAACGAAATTAGCTGACCTTGGTTGTTATAGCAATAAGTATAATCAAGAACATCTTTGCATGCTATTCTTTGGCATTAACTATAAACATAGGTCTTTTCAGCCCGAGAACAAAGAGTTTCTGCGCAATATGCTGTTAACTTCAGAGAGCTAGAAGAGGCTTAGCTAAAAAAGTGAAAATACTGAACAGAGTTGGTTCTGTTTTACCTTAAACCAAGTACTATTTCTTTTTTCTGGCTTGGAGAAATTTAAAGTTCTGAACTAAATCTAAAATGGTTATTGCTGGCTTAACCTGGAACAACTATGCCATTTCCTTGTAGTCACTATAATGCTGGATCTTGGAGTCAGAGCTGCTTTCCAAGCTAGGAAAGATTTCCCTCTAGGGTCTTTTGGAGGATATTGCTGCAGGAATAGTCAATGGGAAAACCAGAAGATAATTCAGAGATAACTTTTAGAAGAAGCATAAAATATAGCTCCAAGAAGGATTGTATGAACCACTCTGAAACTTGGCATTCCAGAACATTATGCTTTTTTATCATTGATCCCTTGCTAATAACAAGACTTCTCTTTTTTTTTCTTTTTTTTTTTTAATTAATCTTATCACAATATTAGAAAAAGTTCATATATCCTGATCCCTTTCTGATCATATAATCGTTCTATTGTACGCAGGATAATACTGCTTATAATGCTAACTGGAGGATTACTGGGCATAGGAAAGGGAGATATTCTAGTCATCACAGTAGGTTTCCCACTTACTGGATATATTGGCTATCCTGGATACATATATCAGTCGTTCTGCATGTTCTGACACAGCCAAGTAAACTTTGAGAAGGGTAGTGATTGAATGAAGGTATTACTACAGACAAGGAAATATTTCTTTACTACTGTTTGATCCCAAATTGCTCTTGAATAGGGGGCACTGTGTAAAATGGAACTTCAGTAGCTACACAGGCAACTTATAGGTTATGAGCCATAAGTTGAGTACATCTGAACCTAATTGGAACAAATTAGGACACAGATGATGTATGCAGTTTTTCTTTGTAGCTGTACTTATGTTAGCGAACCACACATGATCAAGATGTGGACTTGAGCATTGACGGGCTGCCATATATTAAATTTGTTTGTTATCTTGCTCCCTTGCACAGCTTCAGTCCACGATGGCTAGCAATCCCCTAGGCAATATAAGAATCATTCTCAAGATACATTATGAACAGTACCTCGTGCTCTGTAGGTGGGGACAGAGAGAAAAATTAGTCCTATGTAAAAGACCTATCCTTGATACTTTCTGTCAAGGAACTTATCTGAACTGTTGAGATGATGAAAAACATAGCAAGAGAGTTTCAAAAGGAAAAATTTACAGCACAAAGAAATTTTAATGAAAAGACATATTGTAGTTTGGTTTATGTCTTTGTTCATTAGATATTTTTGGCCTTTACTATGTAATCTTCCTCATTTAAATGTGAAGTTTAGGAAAGTAGCCCTAGAACACCAAGAGAAAAAAAAATAATTAATAGTTCTTCTTTAACATAATTAAAGAGAAATGGAAACACTAGTCAAATTAAAATAAGGTTTAATATTTTACAGAGAAAAGATTATTTTTGTTAAATAAAGAATGATTTCTTAGACAAAGAGATTCCCAGGAACTGTAGTTAGAATATGACCCAACTTTGAAGCAAAGTGCAAGGTTGCAAGTGTATTCTGAATCTGTAAGCTGACCAGTGTAGTCAGAGATCCACAGTCAAAGAGACAAAGAGTAAGGAGTAGCTGAGGCAGCACAAAAATCTTGGTCTTAGAGTAAAGATCTCGGGTCACAGAGCAGTAAGTTGCTTTTAAACCAATAACATGGTCAGTAATTTCCAGATATCCAAGTTTGTCTTTGTATGTGTATAATGTTCATTTGGATCTGTCTGACCAAAAAGAGAATACGTAATACATAATTAAATACATATTAGACAAAGAAAATGAACATTATGACAGAATACAATAAAAGGAAAGTTCATGCTTAGGTAGCATTTCCAACCTGTCTACTGATATCCCTAATTTTGAAAAGACCATATAAAAAGTTAAAAAGCATCTCTGTCTTTCAGCGTAGCTGATACCATATGCAGCGACCAGGTTTCAGATTAGAACTGAACTTTTTATTCTTCCGTAAGTGTGTATACCCTGTAATTTTCTAAATGCTTTATTATCTCATGGTGCAACAAAATCAGGAAGAATCACATGTGAAACATGATCTCAAGTAAAATATGTATGTGATGGACTGTAATTTACCATGGATCATGATATACACTGTGTTTCTGAAGTTCCCTTATCTCAGCTATCATAATAGTTTATTTGTTTAATGCCAATAGCTAGCATGTACTCAGAAGTACAGAGAAATTATGAGAAATTTTCATTGCTAAGCTTTGGGTATTTTTATTCAGCTCTATGCCCTTGAAGAAAAGTTAGAACCACAAAGTCCTCCCACAGTGTGAACATCAGTGAAACCCCAAGCATCACATTTGGTCTAAATTCCAAACTGAAGACATTTCAGTTGATAGTATATGTTTCCATACGCTTAATAAGCAAATTGATCACACTCTCCAAAAATCAATCATAAACTGAATTCTAAATATTAGTTGTTACCCTCAAATTCCACAAAATGTGTTGCTCAGTAAGTATTTATGTGATAGCTTAATTGTGCAGAGATGTTAGCAACTTAAACAACAGAGGAAAATAATTTTTATGTACATTAAAATTCTTTTGTGAAAGCATTATTGTAAGTGTACAATCAACTGGCAACAACAAGCCATATGGTTTCCTTGCTGAATGAGAGTTTATTGATGTAGAACTTTAGTCAGTCGGAATAATCTACATTAATATACGTCATGGAGATTTAAAAAAGCTGTATAATATGGCCTGAGGAAAAAAAAAAAAGCAGAACTGTAACTTTTTCACATGATTTATTTTCCAAAGCCACACAGAGAATACTTGCTTGGAAATCCTACATTAGACAGTCAGAGTATCTTGTAAGCTGCATGCACAATTAGGTATAAACCTAAATGCTTAGGGATAGCACTGTATCAAAAAATAAAAGTCTTTGTCATATTTTAGGACACAATTGTATAGATTGTTCCTAGTATCTAAATAGAAACTCAACTACCCAACCTCCTGTCTTCTTTTCTTTTTCTTTGCTTCCCCTTCTTCTTTCTGTTTTCTTTCCTCTTCCTTTATTACTAATATTAATAATTATGATAATTATTATTATTTCATTGTATTATTAGATTTAATTTCACAACTGTAAAAATTGCTCATACAATCTTAAGGACATTCTATATATAGATATACTGGTATCACTAGTTTAGTGCCATGTAAGATAAAATACGAACTTTTACGTATAGAGTTCAAAAACTATAGAGACTTTTGCTTTATTCTCTGCTGAAAAACTACAGGATTAATGATGCACATGCACCTAATTTTCTCTGTATGCAATTACATGCAAGAAGAAAATAGCCTCATCTTGAAAATCACTTGATCAGTGGTTCACAAGATCCCACCCGTGGTTTCTATAGAGAACAGGAATTTTACATTAAGATCATGCAAAACCTTGGCGTGCTGTCATAGGTGGTTACTGTTTCACATTTGTTCCTAAATCTGTTTGGTTACATATTTTGACAGATTCCTATGGAAAAACAGAAGAAAACCAAAACAAATCAAACCAAACCAAAACTCAGTAAAATGAAAATAACTTTTCAACCAAAACTCATTGCTGGTCAAAGCAACTCCTTTACTTCAAGAGTCATTGTCTTATTTGCTTCTCTATGTATCTGTCCAGCAGTCTGACTAATTTAAAATGTCCTCTGATTTCATTTATTTCTCACAAGAGTATCAGAAAGTCATCTTTTTCAAAACAACATCAAGCAATGAAAATGTTACTAGTTTTTCATTTTTAATGTAGAATTCAACCTCACAAACTTGCCTTTTTACACAACATAAAGACTGTTTGTTAGCCTACAACTTCATTGATTTATGTACTTGAAACAACAATTATAAAATAGCCAACATATATATGGCTTTCTAAAAAAATGACATTATTCAGACTGGGGTTTTTAACAAATGTAACTCGAGTAATGAAAATGAGTGTGAGAAGTAATGCTTGCATAAAAAAAATTACTTAATGTACAGATAATAAATCTAAACTAGCTTTTGTTTTATTGTTAAAATCCAATGCATTCTGTCTGTAAGTAGAGTTTGAACCACTATTGCATGCCAGATATTTCTGCCAGATAAGAGAGATTTTACAAGCCTTTCAAAAGAGATCTGAAAAATTTTTGTTAATTTCAGTAGTTTAAAAATAGAAGAGGACACCAGTCTTTAGGAGCTTTGGTGTTGTATGCTGCTCGTGTGTTCAAATCAGATGAAGAGTTTGCAGGGAATCTTCAGAATCTTGTGGGTAGCACAAGAAAGAGAATATTTCCTTTGAATTTTACAAAAAGACTAGGTGGGACACAAAAAGTAAAAACGGACGGGTCAGCCCCACAAGAACGAAGAAAAATAAAAAAAAAAGTTGTGCAACTGGAGTCTTTTAAAATTTGCATACATTATGCTGCTTAAAGATGAAAGAATTTGGCCACCCAACAATAGGAATCTTTGCATAACCACAAGAAGCATTGTCATCCAAACCTTTAAATAGCTGAATCTGACTGACCTTTTTTTTTTGTAAATTTTATTTTCATTTTCTGTCTTTACCTAAATCCAATCACTTACTTCAGATAAATCATAGAATCATAGAATGGTTCTGACCTGAGTGAATATATTTTACACTTACAAATTATCTTTGTCCTCCCCATTATGAATTGTTTTAGAAAAGATCCTACAGTAGTGCAAGAAATAATCATTGGAATGCAAAAAGATACCTGAAATTAGCTTTTTTTCTTTTTAAGATGAAGATAGGAACACTTTATGAAGTATCTTAAGCACATATTATGGTCTAAGCCTAAAACTGAGCCACAATATCTTTCTAAGAAATAAATTTCAAATTCAGATACCTAAATTTTGTTGTCTGCAGCAACTGAAGACCAAGTAGGAAAACAGACCAAATCAGATAGTACTAGATGCCAATTTATGAGTAAGTACGGAGAGCTGGTTGTTGCCTGAAAAACAAATGTTCGGCTTGCCAAATGTGCACATCCATATTAGGATGATCTGAACAGCTCTCTTGATTCCACTGAAATGCAGTGCTTAGACCAAGTATAATGTGTATGAAGACATCTAACTAATAGGCAGATACTGTAGACAAGCTGAATGTCTTAATTTGGGGCTGAATTGCTCCCTGGATATTGCTGACTACTTACACTGGAGTGCATATATACAAAGCAGAACTTAGTATTATCCATGATTGTTTGCATAGATCAACTGTTTACAACAACAGATTAAAAAAACACAATACCCAAAAATGCACACAAAATACTACCATTATTAAAGCTTCACCCACACTTAAAGTAATACTTCTTGCTAATCTAAAATCCATATGTATTGCCAAATGAACTATAAATTAACTCCTTTTTCTATTGCGAAAACAATTAAAGATGTTTTGGAAAACATATTCTTCACAACAGTTAAAAATGCCTCAAAGCATGAAAGCATAAAAATGCATGAATAATGAATTTGTACTTGAATTTGCCATTATTTCTGTATTATTTTCAAGTCATAAAAGAAACTGTACGAGCAATATTTGGAAATGGTTTTAAAAGTATAATGATATAATTGGTTTGAACTTTCACAAGCTACCAACATTTGCATACAATAATATGAACCTAAGTTTGGAAGATACTCAGATGAATTCTCCAAATTAATGTGACGATAACTAATAGGTGTTTTCTGATAACTTTTCATTTCATATACTACCTATCATCAGCAAATTTTTTTTAGATAACTGTCTTTTTAATCTTTCTACAAAACAATTCAAGTTCAGTACTGCATTTTTTTACCTAGGAGTTCTTACAAGATAGTAATCTCTGTAGCCTTGAAAGTATTTTCTAGGTATTAGAAGTTGTTTTTCTATATGTTGTTTCTCTTCTGTGATTCCTGTGATTCCTGATTTCTTTCCAAAGAAAATGAGTGTTAGAGATCTTTGATCACTGACTATTGCTTATGCTTTTTCCACATAGGTAAAATATTTTATATTCTGTCTAAAAACTAGAAAACTCTCATCTCTAGTGTGTCAAATATCTTTAGTGTGTCAGTGTGTTAGATATAAAAAGTGAATGTAAAGACATTTTTAAAAGGTTAGGGATGTTGTTATTGTAATTTGTTTAAAGATATACTTTGGGGAAATGGAAATAATGGATTTTTTTTTTTTTTATAGATTATCTCTCCTGATTTCGGGCTGTGGGTTCAGACAATAAAATTAATTGCAAACAGAAATCTTCTCTTAAAAATACCTTGAAATTGATTGGAGGTAAATGTTAGAACATTTTGCAAATTTCCATGGAGATAGAAAATGTTCATGTTTTAAATATGGTGCTTTTATTTCAGTTGCAATTCAGGAGAGAGCAATATCATCACTCCAAGCTTTTAACCATTTTATCCATTTCAATTTTTGCAAATAAAATTTAGGCATGTAATTTAACTGTATACTCTTGCCTGTTTTGTAATAAAAATAGAGATTTAATAGCAGGTGAGTTTGCATCTGTAACAAGCATAATGGATACTGTATTATGTTCTACTCAACAATATTACTACTAGTGATGACCATGATAAAGAAATCATAACAGAACTAATGATATTTAGCTCAAAAAATGTACACTTGGCTCCTTTAAGAGACAATCCAGGAATTAGTAATCCCGTTGTTGACTGCTGCTTTCAAGTGTGCCTTGGTATCCATAGTTGGAAAAGCTTGGTTTTCCTCTTCTTTTATTGATATGGCTTTCTAGCCATTGTACAGCTTTCTACTCATTGTGCATACACACCCCCACCTCCACAGACATAGTGGTGCAACATTCATTAATCCCTTGGGATTAAAAATATGTCAGCTAGGCGGAGGGTAAATACTAAGAAAGTTGGAGCTACTTATTTACATTAAACCTTTGTAACGTGATGACTGAGATCTGTCTGCTAGTCATGTAATGTACTTACAATGGCAGATAAATTTATATAATTCCAACATTTTACCCATTTTTGTATTTTTTAGAGTAAAAAACATAAAAATGTATGCAATCTTTATACTGCTGCATAGAGGATTTTAGTTCCATGTCCTAGTATAATTTTTTTTGGCATTCCATGTGACTCAGTTTGTGTGACTACAGTTTGAAGTCAATGAGTGAGTAATTTTTTACATTCAGATCACAAGCTGAATAAGCAGGACACTTGTCATTTTTAAAAGTTTTGTTAAAAAGCCCTCAAAATTTCCCACAAAGAATTCCAGTATTTATTCTCCTGATTTTTATTTCAGATTACTTAACCAAGTCACATACTCTGAATTTTATTTTTTGGAGTTATGTTTGTTTCAGGAATCTGACACTTTCTTTTTCAGTTTGGAAAGGTTATAAAAGACCTGAAACTAAATAAAGAAGAATTTCTTGTGTTTAATTTGACTAACCAGACAGAATAATGGCATGCTCTCCAGTATATCGATACGAATAACTACATTTTCATAAAAGGGATCTTTGCTTTTACAGCCATTCCTCAAGAAAAATTATAGCGTAGTAATACTATTGTAGCAAGGACGATCTAAGGATAAAAGAAAAATATGTTTCAAGGAAGATATGTTATATCTTTTTGGTCAGCTGAAAAAAACTCGAGTATTTAAGCAAAGACTTAAATGTCTATGTATAAAGGAAATGAAATTTTCTCCAACTAGATTTTTTTCTCAGATTGAGGTGGTTTTATACAACAAATAAAATGACTAATATTAAAAGCTCATATTTGGCAATGGTTTCTTATGGCATAGTTGTTTTGTTATTTTATTTGTTTTCATTCCTGTATAATAAAGATAATTATATTTGGAAAGTAAGAGAGGAATATATTAATCATTAGTCTTCTGGCTACATGTAGTCAAGAGGGGTCTTTTATAAAAATATTTTTTGGGTGGACAGAAATAGTGCATTTTCCAGGGAGATAATAAAGTACTGCAATATTTTAAATGAAATTAAAATTTAGGAGCTTTCATACGAAAATTTTGAGAAAACTAAATTCCTATCTATGATCATTCAAATACTGACAATAAATTGGAAAAATAAAAAATGAAAAAGAATTATCATGTGGAGTCAGTGTTACAGATGGAAGTGCACAAATATCATGTAGTTGCATACAGAATCTTTTTTTTTAAGTGTCTAAGCTGATGTCGATAATTTTCAAAGAATACAGAAGAAGTCGTATCACTGAGACAGTCAGTTAGCCTAACTGCGTAGCTTGCAGTTCAATATGAAAAATGTGAATGTTTATTTATAGAAGGGCATAAACCTGGCATCCTTGTAGGAATTAAACATCTGGCATTGCAGAAAAATTGTTGCTGGCCTTTATGGATTACATATAAGTATTGATGCTTTATGTGCATGTTTCATCTCCTAACCTCCTCTGTGAATGGTGTGACCGTAACCTTCTATTTTGTCTATTGTTTCTAATCTCAATTATTGATCAAATATAATTTATCTAAAAATAAATGGGTCACAGTAGTTTCATCTGACATGCATCTGACATGTACCCATTTATGCATACAAATACACCTGCAGTTAAAAATGAGATGGATGATTTGAATGAAAAGTGGATATTAAAAAGAAAACCAAAGTAAAGACAGGGTAAAAAGTCCTGGGATCATCTAGAGAGCAAGAAAATGGGGAATTAGCTTAGAAATAGAGACTCATGCATATACTGAGTAAGAATGGGTTACCAGGCCACACATACTTGAGTGTATTTATAAGGCGAGAGAGAAGATATTTACCGACACACAGAGTGAGGATGAGGACATGATCCTTGGGGCAGGGGAAAGGATGGAAGCAAGTTAGTTAAAATCTGATTAGTAAAGAAAAAAAAAAAAGTTTGCAACTTAGCAAACATTGTCCAGGCAGAATTTCTTCATGCAAGTGTGTGTATGCACGTGGTATGATACTCATTCTCTCATACATGTGAGACTTTTAACCTACCAGAAAACAGTCGCCTGAAGAGGTTTTGGAGGGAACTTGTTTATTTATTTATTTATTTATCCTTATTATATATAAAGAAAAATAAAGACTTTTCAAGGCAAAGTAATAAAATTTGACAAAGTATCTGGAACATCTAGTTACTAAATTTATTCTGCCACTTTTCTATTTTAGATTACTTAAGCAAGTCACATAGTATCAACTTTATTTTTTAAAATTAAGGAAGGATTTGTATATATATTAAAAAAAAAAAAAGTAACTGTGGTTAGTACCTTTCTAGACGTCCTAGAAAGGAGTGCACCTTCAGTGCCATGCTAATCTTACAAAGATGAAAGCCAAAAATATTTATTGTTTGCATTGATTTTCTAATATTTTTAATTGATTTCAAGTTACTCAGTAATTTTAAATAACTTTTTTAATAACCTTGTGAGATTGGCAGCCAAGTTGATAATTTTATTTTCTGTATAGGAATGTTTAATCTCGGTTTGTGACTAAGCTGAATGCAAAATATACACCAAAATTTCAAGTTTCAATATTGTAATCCACAATTCAAGACCTGTAATACTGGAGATTCAAGAAAGCAGATTACTCAGAAATCCTTAGCACAAAACAAAAAACCACCCACCTTAGGAAACAGGAAACAAAGAGTACCAACTAGTAGTCATAAAACACTGTTTATAAAGAATAAAAAGGTATTGCAAGCGTTAAACTGAATGTATACCATAAGCACATAATGTAAGCACAAACATCATGGCAATATGGTATAATATTAGATATCTTTAATTTATGTGAATCACGTGTTTACCAGAATGTAGATAACTTCACTGTACTTTACAATCATTATTTTGCAATGTGTTTGGCTACTATTTTTCCCAAAACATAAACACAAATCATTATTTTTTACATATGTAATGGAAAACCATTGTCGAGGTTATTAGGTTTTTCCTCCAAACACATTTTGAAACAGTGTGGAAGGCTTAACTACAAGAAGTCGAACAGTGTTCTGGGGTGAAAACATAAAACGTTTCACTGGAATACTTTCACTGGCTTCCTGATTTTTAAGCACCCATGACAACACTGGCACACTTTCAGTTATTGACCTACAAAACTCTATTACACACTACTCTGTTTCTTCTCTTTGCTTCCTGGGTTGTAATAAATCAGATAAAATGTAGAGATATTACTTTAATGTAGCTGGTAAAAACTATGCTGCATATACATATGCTTTTTTTTTTAATCTGGTTTGGGTTTTTCCACCTCCTCCATGAGAAGATTTTTACACTGGTTTTCAAGAAAATTCTCAGACTCCAGTAAGTCATATAAACCTTTCTACAAACTTATGGAAATCTACTTAATGCGCAGCTAAGAATTTTTTCTATTTCTTTGATTTTGCCACCACTATTCTGGAACTTGATGGACACAAACATTTTTCTAATTTTGTACCTATACTTAATTATAAGCAGGTTATATTTAATTGCATTGTTCTTCAGTTTAAAAAAGAAAGATTTCTTTCAGTTTAAAAGAAAGTTTTTGTTCTTTCTTCCTTCCATAAGGTGCTACAGATTGAATTCATATCTTAATCCCAGTTTTTGGAAAGGTAAGAAAATAATATTTGGAATACTGCCCCCAAACGCATGACCCTATATCTGTCCTATTTCTATTCTCTTATCACATTCTTCAAGATCATATACTAGCCCATACTAATGGTGGTTCTTGACCTTGCATCATCTATCTACAGATAAGAACATACCAAAAATTTCTTTTACATAGTGCCTTCTGGGTACAGACACTTCACAGTTTTAAGTCCTTTGACATGCAGACATTTAAGGCCTGCATATTCAAGACTTAGCTTAGCTGTTATATTTCTTAGTATGTCAGACTTTGACTTTTTCTTGAATCCAAAGCTTTAGGTACAGACCTACTTTTCTTCCATTTAATTTAAATTGAATCAAACTCCAACACACAGTCCATGATTAGTTTTTATGGCCCTTCTATAATGTCCTCATTAGAAAAATAAAACCCAATACATGTCTAAAATAGCATCACCTCTTAATGATTCAATAACTATTTGATGAAGAACTGGGTTTTTTTTACTATGACTATCCATCTCCTTCCATTTTTATTATTTTTGCTTTCCAATTAACATCCTATTTCATAAAAGAATCCATATCAATGGTGTTAATTGTCCCTATCACACTACATCACATCCAAATGCACAACAGAAGTCTACCAGAAAAAAAAGAAAAAAAGAAGCTCAAAAGCTCAACCGTGCTAGATTCTGTTTTATCATGATGGGAATGTGTTCTATGAAAGCTAGATGGTTTTGCTCCTTTACAATCTCTCACACCAGTAATATACAACATTGTCTCGTCATCTTATAATACTTATTTTCTTAATTATTGCATATTCTTCAACAACTGTATTATAGACAAGAGAATTATTTAATAGTATTTACAGTATCTACTCAGTGTCTAGTTGTGGTAACTTTTTGTAACTTAACATTTTGCTGCCGAAGCAAATTTCTTCTGGTTCAGTTTGCCCTCAGTCTTTTTTCATTTATGTGTAACCAAGACTGAATGAAATCCGACCAACTGCTGAACTGTTTTTTTCTGTAGTAAAGATCAATATTTATAAGGAAAACACAGATAATTTAAATCAATTTTTAATTAATGCCACTATTAATATTCCTTTATCAATTCTTATATCATTCATCTGATTTCATTTCTCTTAAAAATAAACCTAAGCATAAGATCTGTGTAAGTCTTTCCTTGATTTCTCAGTTTCTATGAGTCATTCCAGCATCAATATAGAAAGCTATTTCTTTATTCAGTCATACAGAATCTGATATTCCAAGTAATTTTTAATAGATACACCCCAGTGATCATATATTCAAAGTCTCAAGACTGTAAATCTATCGCTATCTATAGAGACTAACTCCTTTTACTGGGATTATGTGAAGTTCATCGTGAGACAGGATATAAAGCCTCACGATAAAGAGCTATAACAGTACAGTCATAAGGTCAAGGAGAAACAGAGAAATACACCTTTCTGAGAACAAGAGGTCTCAAAAGATTCCTAAACCAAAATCCACTATATCTAAACAGTTCCTGACAACGTGTAACCTGATCTTGAAAACATACATTGAAGGACAAATTTCAGTGTCCCTTTTGTACTACTTAAGAACCATTTTTTTGATCCCTTGTGAGCATGGGCAACAACTATCTACAAGTTTTGTCCTCTTCAAAATAAAAGAAAAAAAAAAGAAAAATAGTGTATATAAATTAAAAGATTACTTCTTTAAATTAAAAGTGCTTTATTCCACACATAATATATAAATTTATTTCATTTTTTCTTTTTTTTTGTCAAATATGCTCTTTATATTATGCTTTCCAAATTTTCTACAGTATTTTTGAAGTATGTTTTCTGAAACAAATATCAAAACATAACACAGTAAATTAAAACATTTCCTCCTCTGACTTTCATACAAAATAATTGGTAATATACCCCAAATGGTATTTTACCTCTTATTTATTTATTTATTGCAGCAGTATCATGTGGTGAAGCCCTATACTATTTTTAACCTATTTAAAGCCCAGCTCCTCTATTTTGAAATACAACACCTTAGCCAGAACAATTTTATTTTGATATGCCTTGCCTTAGTACAGGAATTCACATATAGTTTTAATGACGTGAATTTGACCATTTTTACCATACTTGTAGCTCCTCATAGATTGTCATTACCTATAAATGTTTTCTAACAACAGGAAAGCTGTTTGTAAAAAGCACTGACTAGAATAAAGTCCAAATGAAACTTTCTTTGTATCCAGCTTGAAAAACTTAAAAAGAATTTTAATTAGACTTGCAGTACTGGGTTTGTTAGGGTTTTTTTTGTTGTTTGTTTGTTTGTTTGTTTTTACATTCATTTCTTGAGCTATTTTAGGTTTTCTTGAAGCCTGCTTACCTACTTTATTCATGAAGTTCCCATGTAGAAAATGTTGAAAAAAATATCAAACCCAAGTTATATAAGTACTGTTGCTGACATTTGTTGCTTACTTTCTCCCTAAAAGAGGAAAATACGCTTGATCGTATATGGTTTCTTCCGAGATTTATTTTAATAAAATTTATTATTGATAGACTGTTCAATAACTTGTTTTACTAATATTCTACCAAAATCTGAAGAGTTATTCCATAATTTCCTGGACTTTTTTCTTTCCTCCTTTTATCATGCTGTAAAGGATTTTCAGATAGGTAGGAATAAAGCCACAGTGAAGCTTTATTCATTGAAAAAGACTAAAATTCAGATGTATTGCCTTAAGCAGAATTATTAAAGTAAAGCAATTTTAAAGGAAAAGTTTAATTTGCTTGCAAAGATCTATCTAATTTTACATATGATGGGGACAAAGACGCAAAATAAAAAAGCTTGTTATGATTCAATACAGGAAAACTATTGTGATCATTGGACTCATCACTCAAGACAAATAAGCTACTTATAAGCTTTTGAAAAATGGAAATAAACTTTGTTTTGGAAAGTTCAGTTTCTTGCAGTTTCTAATTATTTTAGGTTCTAGCACGTAAATCTGCAAAGGTAACTAAAAGAGTCTAAGCATTAAGATTTTGTAACTTATTCTATAGTTTACCGAAGAAAAACACTTTCAGAGTCATATGTCCAAAATGTACAACTTTTTCAAGAAATTGATATTAATCAGTGTGAGAAACTGGTAATTTTTCTTTTGATTGTCTGTCTCAAACAACCAAGCAGATAACTGGGAGCAGTGGAAGGTGGATTCAATCAAGGCTCGCTGAGCATGCTCAAAAAAGGAGTCAAACAGCAGTCAGATATATTATTGGGGATAGCAGCCACCAGAGACCCCCAAGAACTTTCAAGAGTGCCTTACAACACATATGTGGCAAACAGAAACCCTTCCCGCCACGCCAGAATATTCCAGAACACCTCACAGCCATGCACAAGGGTTCCCTGATGTAACCACCCAGTGGGACGTTCCTAAGCACCTGGGCTAGGACAAAAGGAGGTGAGACCAGGTCTAGGTGTGCACCCACCGTCAGAGGAACCAGCCCAGTACCACTGAGATTTATCGCTGGATCTAAGGGTGGTGCTACCTTCCTTTTCTCTTTCTCCCTACTTTTCTTCTCTTTTCTATTTCCTTTCTTTCTCTTACTTAATTGTTAGTTGTTAAGCTTTTTATTCAAAATACCCACTGCACCAAAATTAGCCATGTACGTATTTTAAGTCAAACATTGAATGAAATGTACTTTGGACCGTTTAGGAGCCATCATTGCAACTCATACTCCAGGACTCACCAAGCAAAATGGGATGTTGAGATCTTCTGTCCTTCCTGAGTCATTGTTGTGACTTCCAAGTACTATACAGACTCTTTTGAAAGATCACCTCCTCCAAACCCACCAAGTGGGATGGGACAATCACACTCCGTAAGAACTAAGTAACAGAAGGAGATTGAAAGAGCATTGAAAATTTTCTGTTCAGGACAACTAATTGGGAGGGATAGTGTTAGGAACAAAATGAGATGTGTGCTATGTTACTCAAGACACTGAAGTAAGAAAATGTGTAAGGAAAGTTTCACTAGTGGGAAAGGCTCAAAAAATAAACAATATGCCTGGATTTTTACATGCATAAACCAATTTCAGTGTGTCTATGTTCTTAATTCTCTGACAGTAGAACATGAGAGGTTAAATGATACTGTGCAGTAGGAGACTGTAGATGCTCAGTTATAAAAAGGATGTATAAAGACAACAGCTGCAGCTCTAATATATCAGTTGCATAAAGATAAAGTGGGAAGGAACTTGGCTCTGCTTGGAAGTGGAAGTAGTTGAAGTCACAGAAAGCTTAATTGAATAGAAAAAAAACAGGTATGATACTGTGTTTAAAAAGAACATAACAAGCTATTCTCTAAAGAACAGCAGTGCTTACTTAATGACAGTTCCATTTCTTCAAATTCAGTTACAGAGCATGTTACTCACTTTTGAAGGACAGCATAAGAACACAGATTTTACAACAGTAATTTAATTTACCAAATGGTGCCAATTCCTTAAGTGGGGTACATAAAGATAAACCATTCAGCTTGTTGGCTCTATTTGCAACATGAAGACATAAAAGACGACTTGGTGCTCTGTTACCTCTCAGAGTTGTGTAACAAAACTACGACCAAAACAAAATTTATATGACAATGCTATATTATATTTGAATTCCCTGAACGTCTTAGGGAAGGGTTTTATATTTATTGTCATCCTATTTTCCATCATCTAGGAATGTATTTTCTTCTTTAATAATAACATTAAAACTGTAATTGTGTCAAAATAATTAAACTCAATCCAAAAATTACATTGGAGTAGAAAAAATAACATTTTCAAATCAGAATCCAGTTGCTTACACACTAACTCAATATTTTTGACAATTTCTCATTAATATAGTTACTTGACTAGGAAAAAAGAAAAAAAAAAGAAAAAAGAAAAGAGAAAAAAGAAATCAAAGAAAAAAAGGGAAAAAAAAGTAAAAATAATAACTTCCTCTGGAGAAAGCTATTAGTAATTGCTGTATTTTCAGCAAATAGCAAAATTTTTGTCACAGAATGGTTCATTTAACACTGATGATTAATTAATTAATTGATTAATTTTTATTTTTTTTAATAGATTATTTCAAAAGTACGATATATTGAAACATAGTTCTGTTTGGAAAGGTGGCTATCACTAAGCAGGAAAGTGTTTTGTTGAACATCTTTATTCTTGTGCAGTCACCCTCAGGTCAGGACATAAGCAGGGAACTGCAGCAAATATTATTATTATAATTATTATTGCCAGTACTATTATCTAGTCAGAAGCTGTTATACCAGGTGCTGCGTGAACACAGAACTAAAATATAGACCGTTTTAAAGAGTATTTATTAAAATAAGTAACAAAAAGAAGAAAGGAATACAGACTACTGTCCCAGAATTTCACTTGGGAACATTAATATCACTCCCAATATATTATCTGATTCAATAAAGGCCAAGACACTCAGATCACAGGCCATTATGATCTAGTAATAGCTGAACCATTCTCTTTCTTGGAAATAGTAATAATAATAATAAGCTAACCATATAAGCACTCTTAGATAACATCTTTCAGTTGTACTGGAGACAAAACGTAATATTTTATTCTACTTATTAGAGTCTCAGAAATAGGAAACAAAATAATTGTCTACGCTATTAAGAAAGAACTGCAGAAAAAGGGCTGGTTTTAGGTCTCATCCTGAATGTAAGTCTGACTTCTGTGGGCCAGGTCTAGTCTTCATCTATGTTATATTCTTGGTCAGAAAAACATTTCCCAAGTAGTACTGCAGAAATAAAAGAATTATGATACAAAAATTCCACTCTATGCAGAGAAAAAATCATTGTGTACTCACAATTTTTA
>JAOXJK010000001.1:161931562-161941912 GCA_025774025.1 Xenus cinereus
GGGGGAAAGGAAAAAATAACAAGTATCTAGTAAAGAACCTTTTAAAGAAAAACTATTAATTTATTTCTTTTATAGCCAAATATCAAGATGTGTTTGTCATTTTTACTATTCTGTCTACTAAAAATGTCCATATTGAGTTATTTTTATTTCTAATTTCTGTATTCCTTACATGAAAATTGAAAATCCTCAGTAAAAAGAGTACAAAGTTCCAGATAATTGCTTGCCTTACGGACACAACTATTCCCTTTTTTCTTACCATTTACACCTGTTATTTCAGCTCTGGATGTAGTTTTAACTACCTCAAAGTTGAAATGAGAACCACTTTCATCATTTTTTTGGAGGTAACAGATGCAATCCCCTCTTAAAATGGCAGTTATTTCTTCTGCTTACCTTGTGTTTCATAAGCAAGCTCTGTTTTTCTGCTGCTTACAGTCTGACACAATGCTGTAGCTGCATCATCTAGGTAGGTTGCATGTCACTGTTCTAATACAATTTAAGCTCTTTTTACTGTAAATACTAAAGGAAACAGATGACAACTCTTAAAATCTATTTTATGCCCCAAATGAATCCTCTGTTGAGGCATTCCTTTCAAAGCAGTATAAAAGTTTCTGCAAATATTTACATCAAGTCTTTTAAGCCTTTTTAGCTCCTTATGGTTTTGTAAGTCAGAACCAGTAAATCATTGACAGGTGTAAGCACATAGGAGTATTTTCTGTGAATCAGTTGCTAACATTTTCGTCTTCCTTAATTCCCCTAGGTAAGGAATTCCAATCTGAAGTTGAGGGAAAAAGCAGCATTCTGTCTGTTTCCCATTGCACGTCATGACCTAGCAGGTGACCAAGTCTGCAAGTATGTAGAGATTGCAACCAGGAGTTCATATGATTCTGTAATACACATGAACATGGAGACAACTATCCACTAAATTTCTTTACTTTATTGCAGATTGCCACAAAACTCTCTATCAAGTAAATTATCACAAAAATAACCCCTAGCAACTATACCTATGATTAATAAAGATAATATACCTAAAGTTATTACAAATTACTATTAGTAATCAATCAATAGTACGACAGCAGTTAATAATGCAACCAATTATATAGCAACAACCAATAACAGCAACAACTGTGTAGGTATACTATTACAGGTTACTACAAATTTATCATCAGTGAAGCAACTTACAACTACATAGCAGCAGATATGCTTATAGTAGATCATTTATATAGATATATAATACCAGTATCAAGCAAATTAGATTTCACAAGAAGCCAAAGCACCCTAATGGGGAGGAAAAACTGATGCCAGAGGGGGACCCAACCATCCCAGAGGTGGGAGGACAAAGCAGGCTGGCCCAGAGAGGTACCACTGAAATAACAGACTTCAGTCTAACTTCAAAGATGATTGCAACAAATTTGGCGTCAGGCAGGTGTCCTGGGTGAGAGTCCAAGATCTCATAAAAAGTTCAAGTGAAATTCATCCTCTTCAGCAAAGCAAAAGTATCTGCAGCATGGGAAGTTCTCAGAGAGAGAAGCTTCATTTTAGGTAAAAATTAAGTTCCTTTTAAATCACAAAAACGTAACGTCACCACTTTGAGCAGGAAATAGTTGCTGTTAATTTCTACTTTTCACCTGTATCAGACAATAAATGACAAAGTTTTCTGTTCTTTCAGACAAATTTTATTTTCCCAGGCTGTTTCCACTTTTTCACATGATAAATTGCCATGACAGTTTTTTTGGTTTTAATCTTA
The DNA here is from genome assembly GCA_025774025.1 of Xenus cinereus. Lineage (NCBI taxonomy): Eukaryota > Metazoa > Chordata > Aves > Charadriiformes > Scolopacidae > Xenus > Xenus cinereus. Next base: position 161,933,307 of record JAOXJK010000001.1, read on the forward strand.
CTGATGGTATCTCAGGTTGTGTCTCATTTCTAGGTACCCAGTTGTACCACAAAGATTCCAGCTGCACTTTTCAAGGTTGTTTCTGGTTCCTGGGCCTAGTTCCCAGGCTCACAGCTCCCAGGATGACAGGCAGTTTCTTTGTCAGTATTTTTCACAGACCTTTTCTTCTGTTCCGTATTTTTTCCCCTCTAAATATTTTGGCTGTTCACATCAGCATCCCCACCCATCAACACATATCCCCTGAATCTTTCAAGGTAGCTTTGTGTTAAAACTGACCTTTTCAGCATTGCATGAAGATCAGAGGAGTAAGTGAAAGAGCAAATTAAGTAGCATATCATTAATAATGCTTTCTATCCTAATGAAGACTATGACTCTGTAAAGCTCTCTGACTGTTTCTCTAATCTTCCAGATGGATATACATTTTAAATGGTGCACCAGGGGGCCATAACAGAACTTCCCTTAAATTGTGGATGCTTCATATCATTAATAAACAAATCATGATTTACTTTATTCAACACATTTTAAATGAAAATTGTTATGAATTATTTCTTATTTCAAAGGTCAGAATTAAAGGATTTCTGAACATTCAAGGAAGAAAATGAATAACCTAGGTAGATGAATATCAGTTTAAATTGATATTCAACAGTTTTATGAAGGCCATTTGAATCTAGTTTGCATTTAAAAATTAAAAGGAATGCATATTGTCCCAATAACTGTCCACAATATAAACGTGTGAATAAAAAAGTCAAAAGAGGAATATTAAAGCAAACTTATATTGTATTGTTACGTTGGAATATTTTCATATTGTTACGTAAATATCAGTTAAAATCTGAATTTGGATATGATGGGGAAATTTTTTTATAAGAAAACAGTTTATTTTTCAGTTGTAATAATAATGTTTAGTCGATCAAGAATTTAACAGTGTTTTACTAAAATTTAAAAAAAAAGATGGAGTTTTCTTTATCTATAGCATTTACAGTTCTAAAATCACCATCCAATGTTCTCCCCTTATTCATTAGTATGTCATCTCATTACAGAAAACTGTTGGGTTCATCAGGCACTGTATGTCCCTAGTAGATTCATGCTGACTGTTCCCAAACTCCTTCTTTCCTTCATGTCCCTAGACATAGTCCAAAATCTTATTAGGACTGAGGTTATGCTGACTGGCCTGTGGTTTCCTGGCTCTTCTTTCTTGCTTTTTTTGAAGATGAGGGTGACATTTGCCTGACTATAATCCTGGCTTGACTATTTCCCAAAAGGTCTTACTCTATTTCCTGAATGTACTTAGACAATTATGATGTAGATGTAGCCTAAAATGAGTACTGAACTGATAAAGGCCTTATTTACACAAACAGAGATTTAAAGCTATGTCAGTCTGTTCTATAACTATGTGCTTAGAGACACCTATTACAGTGATTAAAATATTTAGAATGTGAAAACAAAAATTACTGTGCTTGATCAGAAATAATTTTGCACTCTGATATCTTGGATTTCAGTTGTATCAACTAGCTATGTTGACAGTGGTAGCTATATGTCAATTTAATTTAAGAATACACACTTGATGAGGGATGAGATACATTTAAACTTATTCAACAAAAGAAAAAAGGGAGATTACTTTTTTTGTAAAATCATGGACTGTAATAAAGTTTAATATTGTAGTGTGGAAGGACAGGAACAAGAGGAACACTGTCATTATTTATTTGTGTCACTATAATACCATTGATTACACTTCTCTCAATTTTCCTTTCAATGTTAGAAAATTCAGCCACATATTAATTCAATGTGAAGAAATCTCAGTCAAGAACATTCAATATTTTGTGACCAAATAAGAATTCTCTGATATCTTTAATCACTCTTCCACTCACTCTTCTAGAGGTCATTAGAGTGCATTGCTCCTATGAGACTCAGGATGAGAAAGGATCCACTGACAGCATTTGCCAGTGACTCAGCTGGCAAACTGAGTTAGAAACCTCACAGTGCCATCAACACCTGTATCAGAAGAACACAAAGTGCTCTACACCTTCTTGCATTATGAAATACAGATACAGGTTTATGCCTTTTTTACCACATATTAAAGGAAAAAAACAAACCCACAACAGATGTTCCTCTAGTAGCCTACCAACCAAAAAATAACAAAACCAGAGACATACTTATATTTTTTATAATACTTTTTTATTTTAAAGTTTTCTATTTCATATCTGTTGAAACACTGCCATAGAACAAACATTTGCCCTTGCAACACATGTATTACACTAAAGCATCTACTCACAAAGTAATTCTCAAATTTTAGAGGGAATATTGACATGCCACAAACCCTTGTTAAATAAGTGACTTAGAAGAAAATGGTTATTACACATTTATCACCTTTATAATTATATAGATAGGAGACAGATTTGGCTCACATGAGGAAGTGTCTACTGTTTTAGGATATACAGCTGAGACCCAGATGTAGAACACTTACATAAACAAATTTAGAAAAATTGAAGTGATATGTATGGTATACTCCAGATTAGAATTAGGGTAAATGCTTTCATGGAGTTTGCAACAATACAGAAAAATTAAGTTCTAGTGTTTGGGGTTTTTTTTCCCAAATCAAAAGTCTCCTGTAATGTAAAGGTGCTTGCTCATTTAGAGATTATTTTTAGACTGCTTATTTTATTTCATTTTGCTGGATTAAAAAAAAAAAAAGCAGGAATTGGCTGCAGGAAAGTTTTGTCCATCTTTTCTGGTCTTAAGTTCAAAGTAATTATTTTCTTCTTTAGCAATTCTATTATTTTCATATGAGTTACTGAAAGTATGAGTTGGTATACCAGCCCATCATCTATCACACATGTATTTTTTTATTACAGAAGTCTGTAATAAGCCTCTTTACTATTTGCTCTGATTTATTTTGGGACTTACAGAACTATCCTGATGTTATTCCCTACAAAACTTGTAAGCCAGTATACAAAGCCAAGAAATAAAAATGGCAATTCATTCTATTTAGCTATTATATAACAATGGAATTGAACAGGGGAAAAAAAAATGAGAAAGAAATACTCTGTCCACCTGCTCACTTTTACTATGCAAGGATTAGAGTCAAGCATATTTCAAAGCATGATCAAAAAGACTGAAACAGTTGTTATCAACCCTTATAAAATGTCAAAAAATCCTGATTGCAATTTCCAAACTATTGCCAAAGGTGACAGATATAGAGCAGGTAAGGAACTATTCCTACCAAATTACCAGATAGAAGAAGCCTTACACATTTCTGACACTAGTCCAGAGTTTGTTATCTTACACATTTTTTTTTAGATGTCAAGTTTTCATGGCATGTCAGACTGCATTTTCAAGGCTCACTGCCTCTGAAATAGATTACAGCAGATGAACAATACCTTGACTGTAAGCATTAAATTAAACACTACCAATAAATGAACCAATTACCCATGTTAAAGTCTTAGGCTTCAATCTACCATAACATCGCTCCAGCTTTCCAAGCCTCAAGTCCCAGAACATCACTGAGTAGGTATTGCAGGTGTGACGGATCCATTTTTTTTTCTCCGAGGAAACAGGCAATAATGGTGTGCTGAAAGTAACTCACTATATATCTGCCTGATCCACTTTCCTGTTTGGCAGTACCCCTCCCCTAGAAACTAAGTCACTTGATCTGACTCAAGGAAGTACAGCTGCTCAGAAAGCAAGAGAGATTCTGAAAAACAAATCTCTTTCCTCCCCTGTTACCTGATTTTCCTATGCTCTTTAACCTTAACTGCTTGCCTGGGAACACAGTATTCAAAAAATTGCTTCAAGTAACATTATATTTTGCTTCCTCTGTCAATCTGGATTAGAGTTCTGGCCACCCAAGTCTGTATTTTTAATTAAATTGATTAAAACCATTGCTGGTGCCGTTGTGGGAAAAATACTGCTACAAGCTACGGGTTGGACAGGAATTCTCTATAAAATCTCCTCTTCTTTATATAATAATTCTATTCTGTTGAAAAGTGTATTTGCAAGCTACTTTAACATCTGAAAATTCCTCTGAAATTCACTTTAACTATGCTTCCTTCCATTTCCAGCCCCATCTCCATTGTGTTTCATGTTGTTTCTGTCTTTATATGTCTTTACCCGAGAAATAAAAAAAAAATTTGACAGAAAAAGTGTTTTTTGTTGATATTTCCATATATCTAGTCAATATATTGACTAGATGATCTCTAGAGGTCCCTTCCAACTCTGACAATTCTGTGATTCCATGATTTATAAAACTGTAATTGTTCTTAGTATTTTCCTTCCTAGTGATTACTAGTAACACAAGCAAAGAAAAATCTGTGTTTTGTCCTAGAGGGCTTCCTTACAGGTCACACAGTGCAAGAAATATATAAATGCTAAAGATAATATGACCAACTTGAATATTTAAGAAATCAAACCAGTCCTACCCAAATCATAACTTCAGCCTACAGGAATAATAAATAAGTCTATATACGTGTAAATATGTAAAGAAGAGAACTAGAAACTTTATAGTGGGAAATGCATGTTCTTTTTAACAGAAAGAATCAAAAGCTAGAGAACTTTAAGAAAAAAAATCAAATTTCTTGACATCACCAAAAAAAAAATAAGCAGCAGACTAGTACTATGTTTTATGAAAGTTTTTGTTTTTCCCACATCATATTAATAACTTCATAAGCTCTAGGAAGAAGTATTATGATATCAATTGATGGTATATATATCATCATATGTATATCATCATGATATATATATCTCTCTCAAATGATCAATTGATCTTAAAGGTCCCCACCAACCTAGAAAATTCTATGATTCTATGATCTTCCTGGGAATGATGAAAAAATCCTGTTATTTTCTTTTCCCCTTCCAAACAGACCTGTAACATCAACTTAAAGGACTGATTGCATTTTTCCAAAATAGAAGATCCCAAAATGAACAATAGATGATGAGTTCCACTAAGGCCCACTGTATAGTGAGTTTACTTCTACCAAACAGGCATGTCCAAGTATCATAAAAACAATACCATGGAATTATGCCAGAAATGAACACTTGACCCCTTGTTATCTAATTCTTATTTAATATATTTTTCAAAAAATTATAAAAATCCTCCTGAAAGGAGGTTGTAGAGAGATGGGGGTCAGTCTCTTCTCCCAATTAACAGGTGATAGGACAAAAGGAAGTAGCCTCAAGTTGCACCAGGGGAAGTTTAGATTGAACATTAGGAACTTTTTTTACACTGAAAGGTTTATTAAGCATTGGAACAGGCTTCCCAGGGAAGTGATTGAGTCACCATCCATGGAGGTATTCAAAAGACAGGTAGACATATTGCTTAGTGATAGGGTTTAGTGACGGTTTTTGTAAGTTTTATGTTGATGGGTTGGACTAGATGGTCTGAAAGGTCCCTTCCAACCTAGGAAATTCTATGATTCTATGAAAAACACATTTTAAGATTAACACAGTAATTAAAATAGCAAACATTTGAAAACATTCTAAAGCTTCTGTTTCCACAGATGTCTAATGTTTGGTGCTGTTTTAATGCTTCAGTCATTCAGAGCAGTAGTTATGTGACTTTAGAGAATAATATTCTAAGTTTGCATATGACATTATACTAAAAGTTTGTTTTCTCAAGACAAATTAGGTTTGCTATAAGTCCTATGGCAACTGGTATACCTTGAAGGACTGAACTGTAGTATCAATATGCTGTGCAAGTTCTAATAAACTTTCATGTGTGTTCAAAACTACTATTATTTTAATATTGTCATTCAAGTCAAAATTGCAGAAAAGGATCTGTTAGGTAACTAGTGTCTGTCTGAAGTGACTTTGATTAAGAAGTCTTTTGTATCGTGGGGGGCTGATCCCAACCAGCAGCCAAGCACTCACCTGCTGTTTGCACACACATCCTTTCCCCCCAGTCTAGCAGTATGGGGGAGCAAAAGCAAAAATAACTTGTGGGTATGTGGGTAGAGACAAAGATAGTGTAATAAGTGAGCAGGGATGGGGAGAGGGGAGAGAGAGGGGAGAAGTTGTGCAAAGGCCATCTCCTACCAGCAGTCTCTAAGAAACAGCTACATTGGAAAAACTGCCCCCCAGTTTTTATAGCTGAGCATGTTGTTATATGGCATGGGATATACCTTTGGTCATTTCAGGTCAGCTGTCCTAGATGTGTCTCCTCCCAAGTTCTTGCTCACCCATAGCTCCCTCTCGGGGGGAACAGAGCAAGAAACAAAGGCGGCTTTTGTGCTGTGAAAAATATGCAATAGCTGCAGCCTTGGTGTGCTATCAACACTGTTTTATTCACAGTTCAAAACCTACTGGCTGCTATGAAGAAAATAAGCTCATGTCAGCCAGACCCAGTACATGTATTTAAAGAAAAATCACTACAAAAAATTAAAAATTAAAAGCCGGCTTCATTATTTTATTTGCAGTGTAGTGGAGATATGAATATGATTTTAAAATCATCTAAGAATTTCAATATCACTGGAAGATTTTTGAGTCCGTATGGAACTACCTTAAAACTGCTAATTTAACTCCAGTCTTCACTACACAGTACATTATGAGGAAAAAGGACACAATTAAATTTCCCTGTATCGCTATCATTCTCGTCAGCAGAATCACTCCTCAGAGTCGTTCACAAATAGCAATAGTGTTGAGGAACTCCAAGGCTGCTCCATGTATGTCAAGAGCAAAGGTTTACAAGACAAAACCCCAAGACCAGGAAGCCATCTTTAAAGCCTACTTTATACTAGATATAAAGTCTGGAATGCTCAGGATTAAGCTAAAAAAAAAAAAATGCATCTGGAGTGAATTCTGCCACAGGACATTTTTCTCCATATTAACAACAAATTGCATTGGTGATCTTCTCAAGGAACTGATACTTGTCTTGGGCAGGATCCCAACAGCAAAAAGCTCTTACGTTTTGTGTAATGGTATTTTGTGTAATGGTATTATCTTTTGTGTAATGGTGTCCAACTTCAGCTCCAGAGGATGTGACATTAAGAGGATCATTAGTGAGATTTTATTTCTGTTGCTTTCTACACAAGAGCTCTCAATTAATGCAAATTAATTATGATTTAAAAAAATGTAAATCATTATTGTGGTAGTTTAACTTCTTAATCGGTTCATCAGCTGTTATATAATCACTTCTCCAAACCCAAAATATAGCATTTGAAGATAATAAGAGATACTATTACTTTCAGACCATTTAGCAACACCAAGTAAAATTTTATTGTCATTGATTAGTTCCACAGTGATGGTCCCAAAATATTCACAAGAAAAACTATTTAAAATACAATTCATAAAATCTGGACCTATACTCCATTTACCAAAAGAATCAGTCTAGGTCTACTTGCCCAATATTTCAAAATAGCTCTTACACAAAAGAGGTATGTGCACTGCAGGCAGCTATTCCTGTAGTCAGCCATCCAACAACTATCATCAAAAATGAGCTTTTGACTTACTACAAATGTACTTAAAGTTAATATTCCAAAGCAAATAGCATTTTTTATTTCTTAAAGTGTTTCCTTGAATTCTCATACAATATTAAATCAGGCTATTAATGCAGTTTCTAAGTTTTCATCTCAAAAGTTCTTTTATATACATTATCAACTTTGCTAACATGTCATAATTTTTATAGTATCTTACCTTTTACTGAGAAGCAGCACTTTCTTTTTCTTGTCAGAACTAATTCAACCAATGTGTATCAATAACTTTCTTTATCTGTAAAGTGAAATGCCAACACTGAAAGGAATTATCTACCCACGGTCTTATACTAAAGTAATGGAATAACTAATCTGAAATGAGCTAATGTTCTATGTATAAAAAACTCAGTGTTAAGAGGTGAAAAATAATGTATTGAGCTATTGGAATAGGGAATCAATTTATTGAGCTATTTTCCAGGGAATCAAGTCTCTCAAAGAGGATAGTCACTGTTCAGTTGCAATGGGAATCTCTGTTGCAAGAGTTCTTGCACTGGCATGTTCAGCTGGACTAGGAGCAAATCTTCAAATCAATGTGCGTATTATCCATTTGTCCCCAGGTCCTGTATGACCACCTCAACACATGTATTACTTAATACACCTTAATCACTTGGTACACCTTAAATAAATACAAGACATCTCTTAAATATCTTAGCTACATAAAAAACTGTCATGTTCATTCCTGAAGAAATAATTTCTGCTAAATTTTTATCAATATTAAATCTATGCTCACCATGATAACTTCTGAAACAGGTCTTTGGGTTGCTGCCCCCAGGATGTTAATCAACACATTTAGGCCTGTAAATTACATTAGATGCAGTAGCAACCACCTCGGGGGGTGGGGATAAATTATAGAACTGTCCAAAATTCCCACCTGGATGGCTCTTGCCTAATACTCAAGGTCCACCTTGATTCCAGCTGGTCTGTTATCTCACACCAGTCCATTACCTCATCTCTTCAGACAGCTGGCTGGGGAGTTCCCAAACCACTGAAGGAATTAATGACTTCATTGCCTGTCAATAAATTTACAAACTTAGTCACAGAATCATAGAATCATACAATAGTTAGAGTTGGAAGAGACATTAAAGATCATCTAGTTCCAAACCCCCTGCCATTGGCAGGAAACCTTACACTAAGCTAGGTTGCTCAAAG
>JAOXJK010000001.1:161951584-161977132 GCA_025774025.1 Xenus cinereus
CGCCCGGCCCCGCCCCCGGCGGCAGCGGCGGCCGCAGGCTCCTCGAGCACCGGCGGCGGCAGGGGTGGCAACGAGGGGAACGCGTCCTTCAGGGCGGGACGGTTGGTCGCCGGCCCCGGGGCTGCGGCATTTGGGGCGGGGTGAGGCGAGGCGAGAGCTCTCGGTCCCGGTAAGGAGACCGAGTTTTGCCCGCTTTTGCCGCCCGTGCTGTGCTGGCGGTGCCCGCCGGCCTGCGCCCGCCCTCGGAGCGGTGTGCGGAAGCGGTTACGAGCAACCCCGTAGCCCTTCTCACCGTTACCGCTAAGCCTGGACATCACCGCAGGGTTCCCGCTTGTTATCACGGCCCTCGTGTTCTCCACTCGGCCTAGAACCGCCCTCCCGAGATGGCCATTTATACATTGTAACCTCCCTCAAGGTTTATTTTCCTCTATTGTTCTGTCGGCCTTCCTGCAAGACAAAAAAAAAAAAAAAAAAGAAAAGAAATAGGGTGTTGGACTAGAAACCACCCAATCTAGAAACTCAATCACCTAGAATTTGCTTTATCATTCGATTTCAAATTCTTCCGAGTCTCAAAACGGGATGCAAATAGTGGAAATAAATAATGAAAATCAATTCATGTTTTTTCTTGGCTGTGTATTTTTACATCTGGGAGGGACGGGGGTCCAGCCAGGGAAGCGCTGCGGCTTCCTCCCACACAGTGTGACTGGGCGCTCCCTCAGGCCGTTGCAGTTTTGATGCCGGTTCTGCATTTCTGATTTACACGGGGCCATGACTGACAGAGCCAAGGAGGCCTGGGCTTAGCCAGCCGCGTAGGAAGATGGGTTAATTAAATATACGGGTTAAAGACGGGTTAATTTAATATATGCCACTATTTATGTGACTATTTAGCATTTCGGAAGTTGCTTTTCTGTAAAAGCTGTTCAGGAGGTCGATGACTCTACACGAAAACAGACAAGTGTTCAACTGAGCACACACTAGTCTATTTCTAATGGGAAGAGAAGTTCGGATCCTCCTTTCCTCCAGCCTCTGAGGCTGACACCAAAGCTGGAAACTGGCAGGAACGCCATGGGAAAGAACAAGAGGGTGCTAGTGTTATTGCCGGGTTTCTGAAGGGAAAAGGTGATAGGGGATGACCAGAAAACAAGATTCTGAGAAGATGACTGCTCCCTGGGATAGGATGGACCACGTATTCCGTTTCCTTTGATTCAAAACTAATGTGGGGGTGGTGGGAAAAACCTGTGAACTTGCTGCTAAGCTCTCACAGGGTGGAGTGAGAGAAGTCAACTGATGGAAGAGGGAGATAAAATTAAGGAAGTGTTCCTGAAATTGTTCAGAGCTTGCTGCTGCTTAAGTGAGGTTAAGAAACAGGCTCCAAAAATGTATAGATGCAATGTCAATTGCAGAAAGTGTCGCTGAAGTTCCCCTTTTTTTTAAAGAAAAGGGGAATGGTGCTGGACACTTGCAGAACAAAGCTGCTTCCAAGGGACTACCATGCTTTAAAAAAAGAATTAAAAAAAAAGGCAGGGGAAAGAGAACAACAAACTTGTGCTTGTGTCCCTGTCTCCAAGCTGGTGTTAAGAGTATTCACACAAGGGGCATCTCCCACCATTTCCGCACAGCCTTATGTGTTTCCGTGCTGTCCCCTTTCCCTTCCTCCCCTTCGGTCTCCACTTCCAGACTCTGCTTCTCCTTTGTCTTCTCCTTCATCTCAGCCTCTCCTAGTTCACCCCAGCCCACTTTGATGGCTCCCACCCAAGTTACTCCTCAAGCCTTTTGACTCAAATTTCTTCTCACTTAGGCTTCCTAACAGATATATATGCAGCTCTCTGCCCTAGGCTTTTCAGGTCCAGTTGTCACCTTGTCTCCCTTCTCCTTGCTCCTACACTTGGATATGTGTACATGTGCATCTGCTCTTATCTCCCCGAGCCACCTTGCTGTAGATGATCCTTGCCAGCAGATCCCCAGCCTTGCCAGATCTCCCACCAAGCCTCCTGCTCCAGCAGGATTTTTAAAACCCTGTGTGGGCTGCGCTTAACTAAGATCCATTCAGAAGGAGCCCCGCGAGCAAAAAGGCTGGCATGTTTATGAAAAACTGGCCCTGTGATAGTGTTACCCAGGCAATGCCTAGGTCTACTAGGAGATTAAATGCAGAGCAGGGAGTTTTGAAAGGCAGCGAGTTCTCCATAGCAAGGACTGCCAAATGGCTGTGCAAAACAACAACAACCAAACAAAAAAGGTGGCAATGACCACTTGAAAAATGGTGGAAATGGTGGCTGCGTGCATCTACGTCCACACTGCCTGTGCAATGCCTGTGGTGAATTGTACCTGCCATGTATAGCACATAAAGGTCCAGCGCCAGGTAGATATACCAGATTTAGCAGAGCTTGAAATAGAGTTCCTTGCTCATATCCAGCAAGTCTGCTACAAGAAGAAATGAAAGGCAGCAGGGCTCTGTCAGGCGCAGTGGCTTTGGGTTCAATGTCCCCAGTGCTGAGGAGCAGGGTGAGAGCTGGGAGCCACGGGCAGCAGAGCTTGTTCCAACATCGCTGAACCAAGAAATGAGCTGACCCCATGCGTATTTTTAAGAGATTCCCAGGACACTACATCTCTTCCAGGAAAGAAAAGTGGTTTTGCAGCTCCTCTGGGAGAAGGAGCAGACCGGGAGAGGAGACCCTTGGGGAGAAAGAGAAGCCCAAGAGAGCAGACCCCAGCCTGCTGTCAAGCCCCTTGCGGCCAAAGTGCGCCCCACCAGATCATGAGGGCTAAGGGTTTCTCGAAGAAGAATTTTAACTGCCTGCCTTACTGCAGGCTCAAAAAGCCCACTGCAGAGAGCCCCACGACCCCGCAGGTTTTATTTAAACAACGCAACCATCGGCCTTTGCTAAGGGGAAAAGGGGCGGCCCCCCGCGCCTCTGCCGCACAAGATGGCGGCGGGGGGCGCAAGGCATGCTGGGGGCTGTAGTCTGGTATCGTGGGGTCGCCGGGGCTGCGGCCGCTCCCTCGGCCCGCCCTGGGGAAAAAGTGGCAGGTTCTCGCAGAGGGGAGTATTTGGGGCGTTTTCCTGCCGCCTCCCTTTCTGCCCAACGGTTTGGGGATGACCGTGTCTTAGGCTGGCTGGGGAAATCGAGTGCCCGACCCGTGTGGAGGGGCGGTGGGAAGGCGGGACTGTAGGCAGGCCACGGGCAGGGACACTTCCCACTGGACCAGGTTGCTCCAAGCCCCATCCAGCCTGGCCTTGAACACCTCCAGGGATGGGGCAGCCACAACTTCTCTGGGCAACCTGTTCCAGTGTCTCACCACCAGCACAGTGAAAAATTTCAGAATTTCATACAATGTAGGTACATACCTCCATTACCTCCATGTCTCCTGTTTAGTATGCATCTAGTCACACCAGCAACTTCTCGTTTTCCACACGTTCAAGCAAAAAATAAAAAAAAAAGTGGCAGCACCTTGAAATACATCTTAAACATGTAGAGACATTTGAGGTGTGAAAACCACACACTGATTTTCAATCAGTCAGTATTAAAAGATGAAAATAGTCAAAACAAATTTGTTCAGATTGCCACTAAAGAGCTTCTGAAGTACTGCTGTTTAAATTCACTGTTAAGGATGTAGTAAAGGTCTTGTACATCTAGAGCACAACTAGCAAAAGTGAATTTCCAGAAGCAACAGCAGAGAGAGACGTGCACACATTGCTCATACTTAATAGTAAATTATGCAGTAATTATAGGTTGGTCTAAATCATATTAAACTGTAGGATGTAGCTGTATCTCTGAGAAAACAATAAAGGTGCTCTCACACACTAGCAGGTCATCAGCCAAAATACACATATTGTCTCAGGGGTTCACTACCTATTTCATCAATGCTTTCTTTTTGTCTGGAGAAGAGAACACTATGTGAGTGAGATCTATCAATGTGATTACATCTCAAATAAATAAGGCTGGAGGGACCCTCTCCAACAAAGTGCTGGCTGAAAGGATGCTGAAAGCAGTGATCAAATATGCAATCTTCTCCCATGTTTGAGATGTTGCATTTAGTAAATAAACAGCTTTACCTCCAAGAAAGACCAGTTCTATCAACAGCTTCTCCTGGAGTGAACAAACTGCATTACCCTCAATACTGGCTAACTAATTGGATCAAAAAGAAGCAAGACATTTAGCAGAAGTCTGTTATATATGGATATTTTTTTATTGTTGAACTTGTAATATCCTAAAGACATGCTCAGTCTGTGTGACAAGATGTAATATGCATAGTTGTATTATTGAATCTTCCCTGATTTTCATTACTTTGTCTGGGATTGGCGTTAGAATGGCAGGTATCTAGCTACCTGGGTCATCTTAGCTGGTCTAGTACTTAGCCCACACACACTGAATGGGAAGACACATCGGTCGATGATAGCAAAAGCAAGTGGTGCTTGTATGAACTCCACCATCCACAGTGTTAACACACTTCTTATAAATGCTGGTGAAACTTCAGCTCAGTTATACTTAAGCAATCAATATGTTTTTATCCATGCAATGAATTTTTCTTTAAAATTCCTCCTTCATTCTTTCAGGCTGGAAACCGCAAGCAAAAATTTGTAAGCATTCTGAGGATATTTTGGCTTCAGGAGGCTCCCATCGCATTGCTCAGATTGGAAACCCCTAAGATTGCATAACTTTCTTTCTAAATCTCTGTTTAACAGTCATCACCTGCACAGGTTCTAATGTATGTTTTGTTTGTTAGAAAACAAAATGGTTTGGTTTGGAGTCGACCAGGGGAAGAAAATACGTTATTTTTGCCAGCGTGACATTCTTCCTTTTCGCCCACTCAGTTTTTCACAAGTAATTATAACCACTAGTTTTAGTATTAGCATCATGGAAATTTTCCCATTAATATTACAGGGCACTCAGAGGAAGCAGAGGACATGTACAGTGAGCAGAGGAGGCAATTAAAATCAAAGCACAGCTCGCAAGAAAAAGACTCTTTGAGAATATTTCACTGCATAAAAATCTTGCTGGATTGTGATGCACAGAGAAAACAATGTCTGTATATTTAATGAAGTAATAGCCCAGTTGTCCTCTCTCTGAAGTTAATAAAAAATAACTTGAACACCAACATAATGCTGTCCTTGATTCTTTGAGGTAATCCTCAAAAAGCTCAAATGGTAAATGTTTAATAGGGGAACGCCCTTCTCCAGTATCTCTAAACTATATAAACTAATTGCTTCATTTTATTAAGGCAAACCTTTAAAATCTCCTAAAGTTAATCCCCAGTGTTTATACTCATTTCAGCTGTTTACATTGGCTTCATAAACCTTCAACCTAAGCAGAGAAAAAGAAGTGAGGATTCTTCCCATGAAACAGCTCCAGAGGGAAATCCAGATATCATTTAAACGAAGTGTACTTCCTGCTTCAACATAATTAAATTGTAAGATCTTAAAAACAAAAACAAAAATAAAATCCCCACCCTAATTTACTGTAAAGCTACAGACATCTGGCAAAAAAAAAATGGCTTTGCTTCCATATGGTACAGATGGGGGGATTATCATTACCTATGAAGTCCATTCCTCCTGATGTTCTTGTTTGGGTATCTGTTTCAAACTGAGAAGTTTCAGCCAAAGGAATTGTCACTTCCATGGACAAAGCTAACATTTGTTCTGCTCAAGGGAAAAAAAAAAACAAAAAACTTTGCTGATTCTAAGGCCCTCAAAGATTTCAGCAGGATGATGGCCTTAGTGTTGCAAGCATACCTTCTGCCATCCCTGTGAAGGTAAAACCAAATTCTTGCAACGGGGCTATTAATTAAATAAAACAAATAAAGGACTGCTCTCTGGCCAAGTGCCAAGACCTGGCCACATCCACCTTACAAAGCAATCGCTTCCCTTCCATGGTCCTAAGACACAACTATTAGTCCATTTGTGCTTTTTTTTTGTGGGATGTTTCTTTTCAGTTCCTGCAGAAAAAAAAAAAAAGAAAGAAAAGAAAAAAAAAAGCTTATTGGAGTGATGTTTTCATAGTATGAAGCTGAGAACACGTATGCCGTGCCCTAGGGAGTCTGGGGGTGGTGAAAAAATATAATGCTGGGCCCGGGAAGGGGAAAGGAGGGAGGCTGGTGTGGCGTTGGCCTGGTGCGTGCTCCCTGATGGAATGGGCAGCCCATGCACCATCTCCTCATCTGGACACTGTCTGGGACAGCGCTAGATGACAAGAGCCAAACCTTTTCCAGGACACATGCTTGCAGTTAAGCGTAATGGGCAATTAGCAGTCCGTGCTTAAGGTCGTTTCCGGGCCCTGTTTTTTCTAGCGCTGTAGACATAGCTTTAGAGCCCTTTGGGCAAAAACCATTACACTGCACGTGATCAGTAGAGATGCCTTTAATTTTAGAAGACCTCAGGCCAGGGTTCCCTAAAGCAGCTTCAGAAGTTGCTGCTGGCTGTTTTCTCCCCCACCACCGTCAGCTGTCCTGGCACAGCTGTGTGTGCAGCGAGGAAGCTGATCTGAGGATGGGTTGAAACCTTACAGCTGCAGCAAAATTGAGCTAAAGCTTGGGCTGAAATACAAACAGTATTTAGTGACAAATATTCTTTAAAAAAAATAAAGACTTAAATAACTCCAGGTGGACATCCCAATTACAGTTGACTTCAGTAATGTTCTTGTAAAATGATAATAATACTTCAAGCTAGCAGGGAACTAAAGCTAAAACTTTCACACCTTTCTGGTTTAAATGGACCATGAAGCAATTGTGGAGTGTGAAACGGTACTGGCATCAAGGCATGAAGCCTGCAGGCGTCCAGGCAGCAGGTTGTACAATCCTTGGGCCTTCAGTTGTATTTGCACTTTTATCTTCAGATATGCCCTTTGGTGGCCCAAGACTCTTAGGAGACTCCGAGCATGCTCACTCTGAGAGAAGCTTGGCCATGGTAGCAGAGTGGGGTCAATGAAGCTGCAAAAGTATTTGAAGAAAAAAGAAAAAAAGGTTTCAATATTCATAATCACAAGTAATTCAGTGGGTGTTCATTGAGGGTCTACAAATGCTCAACCCCATCTGCCTAGAATAGATACTAGGAAAATATACAAAATTTTGCTGTTTTCCTACAGAGTCCGTCATTATTTTATGTTGCTATAGAGGTTCAAAAGACTTCAGGGGAAGAAGTAGAAATAAGGTATAAGGTATCAAAAATACTGATACCACATACCATGGAAATGAATTGTCTGTGGTAAAAAACACACTCTGGGCTTAGGGTTGTGCATACTTTTCTTGGGAAAGAAATGGCTCTCTTGGAATGCAAACCTCCCTTATTCCTGGCCTTCGCACTGCGGCATCGTAAATAATGCAGTAAGCTGCTGCCCCGGGGTCAGGAGCTTGGAAAGGAAAAAGAAAATAGAGACCCTATGGCTGCTATGGTGTCCAGAGAACTGCTGAGCGAGGCAGGGTGTAATAGGGCACGTGCAATTCCAGTGGCAAGGGAACAACTCCCATCGCTGCAGGAGACCTTGGTGGATGGTGGTTGTGTGGCTGAGCAGAAGCAGCCTGTGCCAGAGAGAGCAGAGGACACCCCATGCCTCCAAACTGGGGGCAGAAGCAGCCATTTTCTGGATACGTGGGGCACACGTCCCTTGACTGTTGAAGCAGGTTGCCCAGGGCGTGAGGAGCAGAGCCTTAGAAGTCAGCCTTTTCCATTCTGCAGTGCCCACAGCACGGAAGAGTGGTTTTTTGGTTTCCTCTTTGTAGAGCCACTCCCTGGGTATTGGTGCTTGCAGGGAGGCAGTCCCTTGATGTGGGCTGCAGAAAAATCCCCAAGTTTAGGCAGCTGCAGAAACTGAGGTGAAATCCTTGCCTTTTGAAGGGGACATCAGGATGCCCACATGGCTCTCTTGTTTTCCTCTTTAATATGAGCTCTGTAACTCTGCTCTTCTCCACCCCCATTTCCTATTTTAACATTTTTGACTCTTTGCTCTCTTTCATTGTATCATTTTTTGTCCCCCACAACCATTTCGTTTTCCTCAAGTCTTTTTCCCACCCACCTCCCATTTTTGTGGAGTGGGGAGAGATGGCATTTTGTTTTATAAAGAAATGCGTTGATACCTCTCCCTGGCATGGAAGATCAGTGACAAAATTTGCATCTGCTTCTTCACCTAAGCTTCTGTTTCATTCCCGTTCAGCTTTCCAAATAAGAAGCTTGAGAGCATCTCCCTGAGGTTTTCTAGTAGCGCTCAGGAAAGACTTGTGACAAAAAAAATTCCATGTAAGCAGTTTTCACCTTGCCTGTGCCACAGCTTCTGGTCTCCCCTTGTAGCCTTCAGCTCCCCACACCTCCCACTCGTTTGGTTGACATTCAGGTTCCCATCAATGTTCTTTGGATGTAGGGGGGTTTGCATGACTCAGAAAAGGGAGGGTGAGCAAATGCACGCGGTCAAGAGTTTTCCTCATGTAGCTGCAAGAGTATAAATTGGCAGTTCATTACAGTAAATGGTGGCTGGTACAAAAATTTGACCCTGTGCATTTGTTCAAAGAGTCAGAAAAGTTGATGTGAAGTACTGGTAAGCAAATTGCACCTTCTCCTCTTGAACTATGGAATTACCTTTTGCAAAGAAAGGCATGTCCTCATGCTGCCGAACATACTGCATGACTTCAGTTGATATGCTGATACAGAAAAGCTTTTATTTTCATATGCCCATTCTTTTGCTAGGCTCTGTTTTTCATGGTCATCTTATTCCAAAGTATAAAGAAGGGAAGAGACTTTAAAAAGAAATACCTAAGATAACAAGGTACAATATGGTCTTTTGTTCTGTAAGGTCACTCAGTCAACACCTTCTGTTCCTCCCTTTGCTTCTGTACCTGTACGTTGAACAAGTCAGACAAAGAAAAGTTTCAGAAGTCAAGGTACAGAGTGTCACTGAAGTATGATTTAGCATTCTTGAAAGGGTTAGCTGTCTCTAGTACAACAGGATCTGGACTATACAATTTGTGGAACATCAATGTGAAAAAGTTACCAAGGTAACCTTTGGAAGACACAAATAACAGTGCCTTCTATAATGAAGATGTATTTCCATGGAACATTCTTGACAGTTTTTCATCATACATGACAAGAGTACTTCTGAGTTATTTCTAAATGAACTGACATGGCAAAATCCATATCGAGGAAATTGTTTCTTTACTGAATCTACTTTTATTATTTTCATTAAAGAAATAATGGTGGAGGTAAAGGCTGATTTTAAAGTTTTAAATTCACATTTTCACATTTTTATAGTTTTTCCAGTAGTTTGACATTTTTTGTGCTTTATTTGACCCATATGCTTTTAAGTTACTTTTTTTTTAATCATTCACAAAAGTCTTTTAGGCATCTCCTGAGTTATTTAGACCCTGAACATAAATTTCTGTAGTTAAAACATTTTGGGGTTGTGTATTTTCTTTTCTCGCTTGCTTGGATAACCCCAAAATAACTTTAGTTTGAAACTTGGCGTGCAGTTACTTTGGAACAGAATGCCATTTTTCAGAGTGCTCAGCAGGAAAATTCTCTCTGAAACGGTGAAGCCCTTCATGCTCTTCCCCGTGCGATGTGTATTTGCAAAGGAGTCCTTTAGTTTGGAGTGGCAGCCCTGGCTTCATGGGAAATAACCATGAATGGTCTTTGCTACCCTCAGAGTGAGGATCTGAGTAATGGCTTTTGGAAAAATAAGTGTAGGACGGGGTGGAGTTCTGGGAGCAGTTATGTGTCTTCCCACATTTTCTTCCTCTCTTCCCAAGCTGAGACAAATTATTGTGGACAGACAATATCCCTGGATACAATTATAAAGTGAAGGATATTTGGCATGAGGTAGGGGTCAGAGGTGGGCTTATGAGTTGAGGACTAAGAGTGGTGAGCCGCAGATGGTGTGGGAAAGAATTTGTGGAGTCAAATCAATCTCTGTGAATTATGCCTTTGCAGTGTGAACCCCCACCCTCTCAGTCCTCCCTTTGCTTCCAGGCTTTGAGCAACTTGGAAACTGGTTCAGAAATATAGTGTACATACTCTCCATCTCTTCTGCCCACTCAGTCCATTCTAATTAAGTTATAAGGAAGGAAAATGGGAGTGGAAAAATAAGGCTTATGTTTTCCCCACTCTCTCATTGCCAGAGACTTGATCCCATTTCTTAGAATACCACCCAACATTCAATTCATTAAGTAGTCCACAATGAGCTTCCCTTACTATTGTTTCAGTGTGTGTAACTACTAGTGTGAAAAAAAGACCAAGTGATGAGGAATGACTGTACAGGCTGGTGGCTGGGTCCTTCCTCCAGGAGGTTGGAGCTGGATCTACCCCTGCTCCAGTCAGTGTTTAATTACTCGCAGAGACTGAAAAGTGTCAAGAGGAAAACCTGTCATTCTAGCCTAGTCTAGCAGCTGGTGAACCCCAGCAGTTCCTCAAATACGGGAAGGTGGGTTCAGATTTCGAAGGCAGAGAAACTACCATAGCCCTCGTCTACCCTGCCTTAAGTGAGTTCTCATCAGATCAGTGAACTGGGAGTAACAACTTTCTTCCTCTGATAATTCTGTGATTCCCTCCCCCGCCCCCCTTCAAACCTATCTAATAACCTAATATGTAAATTAATTTCAGTACAACCAAAGTTAATTTCCCAGTTAATGGGATTTTTTTTTGCTTTCTTTTCTTTTGTTCTGTTTTAGATACAAGCTTTATTATTAAAGATCTAATAATATAAATGTTCCCACTGTGTTTTATTAGTAAAATTCAGGGGATTGTATATGCTAAATTAAAGCAATTACTTCCTCTTGTCTATTACTCAGGCTGCTATCACTGGCACATAGAGAATTAAAAGTGTATTTTCATATTCTTTCAAGCCTTGAGTAATTCCTTTCCCAACATATTTATTTTGTGCTAAATGAGCATGTCTTTGTTCTTTCTTGTTTCTTCTGCCCTCTAGTATTAGTCAGTGTGCCCTGGGCTAACCAGCCTTTTGCAGGGAAGAATGGTTCAGCTAAAGAATGCAGAGTGCAATTTCTTTATTTTACCATTTGCAAATACAACTAAACAGAGGTAACGCACCCTGAAAAGAGAAAGCAGGAAAGCTTCTCAGGTGGTGGGCTCGCCTGTGGTCTTTGGTTGTTTTGCCGAAAGCTGAAAATTCAGCAGACCACAAAATCAGCCCATGTTTGAAATTCCCTGATTTTTTCAAAATTAAGCACAAGCTAAATTCAGTTCCTATTCAGCAAAGAGTATTAACACGTACTGAAATATTAGTCTATCTGCTTCAGTGTCTGGCTTAAACTGTGCCTAAATCTTTAGTGTTAAGACAAATTCATCTTTTAGAAAAAGAAAGCTTCTTAGCTGTCCTTCTTGTAATTATATCTGTGTGCATAATTTGGACAAATTTAGGGACAAGCTGGAAGATGGGAAATGCATATGCCCTTGTTAATCTAGATTTACAGGAACACTTTGATATAGGTCCATTTAAAGGACTAGTTAGACTAAAGGCAGCAGGGAGTCCTTCTTGAACCATGGGAAAGAATGAAACACTTGGCTACAGGACAAAACAAAATGCAGAGGGGAAAAACTTATTTTTGCCTGATAAGGAGAAAGAGAAAGCACTGAATGATTTTCCTGTAAAGCCTAATGTTATTACCTGTATTTTTAATAGTGATTAGATCTTGAGAGAGGAAAGTGAGCAACACTCATTAAACTTGTATTGATCTAGAGCCCCTTGTTCTTGTATGTGAATGGGCCAGTATAAACTGACATTCAGTCAATCAGACCTGTGATGTTTTGAGGCAACAGCACTTTAAATCATGTTTTTATCTGCAAGCAATGCTTTTGCATTTGACTTCAAAATGCTGCGGATACCTAAATGCCCAAGTCAGCAAAATAGGTTGCCATCATCTGCTTGAAAAATAAGTGAGCTGATAAGATACAGTAAAAGTACTCAAGAAATGACTGCCTGCAGTTGTACTACTGGCTGATGGATGGTAACAATGAAATGCTTAATTCATCTTCAGCAAAAACAAGATCTTTTCCACTTGTTCTTTTCCATAAGGCCCGAGCTCAGAGCTCCTCACACCATCCCCCAGGGGATGCCCTTTCTGACTAGCAAACAACCAGATGCAGTGCCATGTCCTGATGGCAGCATGCAGTATGGCTGCTGTAGAAATAAAGGGGCCTGGCATTTAAGGGAGGCCAAAACAAAAGCTGAGGAAAACATTGGTAGCCCTGGGACCACCAGTGTGACAACACTGAAGGCAGCTGCTTTATCACGTACAAATTTGGGAGGTGAACATCAACCCTGAATACACTACGGTTTCTCCAGGGAGCCCCTGGGGCTCTTCAGGGTGGGAGAACAGAAATGAGGATGATGTTCAGACTCTAAGGGACAGGGTAGTGATAGTGATGTGGAAGGCTCTGGGTATTCTGCTGCTTTCAGGCACAGGCATCTCAAGATGCCTGGGGTCAGAACAAACAGCCATACTAACAGGCAAAGAAGACAGCTTGACAGGTCTTTTGCTCATTTTTGTCTGCTTGGGTTTTTTTTTTTTTGTTTGTGATTAGAGTAACAGAAGTCACCAGGAATTAAAGGACAAGTTAATGTCCTAATTAAGTCAATCACAAGGAGCTCACCCCTTCAACAATGCTATATTTTATAGATGCCTTACTAATTAAGGGGAGAATGGAGAAATACAGTGTAAAGTCAGTAGCCGCTTTGGGGAGCTCAAGGCCAGGATGAAAGTTACCAAAAACAGTGAACCCAAGTCTGGGGAAAATGTGAAAATCTGCTTTGATGATGATCTTCTTGACAGCCTTCTAGAAAAAAGGAATAGATGAGATACCTTGCAGCCAACTATCAAGTGTATAAGGTGTGTTATGCTTATTTTCCTTGCATGTGGGGCCAGCAAGCCAGAGGCTTTCAAGTGCCCAGAGGAGTAGAGGTCCTAACCCCTGGTCCGGGTCTGCTTTGCCCAGCCCAGAAGCCCAGGGAGGCTGCAGGATTCTCCTTCATCAAGCATCAAACAAGGGCTGCCTTGGAAGTTTGTGACAAAACCTGCAAATCCAGGAGAGCTGGTGTTGGATGGAATCTCCTTGGTGGGCAGTGGAGACTGAGAAGAATCTTGGGGGTCTTCTCAGATTGTGAGTAACATAGGAGGAGGGCTGAAAAAGGCTGAATAATCTATGAAATTGATCATTTCCAGCAGCCTAGAAGATTGTGCTTTCCAGTACTGACTTTGGAAAGACGGAATTTTGGGATTATAGGGATGCTACCTGGAGTAAGTGGCCTGTTCCCATCCCCATAGTAATACGGTATTTGGCATCCAGGGGATGACATTTTGCACTTGGGTTCCTGTGTAAAATAAATCACTTTACACGACACTGTTGTTTTTATATTTCTACTTAATTTATTTATTGAAGTCAACTGTTTATATCAGACTACTCATACAATGTCCAAACTTCTTTGGATCATGTATACTAAGCTGTTAAGCAGAATAGCCTTGGCTACTGAAAGCGGCGTAAGTTTATACCTCATACATTTCTGAGAATACCAAGGACTAGAAAAAAGTTTCTGAGAAATTTTTAAAGTACCTTTTGAAAAGAAGATATGTGAAAACTGACTTACACATTTAGAGCATAATATGGACAGATAATCATATGTAAGAAACATACGGTCTATACATAAAGCATGAACTTCAAAATGAAGGCTGAAAGACATTTAACTGATTGAATTCCAGAAAAACTAACAGATGAGAAAAGACATAGTTATTCAAAGCAGAAATGAGCACAATGAGGACAAATACTATTAGACTCTGACTATATTTCGGTGAATAAACAAGTGCTGTCCCCCTGTACTCGGCACTGGTGAGGCCCCACCTCGAGTACTGTGTCCAGTTTTGGGCCCCTTACCACAAGAAAGACATTGAGATACTGGAGTGGGTCCAGAGATGGGCAACAAAGCTGGTGAGGGGTCTGGAGAATAAGTCTTATTTGGAGATGCTGAGGGAGCTGGGGCTGTTCAGCCTAGAGAAGAGGAGGCTGAGGGGAGACCTTATTGCTCTCTACAACTACCTGAAAGGAGGCTATAGAGAGGCAGGGGTTGGTCTCTTCTCCCAAGTAACAGGCAATAGGACAAGAGGAAATGACCTCAAGTTGCACCAGGGGAAATTCAGGTTAGATATTAGGAAAAATTTCTGCACTGAAATGGTTATCAGGCATTGGGATGGGCTGCCCTGGGAAGTGGTTGAGGCACCATCCCTGGAGATACTCAAAGACGAGTTGACATGGTGCTCAGGAATATGGTTTAGTGTTGGTGTATGCATTTTTTTTGGTTTTGTTTGGGTTTTTTTGTTGTTTGTTTGTTTGTTTTTTTTATGGTTGGACTAGATGATCTTAAAGGCCGCTTCCTACCTAGGGGATTCTGTGATTCTGTGTGCCAAGTGGAAGCATGAGAAAACTTCATGAGAAAACTTCTTTTGGCACTTGGATTGCTTACTTACATTATTTATACAAATACTCTTATCTTCCTTGTCTGACCAGTTTTGAAACTTTTGCTGATAATCTCAGACCTTATCTTGTTGTCTGAATATCCAGCTCCTTCAGCTTTAGAGCAGACAATCAAGAACAAACCCTGTCAAGGGAGTTGCCATACACATTGGATTTTGGGCTGTGGGGATTCTGCCTTCCCATAACCCTGGAACTGAAACTTGGGCACTCTCAGTCCCAGGAGGTTTCTCCCATCTCAGTGTGATGGATGTGACTGCTGCTTTTTCTGTTGGTAGGTCTGGGCAACAGCAAGACTGAACACATATTCCAGGGATGCATCTGGAGAGGTGCATGCATGCATGCATACATGCACACACTGCCCACCAGTGCGTCTGGCCCCAAAAACTAACACGGAGAGAAAGCAGTGTCATCCTGGCACACATAAGCACCTAGAGCTCTCACATACATGAACACAGCCAGCCAGTGCTGTTGTTTTCTCTGGTTGTCAAGATTGGAGTTCACTGGTGAAAACGCGTAAACACATAGAATATTGAAACTCCCAAGTGAAGAGTATGGTCCAGCCTCTAGAGCTGCAGGCTTGCCCAACCTAGAGACTCCCTGTGATCTCTGTCCACTTTTCCAGGTGCTAGCATCTAGGTACATACACACAGAGAACAGAGAGTGAAATTTCACAGAAAATAGAGATAACATAGTATAATAAGGTAGGACAGACTGCAGTGATCAGATGCAGGGCTCAGTCAGACAAGTGTACTGGTCAGCAGCTTGTTAACATACAATTAGCCCCTTTTATTCCCCCGTCTCTTCATTTTCCATGCTTGTACTTCTGTCATCCAATTTGATCCCTACCTTTCCCCAGCCTTGTCTCCTCTCAAGAAACCCACCCCTAATTACCCTTTTCCAGTTTGTCCCAATTTAGTTAAATCCATATCCAAATTGGATATTTCTGATAACCCTTCTGTGCCTAAGCTTTACAGGAAGCCTTCATTATATGGTAGCAGGCAAGATTCCAGCCAGTTTCAATATTGTATGTTGTAGCTAAAAGAGAAAATAGAAGTACTTGTTGGACTTTGAACATATTCTCGCCAGCTTCACTACTGCATCTTTGAATCTCTGAAATTCATCCAGCTTTCATCCAGTTTTCCTTTGTCCTTTCTGGGAAGACCATATTTCCTTCTACATTGTTAAACTTCACTTTACTCATTCAGAAGTTGTACCTCTTAGCAGGAAAACGTACATTAATAGCAAAAGTGTACTTGTCAAGTTTCTGTCAGATTGTCCAGAAGTCTATTTTTTGTGGACAGGGTCTATATCCTCAGTTCTCTCATCTGGCAGTCACCCAGCTATAAAACCCAAGTCAGTTCCAAGGCTCTTGGTCAGAATAGTGCTCACATTCTGTTCTGCTTTTTACAGCTAATTTAAAAGTGTTTTAGAGCACCAGAGATGTTCATACATGTCAGGGTAACTATAATATGTGTGCTGTCACAAGCTGCAGAGCCAATGGTTCTTACAAACATACCTGAGATTTCAGTTTTGAAGGCAAAAAGCAAACCTAGGCTTGTCCATGGGAAAATCCATGACAAATCACTGCAGAAATGTCAGTAATAGACAATGAACTCAAAACAGAAGTAGAGTTTAACATCCATGTCAGGGTCTGAAGTTCACCAAATAGATCTTAATAGCCCTTGTCCAGCTTCAACTGAGTCCCTGCACACCCTGTGTACCCATGGGCCCAGTATATACATTTCGACCTAGGCCTGGTGAGACCTATTGTAGGTGTGCCTGTCTCCATCTGTGTCTCCTGGACAGATACTTCAGACCTACAATGCAGTTAACTTGTCTTCAACCACTGACACCTGGCCCCTTGGATGGACTTAATCAGTTTGCCATTTGATAGCCCTATGCTCCTGGTGGGAACTGATTCCAGCCCTGTCTCAATACTTGCCAAAATTGTGAAGGGGTGTTGGTAGGCCTATATTAGTGGCTTTGGTACTACCTGTCACACTCAGGTTCTACAGGACAGTGCCCATCAGGAGGGTACAACCCTGGGGTCCCCACTGTTCTTGGCTTAGCCATGAAGGAGCCTTCGACCCTGGCTGTGCCCTGGCACTCAGCTCAGGTCTCTGAGATGAACACCATGGGGACTGGTTCACAGTAGTGCAGGTCCTTGCATCTGTGGCTTCCTCTAAGTGAAAAGCCTGGCCCAAAGTTCTGGTCTCCCCATGGACCCAAACCACTGACCAGTCCCAGACTCCTGAGTGAGTCCTCTTTCCCCAGTCCTCCCTGAACTCAGGGCTCCTTAGGGGCAGCTTGAACACTGCAGCCTCTCCTCCCAAGGCACATCAGGAACAGCCTGGATGTCCTGCCCAGTTCCAAATGCCATATGTTGTTCCTGGCAGGGTCCTGACACAGCTCCAAGTCCCCAGTGTCATGTTCCTGTTCCAGCTTCTAGAGTCTGCCTTGTCTCTCTTTCAACTCCAGTTTCCCTATCCCACTCCCAAGCGCCCTTTACCATGACCATGTTGTGACACTATGGCCTTGCTGTGATCCTGGCCTGGTTCTGAGCTCCATTCTGAGTCATGTCCCTTTCACTGATGCTCCATAGCAATCAGATCATTGTAGAGCACATCCCTTCTGATCCCAGAACTCTGTGAGATAGGAGGACAACACTTGCTTAGTATATGGGGGAAGGGGAGCCTCTGTCACGGCCTTGAGGGCAGTAAAACCCGTCCCTGCCCCTGCTCAGCCTCTGTTGGAGCTTCCTCCCAACCCTGGCCATGGCCAAGGACCCCATTTCAGCTCAAGCAGAGTCATCAGGTGTTGCAGGTGTGCTTTTCTCCAGCCCTGTCACTTGCGTGGACCCTTTGGACCCTCATTATAGCCTCATCTCTGGGCCTATCTCTATCTTAGCACCCCAGATGCTAGATCTGTAGCCCTGTAGTGCTCTAGACAGCTAATTTCTTATATGGATCTCTTGGATGTAGCTGATAGTTTGTCTCCAGTCCCATCTCTTGATTAGACTCTGGATCTATGTAATATCTTCTCTCCAGACGTTTGTCTGCTGCAATCTCCTGCTGCTGTTGGCTGGACACTCCACATGGATTTGGACCTGATCCACCAGTAGCATGCTGTGTCTGGAACTGTTTAGCTTTTTGATTAAAAGAAGTTCCTTTATGTTAGCAAACAAGACTGAGGCTAATGGAGACTACCTAGGAAATTGTCTGCTATGAAGGCATTCATGGTGTCTGAGCTGATATCTCTAACCCTTCCACAAACTTATTTAAACAGAAGACATTGAAGAGAGATAATTGTTTTATTAAAATAAAATAAAAAACAAACAAACAAAAAACCACAACAAAACAAACAAAAAGAAACCCCAAAACTAACAAACCAACAAAAAATCCTCAAAAATTCCAGCAGATTTCATGCAAAATGGGTCATAAAATATTGATACAACCATTTTTTCCTGTGTTGTACAATGGCTCTTTCTTTTAACAGTCTTTTTGAAGTACTTTCTGTCAACTTACATAAAAAAAAAGCCAAAGATTATAACTATCCTCGAAGGTCGTGAGACCCATCCTCTCTATTTGCCATTATCTCTTCCCAAATGAAATAAGGCACACAGAGGGAAGAAGTCACTCACAGCTTGTCCAAATACAAAGTCAGGATATTTCTGAAGCATTTTTGCCAGAACTGTGTAATGCATCATGGAATCCATGTGCTCCTTGTTATGGGGACAGTTTACCAAGAATCAGGTTTCAATTAAGGGTACTTTTAATATAGGAATATTAGTTTCTATATGTAATATTGACTTAGGTCTTTTGCATTTCATGTATGTGTTTTCCGAAATGTAAGAAAGTCTAAAAGCATCAGTAACAACAACAAAAAAAGCTCCCATATTGTGTTGTCTTTCTTAATATGCATGACAGTACATAATCTTTAATGATTTAATATATAAATATATAATTTACTTATTTATGGGTATGCCCATATGTAGACTGTTTAGAACTTGTAAGGCATATGCTATAGGAGGCATTTACTATAACTGCTTGTTCTTAGTTGCACAATTTTCATGCTCTAATGAGGTACTCGCTCATCCTGCATAGATGAACTTTTCTGCCACTCTGATTCTTTATCATAAGAAATATAATTGGCTATTCAGACTTCCTGAAAGTAGGTGAAACACCACAGGCTTCAATCAGTTCATCCCACAGACTCAAATACAGATGGGGCCATAGGAAATGAAAGACAGAAGAGCAATGTTATCTATATTGCAAGCTTTTTATTCAGTTTTCAATCTGACCGCAGTTTACACTCTGCAATCAATGGAAGGTTAGTTCTGAAGCACAGCATCACTTATTGAAGATTACAATCATACTCTTTATATGAACCATCTAAAAAAATAAAAGGGAAGGTTACTTCTGAGTTTAATTTGAAGCTCTTTGACTGTATTGAGGGATACCTACCTGCCATCAAAATGAGGTCCTATAATACAAGAGTTATAGTTATTGTAATATAAAATAGGACACACGTTGTTACTGCCCAGAAGAGATTTGATTAAAATCATCGTGACCTCTGCAATTCCTACCCTAAACTAGTGAAAGCCATTAGCTATGCAAGTGCATTTGATTTGAAAATCTCGTGCTACAGTTGCTACTTCAAGAAGGCTCAAGAACTTCATTACATTATTCTGTGCTTTTTTTTCTTCTTTTCTTTCTTTTATTATTTTTCTTTTAAAGCAAGAAGAATAGAACATTTCCTTGAAAAATGAGGCAGTCCATAATGAATACAGTAAAGGAGATCATTACAAATTTTTAAATTCAATTTGACTGTAAAGGAGACAGTTGACTTGCATTTTATTTGGTGCTGAGGACTAAACAATTCATTTGTATTTCCTGAAGAAAACTGGGCATAGATAAAGTCTAGCTGGTTAAATATCAGTCCTGAGAGAAACAAGATAATGTTGGTATGATGGCAAAGCTAATAATAAAATTTAATCATTCAGATACTTTCTCTGCAGGAAAGCTTGGACATCTGATAATTATTTAGATGACCAATTGATGAGTGCTGCTTATTTTAATGGCAAATCAAAAACACGAGGTACATGTTCTGAGGAGAGCACAATGTTGAGAAAAGATGCACAAATATATGACGGGAGAGAGAAGAAATGGGATGGAAATGGTAAACCAAATCAATCTGTAGCTCAGTCATGTTGCCCAGATTCTATCAATATATTTGGCCCTACAGTTTATTAAAAAAAATAATCCACATGCAGCAACATTACATGTACTGTCCTAAATTCATGTCAAGTCTTTCAGCTGTTTTTCATTGTCTTAGATGACTACTTTTATAATTTTCTCCTTCAGAAACAGTTGAACCTTGCAGCAGATAAAACTTTATTATCTCTGGTTGACTGAGATCCAGCATTTTTTTCAGTTTACAAAATACTTTAAAGCATTTAGAACTTTTTTAACACAAGATAATAAAAATAATAGAAAATGCAGTTTAGTATGGCTCCTGAGTGGTGTCTATTTCAAACTTTTGTTCCAAGGCAAGATGAACTACTTATTTTTAAAGGACTCTGTCCAGTATATGATTTAATAAATCCATAAATACTGCCACAATATTCATCTTTTTTTTTCTAAAATATTCCTCATTGTTCCTTTCCATACAAAAGAATGATCTGGAATCAGATTAGCTATAATAACTGTTCTGCTCCTGTATTATGCTTTGCTACATGGCTCACAGTAGACACTCTGATGATGTTTTATTGAAGCTGGTGACAAAAAAGTTACCCCTGACTATATATCAACACCAGCTACTACTAATCACTGTTCCAAAAAGTGAAGTAAAGCAAACTATAGGATTTAGAATCAGTTACCTTTTTATTGAATGAAGAAAGATCTGATAGAAATTTTTTCATTCCCTGCCCTTCCAAGTTAGAACGTATACCCTAGTGGTTGACCTCTGCAGCCAGAAGTGTAATTAGAACTTAATTTATGTATTAATTAATCACTTCTTCGCAAAATATTCATTTCAATATTAGCAAATGGACAGATATCTGCCTTCTAAAGCACTGAATTACACAATATACAGTAATAGTTAAAGTTTCATATTGCCTAAACATACCAGAAATAATCTGTATTCTAATGAAAGAAATGTAAACTTTGTCATAGTGGGCTGTAAGAGACTGATTTGTATTTCTACATTTGTCTTGAAATAAGAAGTAGACATTGTTATTGAAAGTTGAAATAGTTTCTAAGCAGTAGATGCAACAGACATGTCATTGAGTACAACGTCAACTACGTCCTTAGGAAAGGACATGAACCTGTTGGAAAGAGTCCAGCAGAGGGCCATGAAGATGATCAGGGTGCTGGATGTTAACCTCCTATGAGGACAGGCTGAGAGAGTTGGGGTTGTTCAGCCTGGAGAAGAGAAGGTTCCAGGGAGACCTTATAGTGGCCTGCCAATGTCTAAAGGGGTAGTACAGGAGAGACGGGGAGGGACTCTTTATCAGGGAGTGTAGTGACAGGATGATGGGTAACAGTTTTAAACAAAAAGAGGGTAGATTTAGATTAGATATCAGGAAGAAATTCTCTACTGTGAGGGTGATGAGGCACTGGAACAGGTTGCCCAGAGAAGTTGTGGATGTCCCATCCCTGGAAGTGTTCAGGACCAGGCTGGATGGGGCTTTGAGCAACTTGGTCTAGTGAAAGTTGTCTCTCATGGCAGGGGGGTTGCAACTGAGTGGTCTTTGAGGTTCCTTCCAACCTGAACCATTCTACGATTCTATGATTTTATGAAAATCAGCCCAGGACAATATTTTTTTTTCAGTGTAATGGCATGATTCTAAGGAACACTGGTGGAATACTTTCATTCAATAATTTCATTTTGTTATTTTTTATTAAGGTTTGTTTCTGGGGGTCTCCTGGATTTTCATGTCATTGTCATTGTACTATTACTATGTTTTGCAACTAGTAAATTTAGTATATAACTCATTTCAATCTGACAGGAAAGGATGTTATAGCATCTTGATCCTTTCCAGATTTTTAGGCTTTGGTTTTTGAGGAAACCACCTACGCAAACTGCATTATTGAGATTAACAGCTCCATTCTTCCAGTGGATGACAGCTGTTATGGAGAGGTAGCATTTAGCCTTGTGCTTCCCTACTTTTCCCTCATTGCTTTTAATTAACTAGTTCTAATAATTCTGAAACTGCTGAAAATATAAGAAATCTGTCTCTCACAGTAATTCACTACCAGTCAGAATCATCAGACAGCAAAATTTCTCGAGAAACTGAAATTTTATGAGTTTTCAAGCCAAACTAATTCACACATCTTTAAAGGTATTCTGACAACAATTACGTGTTTTATTCAGAGCAGTGCATACTTAAGGTTTTAGTTTAGTTTTAATAAAACCTGAACACTTTTTACAATGGTGTTGTGCAGTGGTAGTGACGAGTTTACAAGGGTTAATTTTTATTGTTTTTTTCCCTCAGAGTACATGACATTATTATTTAGTTTCCAGGGAAGCAGTGCTAAATTAAGATTATATTAGAAAGGTTATAAGCAATCTTTGGAAGCCATTTGTGATTCAAGACAGGATACAATATTCAGAATTCTTTGCAAGAAACAGTATTTTTTCATTTAATATCACACATAAGAAAACTGTTAAAACAGGTTCTTGTGTCAGGACAATATAACCCTTCTGCTGCACAAATGCTGAAGCAGAAAAGACACACATATTTCCAAAATGGAGACATTGGTCTTGTAACTAAAACAAAAAGGTAATCAACAACTGTCTTTTGCAAAGAAGTTGCCTTATTTACTGCTGTCCTCTCCTCTTTATAGAACTCTTAGGCTTTACTTACTGTGCACTGTAATGAGTTAGTGTTTTATCTTCGTATAATTGTTTCTGTTTAAACAATTTTTATCTTTTTTTTTTTTTTTGGTAGTTTTGCTAATTAAAATAGTGATGCATTGTATATATTTATATAGGCATGCAGGAATCCAAAACAGATCTGGTAAGAAGAATATAACACATCATTCTATGACTGATATTTCTAGTCACCTCAGGTAGCATTACAATGTTCAGTAGAAACTGGTCTGAATGAAACAGCAAATACATGCCTTCTCAAATTTTGAATACATTTACTAGTGTCTTGTCAATTTATGCTTTGAAATAGTCAGGTGAAGTTCAAGATTCTTAAATACCTCAAAAAACATGTTTGACTCACAGCAATGGTAAATGAAGGTTTTTAATTTGCAACACTGTCTACTGCAAAATTGAAGAAACAAGTCTTGAAAAGTATATAGTTGAGCAACAGCTAAGATTGTGTAGACATCCAACAATGTATTATGATCTCATATGAAGAACAGAGATCTAGCACTGAGCACAGCATTTAGTCCATATGTATACCACAACAGCAAGGAAGATCACAAAACCAGCACAGAATCAAAGTAGAGCTCTGTGTGCTGTCCAAGTAGCCCTAATCAGAGGTAATGCTGATTAACACAGGCGAGATGACAAGATAAAAAAACAGTGTATTATTTTAATCTGTATCTCTTGAGGAATCTGTACCATGACCATGTATTGTGCCCTAGAGATTTGCCTCATGATGATCAGTCCTATTTTTTATTTACTTTTCAATCAGAAAGGAGCAAACACATCTTATTAATAATGAGGGGAAAATAACTAACCCTTAGAAGCATCATCACTTTTCTCTTCTGGTTTCAGTATCAATTTCATGTTATTTTCTTACATCCAAGACCAGTACAAACAGAATACTGTATCTACAAAATGCAGTGAGTTTAGCATTTACAGTTTGCAATCCATAATAGGGGAACAAGTTAACAAGTTCCTATATTCACAAAACACATGAGCTTGCTTTTTTTTTTCTATGCTGTATTTTCTTGTGTTTGTATTGGCTTGCTACTTCAGCTACATATGTACATGTTAAGCATTATGATGTTGAAAAAACTGTGAATGAAATAGATCTTAAATAAATTAAATAATCTATTTCACTTAATCACTTTTTTATGATAGCTGACAAAAGGTGAAGAAACAAGGAAAGCAAGCTATATTGCCACCATCAAGCAAATTATTTTACAAGACACTAGTAATTAAACTGTCTCATAATTGATGAAAAAAAGCCATCAAAGTGAATAAAATGAAAACAAGCACTCACAATCCTCTAATGCATTTAACAGCTTTGGTTATTATGTCAAGCTAGACTCATGATACTGTACGTAAACTAATGATACAGTGAGAAATCCATCAAGTCTTTTGAGATGGTTATGACTTATTCCTAAGTATTGAAGAAAGGCAAATCAAGATATAATAGTGGTAAATATTTTTAATAGTTCTCCTTTAATAGATAAGATTCCAAAGAATGTTAAGAACACGTAAGTAGTGCTAATATCAAAAGACCATGGGATAGACTAACCCAGGAAATTACTGTAATAGCCATTCCAGATAAACATCTATAACCTCAGCTGCATACAGAGCTTGAGGCAAACCTTGGAACAAAAGTTCAGACATCAGTAAATTAACAAGACAAAACAGATATAACGTAGATGTGACAGGATTATTTTTTTTTTTAATTCTATTTAGGTCTGTTATATATAGGCATTTAGGCTGTTATAAGCATGCCATAGTGTAAAGATGCATGTGACATTTATTTATCAACATTTTAAAGAAAGGCTTGGAGGAATTATGCATGCTAAAATATGCAAAACACTCAAAAATAAACTAAAAGAATTCAAAATTACAAATCTCCTAAGGAGGACCATTTCTTAGTATATCTTATTTTAGGATCTAAAGTGTATCTAACTAACAGGTAATGTGCTAAAAAGGCTTTTATTCAGTTAGACAATGTGTGTGTTTAAAAGGAGGTTAACTACAGTTTCTAATTCATCTAGTAAGGGAGTCAATACTGGCAATTCAAAGAGAATGATGCCTTGGAATGCTTTCTGTAAATCAGAAGGAAACTATTTTAATTGGGTCAACAAAATGGTTAATCATCTACTATCAAGTGATTGCTACCTGGTGTAGGGAAGCACATGCACTTTTTGCTCCCCCTCGGCTTGACGAGGAGTTTATTCCTATGAGTCATTCCTTCTGTGTACACAGAATACATAAAATTTATTGACGTGTCCTGAATTTCCATTTTGGAGCTATTAAAGATATGTTTGCATATCACCTCCTTCCTTTAGTTACTTTTGATTAAGGGCTGGCTCTCGTATACCTAAGGAGGAAATAATTTCATTCCATTGCCTTGCAATTAATTTAATTTGGTTTCAGTCTAATACATTAAATTAATTTCTGTTATTTGTGCCTTATGTTTTCTGTAAATGGGCAAAATATTGCCTCTCATTGGAGAAACATATAGAGTAAGATCTGGTTCAAGATTAAGACATCTAAATGGAGGTGTCTACATAAAAGAATATTTATATCAGATCGATCTCCCAACTCCCATTTTACTCAGTTGAAAACTAATCAATGCAGCCAATGGACACCAGAGTGAAATGTGGCTGAGAAGATGTTAAAATAGGATTATTACATAGCTGTTTTGTGACATTTAGGATAATCTGGGGTACATAAGGTATCTACATAGGGTTAATGGATACAAATTAGCATTGGCAGAAAGCCCTCACAAAAGAAAGGCAGCTCTAGATGCTAGAGTCCTCTAGAGTTCTCAGGGCTCAATGTTGGGACCATTTCTTTTTAACGTCTTTATTGATGATCTTGATAAGTACATAGAGTGTATCATCAGTAAGTTTGCAGATACCAAGTTGCGTGGGAGTGTTGATCTGCATGAGGATAGGGAGGCTCTGCAGAGAGACTTAGATAGATTGGATGGGTGGGCCAACATTAACAGTATGAGCTTCAACAAGACCAAGTGCTAGGTCCTGCACTTGAGCTTCAACAACCCCATGCATCCGTATAGGCTTGGGGAAGTGTGGCTGGAAAGCTGCCTGGCAGAAGAGGACCCGGGGGTCCTAATTGACAAGCGGCTGAATATGAGCCAGCAGTGTGCCCAGGTGGCCAAGAAAGCCAATGGCATCCTGGCTTGTATTAGAAATAGTGTG
>JAOXJK010000001.1:161984740-161997115 GCA_025774025.1 Xenus cinereus
TGCTGGGCAGCTTTCCAGCCACTCTTCCCCAAGCCTGTAGCGTTGCCTGGGGTTGTTGTGACCGAAATGCAGGACCCAGCACTTGGCCTTATTAAACCTCATCCCATTGGCCTTGGCCCATTGATCCAATCTGTCCAGATCCCTCTGTAAAGCCTCTTCCGACCCTCAAGCAGATCAACATTCCCACCTAGTTTGGTGTCATCTGTGTCTGTGATGTTGCTTGTTGGTGACATTTTCAGTTTTTAGAATCAGTTTTTAAACTTGATTTCATCAGTTTGGGGTAAATTAAGAAAACCTGAATTTAGAGGTTGGATATCAAATATCTTTTTTTTTTACTAATGTTCAAAGGTGCAGCATTAATGGTAGTAAGACAAGAAATAACAGCATTAATGATGTTATAATGCCAAAAGAGAGGGTATAAGTCTTTTTTTTTCTTTGTATTTATCTTTTTCTTTGGGTTTTTTTTTGTTTGTTTTTTTTTTTTTTAATTATCACACTTGGAAACAGAAAGGCTGCCAAAAAAATTCTTAGGCTTTTGAGCCATGTTGTGCTGAATAATTACTCTGCAGAGGTTACATAACAGGTATTGTTATGGTACTTCATAAGATAATTCAATATTTTATATCTTGAAATAAATTGCTCTTATGTCTCTTCTGCTGCTTTTGTTTTGAGACTGGACTTACTAATACAAAACCAGGTACTAGTAAATAAAAAAGAAAGATTCGAGTGACTATCTTCCAATTACTTATTTTATTATTGATTCATAGAGAGGAATATATCTTGAAGTTTCTATGTATTCCTAACTAGTTGATATTCCACTGTTCCTTTATTACAATTTCATATGGAAAAGGTTTCCATTATAGGAAATATTCATTATTGCATCTATTTAGGTTTAGCTAAAATTTTTCATATATTAAGTACCTTAGTGTTTATTAAAATGTATATGTGGTCAGCAACTGGTTCTGTGTAATGCTGCAGTAAAGAAAAGGTATTTTAACAGAACATTGTTGGTATGGTACATGCCCTGGGATGTGGAATGGGGGCATAATACCTAATTTCAGAATCAATTTGCCTTTTCTTATGACAGATGTGAAAATGCTGTTAGCTAAGATTGTGAGGAAAACATTATCCCAATGTCAAAGAAATAGAAGGCACTTCTCAATGTCACCCATTTTCATTTTATGAAATTCAACAAATCAGTTGAGACAAAGTGCTTGACCATTCCCAAAGGGTAGCACTACATCAGTGCTATATTTTTACAGGTATATACAAAGCAAAAACATTACAGGCAAAATTATTTATCAATACATACAATTAACCTTAGCTTACCAAGCACACCTTTTAAATACCCACATGCTGTTCATGAATAGTCCTAGACAGAAAACTTAATGAAATCATTCATGCTTCATCCCATTTGCTACCAATCTTTTAACTACTTACGAAAATTATCTTTAAAAAATCTGGTACTTTAGTCAAAACTTATCAAAAATCTTCAGGATCTGTGGGAGGACACATTCAGTTATATTTTAATTCTAAGCTCAGTGCACAATTTTACAGTAGAATGACACAAGCAGTAGTAAATAATGAAAGAGTCATATAAATGTTAAGTGCCATGAATATTTTAGATCAAGTAAAACTTGGTAATAATTGTCTAGAAAGCATTTTTTTGTTGTTTTTTTTTCCTTTACATCCTTTCCACCTACTTTAGTTGTTCAAATTGGTAAATACATTTCAACAATATACTTAATGATTAAAATAACATGACTAGCATAGTAATTACAAGAGTTGGTTATCCTTACATACGTGATTAAAACGTTGATGTTCCTGCAGTGCTCTCTAAACTTTCCTTATTCAGTTTCTAATGCACTTTTACAAATATAAATACATTGTTTTCATCAGAATAATATCCATGCAACTATTAAAATTCAGCTCCTATCAAGCCTAACATCTTTCAGACTTTCTGTGACTGACCCTAAGAAGTAGAGAAAGTGTGGTGAAAATAATTTTTCTCAATAACATCAGCTGATACAGCTCTCTAGATATTACAGGCATGGGTGCTCGCTTTATATATATATATATATATTTGTGTGTATACACATCTGATGAGTTTCTACATCTTTCTTATCTGTTTCAGTAATTTCAGACAACATTTCACTCTTCACATACTAAATTAATTTAAACCAATTACCCCTGAAAATCTGTAGTAGTGGAAATGTCTAATTAACAGTGTAAGTTTCCTCTGTCTTTTTTTCACTAGAACGTCAGGCCTGAGTCTCCATTATCTCAATGCAGTTATTGATTTCATTGATCAGTCAGCTTCTTTCATTTTATTTAACAGCCACTAAGTAAAGAATGTGGGATCACAGCCCTTGTACTGATTCCGTTTCTTAACACTGGCTAGTGGAAGATCAAAGAACTTGCCTCAAATCTTAATTTGAAGTACACTAAGAAAATAACTGATGGAACCTATGTTGTACATTATCTTATAGAATTTCAGAGAAATACACAAATAAAATACAGATATTTTGCTAGCTCTTTCAGAGATAGAGTTAAACCATCAGTAGAAATTTCTACATCAATTGAAATTTCATTTTTAAAAAAATTTATGTGTTTTAGAAAATAATGGCTCTTCTGTTAACTTTGAAATGCAATAAATTTCATTTACAGCTTGTTATTTTCTTCTTTCCTCTTTCTTTTTTCCAGTGAAGAAGCCACTGATACATGACTTCTCATTTTCCTTGAAATTCTTGTATTAGTATTGTCTTATAATGTGCATAAACTACTAGGGAAACACTTTGATTTCACAGTCAAAGCTTTAGGAGGTGTCATTTGACTGTTTTTAACAGAATTTGAAAATGCTGCTAGCACTTTCTGACTATTTTAGTTTAGGTGCTGTTGCTCTGACTAACAGTGACTTTGTGATAATTTTAACAGCGTGCAGCCAAAGATACCCCCTAGCTGTTTTAGCCTTTTCATTAATAATTCTTCTTGGTATTTCTCAACTTGATGATGCTTCTCAGATCTGAAAAACCAGAAAATGTCAATTTCAGTACAGTTCTATCATAGCTGAGGATCTGGTTTTCCTAGTTGTCAGACTAGTGTGTGCTGTGACTTCAACAACCTTTTCTTTCACTGAGGTCTAAGATATTACCATTTTGACTATCTGAAAACTATTTTCTTTTGGCCTACACACACCCACATGCAGACACACACATACACACTTACAGTTTATATCCTACTCTCACTGATTGTGTTTTTTCTTTGTTTTGTTTTGGTTTTCCTTTGCTTCTCCAAAACTTTTGTTTCCTGGAATCCTTATTCCTCTCTTTCATTTACTATTCCAAACTTCTAAATGACTGCTTCCACCCCACATAGTCTATGAGCCTTACTAGAGACAGAACAGACTTTTAGCTCATCAGAAAGACTTTTCATCAATCCCTGTAGCTCATGATGCAACAGCTTTCGAGAGACAGAAAGAACAGCTTCAATGAAAATCCATTCTGGGCATTACAACTGTAGAAGAGAATCTGCCTGTTTACCCAGCAGGGTGATGTATACACAGTCCACCCTGTCTGTAGAAGATCTGAGAGGTTAGACAGACCTGCCTACTTAATAGCCAAGGATATGTCAATCAAATCATGATACCTTTCACAGGAACTGTAAATAACAGATCCTCACTACCAAGTAATCTTGAAAGATTTCAAGTCATGGTTGCAAGCTTTGTAAAATAAGAGATTCTAAATAATATGCATCTGCTTTCTACAATTTAATTTATACATATGTGTCAGAAGAATAGTGGCTCTGGACCATACTGGCTAAAATTTTTTCCAAACACTTTATGGTAAGGGAGAAAGCTAGGAAAATTATTTAAGTTATAAGCAGCTGAAAATGAAATCCTATAATAAGAAACATCAGGAATCTTAAGCGAAGGCAGTACAAAAAATACTCTCCAGCATCACTTAAATACTCATCAGAGATAACTACGATAGTACACTACAAGTATCTTTGGAAACCTGTAGAAATCAATCACCTGCTTAAAAAGAAAAGTACCAAACAGAAAGTTACATGTGAATGAGAAATCGCTTTGCCAGAAATCAGTACCTCTTATGAGTCATAGTCATTTACTATTTCTGTCCTTACGTTTTCTCTGTCATTGCACAACGCGGAATAACAAAACCCTTTTACTAAATTATTCCAATCTGTGTGCTGAATCTTTTTTTTTAGGTGTGATTTTGGGAAGTGCTTAGCATAACAGATAAATAAATTGGTACCATTCTCTATCTATAAATACGTGCTCTAGCATGTATTTATAAAGTATTCTGTAAAGTAGCATTTCTAATTAGTTAAGAGAAAAAGATAAGGTGTAAGTAAAATAATCTAATTAGCGACTCATTACATTTACAGAACCATTTATCATGTCATTGAAATGTCAAAATATATTGTGTTCATTGTTTCAAGAGCAACTTTCTAGGTAAACTGTGTCTAGATGGTTTGCGAATATCTCTAAGGAGGGAGACTCCAAATTTCATATGAACTAAAGTACATTTTGTCCAGATTATCTCCATTTGGAAAATTAATATTTTTCATGTATGATTAAGTGAACTTTGAGATAGGTGATTTTATATATAGATCAGTGATTGTGTATGTGTGCTTGCCATGTGGATATGTGTTCATTTTGAGGGATTTTGCTTGAAATCCAGATAAAGTTATTCAGAGTTCTATAAGAATAATTTATGTATCTCCTGTACGATTCAAGTAAAAGCCTTCAGTTAGAATGTATCAAAGTAAAAAGACCAGTAAAATTCCAAGCAATACCACTTTATGCATATTGACAGTCACTCTATATCTGCATGCATATGTTTTCATGTATATGTACACTAAAAAAAATGTCTGTTGTTTGAAGGTCACTGATACTTCTCAGGGATTAGGAAATCAGGATATTATCTAGAAATTTGAACCCTTCAAAGCTAAAGTTTAAAAGAGAAATAATAGCCTCTAGTTCCTGCAAAAATTGTTTTAAATATCCTGCCAATCTGTCCTGTCTTATATGTGAAGAGTCATTTTTTGCTATTCTGCTTTAGGAAGGTTAATCTTCCACATTTGGATTAGCAGCGCAAAAGCTGTTGCTGTGAGGCCCACATATGTTGATCATCTGATTCAGAATAAACTTGCATGAACTTCCAAGAATATACTTGCCTCTAGCAAACAGGTACCTAGAATGCAGCTGGATGGATTTCTGCTACATTTTAATTTCAAATACTATTGTATTTGTAGCTGAAGTTATGGTAGTTGAAATTACATATGGAGTTTGACTATTAACCTCATGTTTTGCCTTGAACTTAGTTTTCCTCTGGGGAACGCAATTTTTTGTATTTGTGGGTGAGTTTTTTATAGAGAGAGAGGAGTGCTTTGAGAAAAATCCTTCAGCTGTTTATTTTATGAGAATGTAAGATATGCAATTTTTTTTCTTACCCTTATCACCAGACTAATTGATTAAATTCAAACTTTTTCATCCTTTAACATATAAGTGTGTCATAAAGAGCATTAATTAAATAGTTGATGAAAAATCTATTTTTTTTAAAACATCACATAATAAAGAAACCATTTCCTCCTTTTTTCAAGTGATTCTGGACAAACTTATAGAAAACCATGGAGCTGATGTATAGAGAGGGGAATAAACATATCTTGTTTTGCACAAAACATTCCATGTGATATGGGCTTGAGCTGTGTTCAACCCATATATTCCTTTTTTGCAACAGATGACACACAGCATTTTGATGGTGAGCATATGGAAACTGGTGATGGGAATCACATTTATATTGTGATACGGCTGTATGCTGGATCCAGCTGAATGCTACATTGTGCTTGTATTGTAATTGCACTACATTGCTGCATTACTCTGCTGCATCAAAATCTTGTATAATATCAAAAATCTTTAAAAAAGTAAGTTTGGGATTAAGGATTAAACTGTGCTTCTATGGGATATCTAAAGAACCTTGTCAGAAAGTGTTGGACACTGACACATGAACTATAAGAATTCAGTATCTTTGATGTTTAAAGCCAAACTATGTAGGAAGAAACATTAGATACATGCTTATCATATGATTTTGAATTTGTCTACCTCTTTATCTCCAGAAAATAATTCTAACAAAATAAAAGATTAAAATAATTTGAAAAAAAATTCATTAATTTACAATGCAACAATACAACAGAGTAAGTTATAGTCCTTGGAGTTCAAGTGTGTTTTGTACAACAGAGGTGGGTATTTAGGGCGACGGGAAAAAAAACCAAACAAGTTTTAAGTGCTGTTTTGGTTTGGTTTTTTGGTTTTGTTTTGTTGGGTTTTTTTGTATTTTGTTTGGTTTTTTAAAGCTTTTAAGAGTTTAAAAAGTTCTCAGGAAATTAAGCATTGTTGTGAATGCAAATGTCTGAAAACTAAGTTGAGGTATATGATCTAAATGCTGGGTTTTCAAAGTGGTCATTAAACCCAAACTCTACAGACCCAAAATTTTTCCAAAGAATGTTTGGGTATTGATGGATATATATACCTCTTAACAATGCTTGATAGTATATCAAATTTGGAAAGAAAAAATTTAAAATATCTCCTTTCCTTGGTCTTCAGACTTACTATAGACTGGAGTTTTCCTGTTTTTCATGATGTCTGGGTCCTGTTTGCCTACTTCTTTCATTAATCTTCAGGAATATCTCATTTTGCTTATTCAAAATCATCAGTGGTGTATTATTTGCTTGGCACATTAAACTTATTCACTGCTATACTTCATGAGTTCTTTTTACTTTAAGTTTGCTTAAATTACTTTTAGCAGCGGACACATGACATCTAGAGACTTTTGGAAGTGTATTTGCAAAATCAGCTTTAAAGGTACTGAAATTATATTCTGAGTATGCATTTTATTTGCACTTTTTTTTTTCTTTGGCACTCTACTATACAAAGAAATTCCTCAAAATGTAATGTAGAGCAATCTCATACTGGCTGAGAAGGAAATTATATTCAATTCCATATTGAGTCTTCCTCTGCTTTTGTTTTGTTTTTGGATATCTTCTCCTAAGTTTCCCTTTTATTTTAGACAGCTGGTAAACTAATTCTTCTTAAATGCCTAAACTCACTCTAAAATCAGTGTCAAGAAGTAGCCCATTTTCTGGAATTTCAGTGAGACTGGAAAATTCTGGGATTTTGATTGCCTTGAGTTAGGTTCTTCAGGTCAGTAATTGGGTATTCAAACAAATTGGCTATAAAAGCAACTTAAGTTCTTATTTTAGAAAAAAGAATCTGACTGACTTGGTACAAAAGGTGAATATTGGAAGCCTAAGTTAGATAGATGTTATGCCTCTTACAAACTTTTAGATCACCCACCTCAGGTATTCTTTCAATGATAGAAAAGAGTAAAAGTAAATAGATCTGGTCTTATATGCAGAATACTTTCTTACGTATGCAACATGAGGAATGCACACAAAAAAAATCCTCATACCTATGCATTAGTAATAACAACTTTGGATATCAATTCTCCCTGGACAGAATTTACATCTGTGCAGAAAAAGCAACAATATATTTTCCTACCTTACCTTGAATATAACTTAGGAACAACCTGAACATTTCTTTATTTATTAAGTTAGTTAGTTTGGTTTAAAGCGATGCCCTGGTTTCATGTTGCCAACACAAGGCAAAGTTCCTTAGCCTGGGACTGGAAAAAAATATAGACATGGCATTGAGGTTCAGTTCTGAGTGATTTTGTACTGACTTTTAAATAAGTATAGAATTTACAGATTGCTGCTGAGGTTTCTTGCCTACCTTCATATCTACTGTTCACAGAAGGACAAATATCTTAAATTTTAAAGTCAGTTTCAGATTTCTAAGTTGTACAAAATTGTTCAAAAATGATGGAGAAAGTTAGCTTCTTAGACTAACTTCAGAATCGCAGTATGAAATTCACTTTCAGCCTAAATTGAAACTGGTTTGAAACTTTTTAGGTTTTTAAGCTTAAAAGTGGTATAAAAGAATCTATATTGTTTATGACACTGTAGGAATTAAGCCTCTGAGAATTCTTCTGTTTCCTGGCCTTCTGAAAGTGCAAGATATTAAATCCTTGATGGAAGAATGTGATGGTTAAGATCTTTTCCTGTAACTGAAGGACATTTGTGTAGGAGTGGGAAAAAATCTGAACATGAAGACTAAAGCCCAAGTTCTTAAACTCACTTTGCTTTAAATAGCTTGCACGTGATCAGGAAGTTTTAATAGCAATTGAACATTGAAAGCAAATTTGAAGTAGTTCACATTTGCCAATTTCTATTTATAACTACTATAGGGGAGCACCTTTATTATCTTCTCTTTCATTTTCCCATTCTGTTTGTAAGGTCTTGAAATGAAGTGATCCATCATCCTTATATCTTTTGCAAAATACCATTTAGATATTTTAATATGAATTAAGAAGTGCTCTTCCTCGGCAGCTGAATGGTCTGTTTCTAAATTATTCTTGCTTCTGTTTACTTACTGTCGGATCTTCATGACTAAATGCAGTGATATCTCATACAAAAGTAGCTGTCTGTCCTGTCAACTAGCTAGTTTGTGTGTAACTGGTAATGATAAGTAAGTCTGGCTTTGAGATGCGTGAAGTATTTAGTATGAGACCTATGAAAATCTATTTTTTTCAAAGAAAAAAAGTTCTAGGTTTTAGATAAAACAGAAAATAAACTAATAAACATAAAATTAAGAAAAAAAAAGAAAAAATCTGGAAAACAAACAAACAAAAAAATTCCCAGAAACAAATATAGAACCAGACTTTAAAAAAAAAAAGGGAAGAAAAAATAGCAAAAGTTTATTTCACAAATATAAAACTATTTTGCCTCTCTATTTTCCAACTAATGTGTCAGATTTTTTTTTTTGGTTGTCAGTTCATCGTTTTCTAAAAATTAATATTAGTCAAGAAAAAATAGAGTAGAAAACAGTGAAAAGTTTGGGTAGCAAAAGATAGTGAAACATCCGAAATATTGATTCATCTCTCCTACATTAGCTATAAGTGGAGACAGAGACTGTTTTTTCTAGTGTATCATCACCTGTTAGAACACCTTACATTTTCCATCGGTAGCAGCAGCAGCAGCCTGGCTGGTTAAGGCATAGATGAAACAGGCAGGAAAGCCATCTCTAGTGTTTGCTGTTTGTTTCCCTACACATCCTGATTTATAAAAATCATCTGTACCTTGTGGATTTTAGTTTAATTCCAGGATCTCTTGTGAAGCAGAAAAAATATATGAACCTGATCAAATCTCAGTACTTAAGTCACTCCAGAACACTCAATGGACTCATATCAAACGCCTTTATCTTGTCACATACAATTTTTCCAATATCAAAACAAGAGGTCTCATCGATGTATACCTTCAATATCAGGTATTGCAGCTCAAGTATGATAGGCAATGCATCCTGAGTACTTCCTGAAATAGATTAGACCTTGGAGAAACTTAAATATTTTTCAAAAATTTCCAAGACCCGAAGAAATGTTCATTATAGCACAGAGGAGGCCCAAGCTCTTGTCACCATATGCTGTTCAAAATTGCAAAATCACAAAGTAAAGTGGGATACATTACAGAGAACCTCTGTCATGGAAACCATCATGGTCATGTGTCATGATGGAGAGCATAGGATCCTGTTCAGTATGTATAGCAAGACAGCAAAAGCTTGTAGAAGAGGTACCAAACTCGGGATTAACCAAAATTTTATGCAAAGTAGTCAAGGATGTGCAGTGTGCTACAGAAGGTGTATTGCTTCCAGTGCTTATACATAATTTTTAAGAATTTTCTCACATTATTTTCAGTAAATTCCTTTTTTTTTTTCTTTTTTTTTTATAGAGGAGAGAAAATATTCCTATTAAATTGCAACTTGGTATTCAGAGATCCTAGCTGTCTCCTGCTTTTTCCCTGTAATATGTTATATGCATTTGAACTACGTGTATTAATTCAGTCAATGACCAATGTAAACTACTGGTATTGTTGTGAGTAAATGAAGAGTTCTAATCTAGTAGTATTTTATAGATGTTATTTGCATGTAATTTTAAACATAAGATACAGAAGATTAGTCAATCTTACAAACAGAATTGAGACAAATGCATTTTTTCCAGAAAGATCATCTTGAGCTCTCATAAAACTAATAGATAAGGATGATAGAAAGGTTGCATACAATTCTATTAAAAATCTGAAGTGAAACAAGCTTGAAATGTTTCTCCTGTACTTTGTCACTTTCACAAGTTCTTTTCCTTTCTCACTGCTAG
Source organism: Xenus cinereus (assembly GCA_025774025.1). Taxonomy (NCBI): domain Eukaryota; kingdom Metazoa; phylum Chordata; class Aves; order Charadriiformes; family Scolopacidae; genus Xenus; species Xenus cinereus. Next base: position 161,995,018 of record JAOXJK010000001.1, read on the forward strand.
GATGAATGACAGAAACAGAGAAAATGATGGAAAAAAAATTAATGTACCTCTACTTCAGGTAAGAAAATGAAAAAAAAATATTCACACAAGAAACATGACAACTATTTTCAAGTTAGTATTTTTAAGTAATGATTCTCATTATTTTTTTCCTAAAGTTTGTACCTAATTTCTTCACAATTCATATCTGTGAAATAATTACTTTAATATTACTTTTAATCAAGGCTGAGAAATTTATCTTTTAGGAAAAATATTTCTTAATTTCCTTCATAGTGTTAGAAGTCCAATGACATAGTAGTTAATAATTTTAAAACTGAAGTTACACGAGATTGTACTGGTTTTGGCTTGGATAGACTTAGTTTTCTTCAGAGTAGCTGGTACAGTGCTATGCTTTAGATTTGGAACCCGAACCAGTGCTGGTAAAAGTTAAGGACTTTTCTTCTTCCTCTGCTGCCCTGTCAGTGAGTAGGCTGCTGGTGCACAAGAAGTTGGGAGGGGATACATTTGGGACCCGATATCCCAGTTGACCAAAGGGATATTCTGTACCATATGACGTGCTCAGCAATAAAAGCTGGGGGAAGAAGGAGAAAGGGGGTATGTTCGGAGTGATGCCATTTTTTTTCCCAAATAACCATTGCATATCATGGAACCTTGCTTTCCTGGAAAGGGCTGAAGACCTGCCTGCTAATGTGAAGCGCTGAATTAATTCCTTATTTTACTTTGCTTGCACATGTAGCTTTTGCTTTACTTATTAAACTGTCTTTATCTCAACCTGTGATTTTCTCACTTGCATCTTTCTGATTCTCTTACTCATCCCATTACGAGGGGGATGAGCGAGCGGTTGTGTGGTGCCTAGCTGCCTGCCTGGGTTAACCCACAACACTGATTCTACTTCAGATTTGTAAAATAGAGTAAGCTGAGATTTATTTTAGTATCAAATTGATAAAAGCCCCCTTATTTATATAGAAATCATTATTGACTTTTAGTTTGCTCAGGGCGCCTTTCTTATTGGCAGTCATTGACAGCGTAAGATAGCAGATGTCTTGAAAAATACAGTAACAAGATAATACTAGAGGACCCACGGCTGCACACATTAATGATTAATTGTTGATAAAAGAATTGTGGAACAATAATTACATGAGGCTTCTGACAACTCATAGCATAGGTAGAGCTGTTTTTGAAGTAAGGCTTCATAAGGCTACTACAACAAAAATATCTGGTCAGATTGCTTGAGAATCCACTATACAGAATTGATCACTGATATCCTGTAGTATACTGCTGCATATGCAAATATTACTTTACTGTCATCAAAGAGAATTGTATTTTAGTACTTGATCTAAGATCTTGCTAATTATATTGACTGGTTACCCACATTTAAGGTCTTTCTGTTTCATCTGAACACTGCAGCATAAGGCAAAATTCTGCCATAAGTTGACCACATTTAGAAATATTTTTCTTTCATACTGTATATACCATATATTCTGAAAATTACAATGAGTTTTATTCAATTTAACACCATACAGTTTATGGCCCAGAATTCTATGTTTTTTCTAATTATTTTTTTTAAGATAACATAATAACTTTAAATAACGAAGGAAAAAAAGATATAAATATGTGATATAGATGTAAAAATACCTGGTATAAATTAAATATGAAAATTTTTTTTTCCCTACAGTGGATATACGATTATCAAACTGTGGTATTAGTGGCCTGTGCTATACTAAGTGATACATAAGAATTAACAGTTACTTTAGATTTCCAGTAGGTAATGGCATAAGGTCAACTGGGAATTTGTAAAATTATTTGAGATTACAGATGTCTTTTCATTTTGCTTTTAGTTTTGAATAGCAGGTAACGCATCCAAACAGATTATGTGAACATTTACTTAGAAGAGAGGAAGTTTAGATCAATCTTCTGTTTTAGAGGAATTCAATTTAATTTCTAACATACTCCAAGTGCGTGCCCCTTAATCTTTTTACAGCAGTGGAGTAGGATTTAGTCTGTCTTTTGACTTTTCAGTTCTGAGCTCAGGAAAGTTTCCAAATTAAGTTTAGATGTTAACCAAACCTCTTGAAAGAAATAAGTTTCAACAAAAACCATC
>JAOXJK010000001.1:162006329-162032468 GCA_025774025.1 Xenus cinereus
TTAAATTAATTAAAAATTTAAATTGTTTCTCTAAGAAAAGAAAAGGGGCAGGAGAAATGAAACATGTTTTTCACCACATCTCCATAATGAGATATTGAATATTATATTTAAAACACTTAATGTATTTGTGCTATATTTTGAAGTGGTTAACAGTATAATTTTTCAAGTAATTTTCTTCAATTAAAGCTTTCAGTACTTAAACATATACTTAGAAATCATGCATACACCTATAAATGCTAATGTTTCAATTTAATTCAATTATTGTTTATTAGATTCTTATACTTAACCATATCACTTTAAACTAGACTCTGCTCTCTTTATACTTATAGAAATCATTCAACCACACTTATTCTTCCAGTCAACCTCACTATAGGACTTCTTATTCTCCTACGCATAAATCTGAAGTTTAATTACTTTAACTAGAGTTCCGTGCTGAGGAGCAAAATCAGAGTACTTTGCAGCTGCAAGAACAACCCACTGGCCCTACGGTCTGCTATTTATTGTGCTGACAGTGATGGCACCTGATCTAATTTGATATAAGTTATTTGTTTCTTTTAGCAATAACTCCAAGTCCCTCTATGCCACAAGGGTCTAGTGACCGTAATAGGGCTGGGTTTTGGTAATAAGACTAATTTTTCAAATATTACTTTAAAGAAGTGAGCATCTGATCAGTAAATATTGAAATGAAACAGTTTACTTGCATAAAACAGATTTTCTTTGCAGAACTACAAGATTGTGTTCAAGGGTACCATATGGATCACTACCAGTAACTCATATTTTAGTGAGTGAATCAGGGATGTCACTTATTTTAGTTGTAAAAATACTGTGTCCAGAATTCCAACTAATCTGAAGACTATTTTAAGTACATATGATTAAAGAGCAGAGAAATTATCTTTACCAACACTCAAAATTTTAAATTCAAAAGCAAAATAACTGACATGCAAATCATTAGAATGAAGCAGTAATGCTGACAGTTTATTCAAAAACATTTTTTTTAAACTGAGACAAGACACTGAATAACAATATTATAATATCAAAGTATTTCAATTACCATTTGAAGAGATCATACTTTCAATTTGAATTGTACTCCCACCTTCTATAATGCTGAATTCAAGGATGTGAAAACATTTCCAATAAAAAGTTACCAAAAAACCTTTGCTATAGTAAAGGAAAAGCAAAAAAACATTTATGGAAAAAAAAGTTAGCTTTGGGCTCAAATGAAGTGTGCAAATTACATAAGCCACAAGAAATTTTTCTTTAAAAAATTCTAATTTATATTATCTCATTAACTTGTAGTAAAAATAAAGGGAAAATGAACAATATTTTTTTTCTGCAGTAAAGACACTTTTTCATACAGTTTTCTCTAGCTGGCTTGCAGATGTTGGAATTCAGCATCCTCAAATAGTCAGGGGAAAGCAATTTTACTGAGTTGGGTTGGTAACGTGCTGTTCTATGTGTATTCCCAGACTTTAAGATGCCAATCTAACATCGGAATTTTGAGGTCTATATCCCACATTCAGCTTTTCCACAGAAGACGCTACTCAGGTGACAGTAAGTAACTAACAGTACCAGTCCTGTACTAGTAAATAGCTACAGCTTTTTTCACCTAATAGTGTTGCACCGCATCTCTCCCTTCCTTCTTTCAGTACGTGCTTAGAGCCATTTTGAAAACCAGGAAGCTGGGGCATGTTTATTACCTGCAATGTGAATCTGAATATTTACAATGCAGAATATTCCTAAAAGATAAACATGTCAAAGAAATACTGCTTCTGCTTTTCCTAAGGCGCTGATATAATTGTGCTTCTGGCCCTAACAGTGTTATATCAGTAGTGTACCATGTCAAATAAAAAGGAAATACTGCTGAATGAAAAGAAAGAAATGTGTTCTGAGCATGAATATGAACCCGCCCTGTGGAATCATTTGATTTATTTTTTTCCTTAAAGAATTTCTTGTTTTCTTGATAGGAAAGAAAATGTGTTATAGGTAAAAAGAAATAAAACCTGGCATTCAGTTATTAAGGAAAAAAAATAACCCAGGAATATGCTTTTTTTTTTGCTGTTGTTGTCTCATTTTATTAATTAAACCTTTACATATTTACCATTTAAAAAAATAACAAAAGGTAAATGTTCACATACATGATACACCTACTCTTGCTCTCTTTTAATTCCTTTTGTTGGTCATGGACCCCTTGCACTATGCAAGTTATTTTAAATATAGGAACAACAACAACAGACTTATTTTTTTCCATTTGAACTCAATTCCATCAGAGACATTTTGTGGCCAGAGGCGTAAATGAAAGGAAGGCAGAAAAATCATTTATTTAAGAGACCCAGAACTGTTTTGCCTCCTTTGTTTGCAATTCTTTCTGCAGCTAAGAGGAACTCAGGTCTGAGCTGTAGTATATGATGCAAATACCTCTTTAGCTAGAGAGATTTACTGTTGCTGAATAAAGAGAGTCTACATCCTTTCAAGTACTGTAACTGCAAATCATCATTTTGTGCTTCTACCCCGATGATCCTTTCATGTTTGTTTAGTTACTTTTCTCTGCTCCTTCATTTTTCTTCCAGTATAGCACACTTTTATCTTACAGTATATCTAGGAAATAATGATTAATATTATGGTGTGTATTAAAATTAACATAACAGAAATGCCTTTTTATTTGGGCGTTTATATAATATATGTTTTTATCTTTCAGTAGGTAGGATCTTAACACAAATGAGACAGCCTTCACTGCACCAAATGATATCTATATTAAGCCGAATCTTTTGATTTCTCCTAAAATGTAGTACTTAACATTTTATGTATCTAAATCAGTAGACTTCCTCCAATGAGTGATAAACACCATCTTGGAGCACTGAAAGAATTTAACTTCTTGTAATATTATTAAGGAATTATTTTCTATTGTCCACTGGGATTTACAGGTGTAAATAAAGAATAAAGGTGATGAGATGAAATTAAACAGTTCTCCACGGACTACCCTGATGAGCTCTGTACATCACACTTCAGAAACCTCTTAGCAGGCGTTTTCAGAACAATTACATCCATAAAACCAATGTTAAATATTTTAGCAATAGGCTAAGAATTCACTTCTGCTTCTATAATTTCACCTCAGAAGGGAAGACATCATGCTCACAATTTTAATTTCTCAGAAACAAAACACTGCACTGCAAGGTGAACATTCCCTATTTATCTATCTATAACATATGCTCCATGCACACCCTCATAGATATATACCCTGTATTTCAAAGAGCCGCTAATTCTGCTGAAAACAAAGTATATTATTTTGAATGGGGCTATAATTTCAGCCAATTATAAATGAAATACACCTGCTTAAAATTTGTGCAGAGTAATAAAAATAATTCAGAACTGACAAATCTAATTTACAGATGGTGGAGTATGCCTAAATTTACATGCAACAGGCTCTGGATATTTGAAATTTTTATAATAAGGTAGGAACATATGTTTTTAATTGAAATGTGAAGAACATAATCACCTGTTTTAAACATCAGCCAGCCCTTCCTGTTAAATATTAGACAATTCAGAATCTGGTTCAAAACCATTCCCAACAGCAATTAACTTCCTCCTACACAGTTAAATATTTCTTAGGTTATCTGCAAGCCACACACCTGGAAAAAGGCCAAAGCAACATCTTTTCTTATAAAGTATATTTTAAAATAAGAAATACCTTTAGCAGTGACATTCACTGGGATTTATTTTAAACTTCTTATTGATTTCTACTGATTGAAGTCAAATGACTTCTTCGCTATGTTTAAAACAATAATAAATACCAGTCAAAAAGAAAAAAAAATTTGGACTGACTTTTGATCTTTTTGCCAAGAGAAAAATTAAACCTAGCAGTAAGTAGTACAGTATTTCTACTGAATACATTTCAGGACAGGAATCTTAGCCCAATTGAATTTAGGAGCTATATCAAAAAACCTCTGTCCATGTAAATGAAGGTGGCATAAAGAAAAGAGGGTTCCACCCTCCATGGCCATTCCTGTGCCACGTGACTGAAAACATACATGCTGCTCTTCATAGCACTAGTAGTTTATTTAATTTTAATGGGCCATTTTGGCCTGTTGCAATTTTCAGACATTAATCCAATCAGGAACATATGTTATCTATACCTCCCCAGAAGACAAATTAATGCCATTTGCTGGGAGTTTTAAAATGCACAGTGACATACATACCCTTCCACCAAATATGTGAAGCAGGCAAGTCCCTTTGCACCCTGGGGACTGTGTTTAAGATTTGCTTGAATTTTTAATATTTGCATGGGTTGCAAATGAAACAGACTTTGAAATACACCATAAAGATGCTCTGTGTGTTTCATGCACAGAGTAAGAATTAAAAAAATCTGTATTTTTAAAATAATTTTGTTACACATAAATGGAAGTCATGTTTCCAATACCATGTGTTCCAAAGTTTAAAAAAAATCTCTCGCACAATATATAGTCTTCTTGAAACAATAATCCAAACCTAAGGAATGTGATTGATACAAGTAAATACATGAAACCTAAGCAGTAACGTAAACATATCAATATAAACGTATAAACATATCATATAACATATATAGGTATATCATGAAAATTTTATGTTTCATGTCATAACTCAGCTCAATCACACATTCTTTAGGTATAGATTATTACATATAACATATTAGATGCAATATTATTTGGCCTGTAAATATATATTATATATATTTATATATAAAAGATACATAATTATTTTACATTTAAGTTTTTCCATGAATAATTATCTTTTTAAGGGCTAATCTATTTCTGTTCTCCATAAAATCTAAGACTTATATTTGATAAAGAAATTAAATAAGTGGTGAAAATATTTGGGGAAAAAAAAGTAACAAATAAAATAAACCCTATCAGTTTCAAAAGGATTTTCTTTCCTTTTTAAGAATCAAGATTAAAATTAGGGACAAACGAGAAGCAACAGAAAAGAAGGCATAAGGGGCAGAATAGAGACTGAAAAATGGGTGCCAAAACAAGCGCACAATTTCAGAAGGTGAAATAAGCCATCTCTCTGACTCATCCAACTAGATTTTTGAAGGAGCTTTTGCAATGGTCTTTATCCATTTATTCACTTACTGATAGCGAAAGTGTTGCTAGATTCATTCTGAGGGCTTGACTTATAAACACTTCTTTCTATATTACATCAGATTTCAGGATCATCATCATATACTAAATGAATCAATCTTCAAAAAGCTGTTGCTCTTGCTAACTTTTACCCAGTAACTCAGTGGAAATCAGACACATGGCTTTAGGTCTGTCCGAGGCTTGAAGATATCAGAGTGAATTTCATCATCACAAGCTGAAAGTAACTGCAAGTCAGGATCAGTTTGAACAAAGACACCTCCTACTAATGCTGAAAGAGTTACATGAGTCCACATAACCACCTTCAGTTTCCCCCGTAGGTATAGATAGCTCCCTGCTCAACCTATTGATTGCTCCCTATGCCAGTTTATGGAATGTAACTCTTCTCAGGCAGTGTGTTGAAATCATATATGCCCATTTGAAGCTTGTTCTGCTGGAGAGAAAAAAAAAAGCACTAGCAGCTTGTTCTTCCAGGGCAAAAATCCTGCAGCTTCTAGCTCCCTTCTGAATATTGGCCTAATCCCTTTTGCCTATTTGTTCATGATTTAATTGCGTAGCCCAGTCATACAAAGTTGCCATTGCTAGTAACAGGCCATAAACTTTCTGCTACATGTTAGTTAAAGGCTTCAGGGCTGAGGCTTGCCAAGCCTGCTCTGTCTGAATTTTTCTTTACCTGCCTGCAGCTTTGTTTCACCTGGTTTAGCTGTGACAGCCGTTTCACTAATTGACCAGGCAGCAATGGCTAATTTTATCCTTGTACAGTACAACCATAGTTTTATACAGATTTAAAAAATAAATAAATAAAAAAAAATCATCCACAGAGAATGCGGTATTTACAGTTCTAACGCAGTGATGTAGTGTAAAGAAATACAGGTCTGGTACAGTAACAAAGACTCTGAGAAGTGGAGATGCAGGACATGGGACAGTGGAGCTTAGGTGTGGGGCAGTGATAAGAGATAGGGCACAGGCTTGGCATTGGACTTACCACAGCTATAAACAACTCACCCATGGCCAGTTGAAGAAATGCAGATCTAGAGATGGACAAAACTGGTTTTCAGAGTAACAAACAGAAAAAAAAATAATACCTAACATATATATAAAGGGCAAACTTGGATGTAACATGATACTGCAAACCAACGAGGAAAGAGAAAGGTGTAGAAGCTCATTAACAAACACATAAAAATTACCCCAACTGGATACTGGAGGAGAAAGAAAAAGCTATAAACAGCATATTCCTCCCAGCAAAGGATGCCAGAGGATGACAGCTTAGACTTTTACCTGTAAGTTCATGTGGAGTGCTTCCTTTCAGGGTATCTGGCCAAGGGCCTTTTTCAGTATAACAAAGGATGATAAGAAAGGGAGGAAGCCATAAACAGGAGCATATAGGTAGACAAACCTGACTGTTGCATTTGTATTTGTCTTACAAGAATTAAGATGTTAAGGAATTTTAAGATTTCCATTACAGTAACAGTAACATTGTGGATTTACTTTTACAGATAACACGTATTTTCCTTCCTCTTTGCCCATAAAAAATATTTTGAGCATAACGTTAACTTGTTTTTAATTATTCTTTACCATAAAGAGTTTGTCCCCACAGGGGAAGCCTAGTTTCAAGTTAGTTATTTATGCCCAGATTTGTCGCACTGGACTTCAGGCATTTAGCTAATACATCTCAATAAGTGTATACTCTTATCAAGTGCCTGTTATAGTCAGTTGAGAGACGTTGGCTTGCCTGGGGCAAATCTGCTCTTAGTGACACTGCACAAGCAAAATTATTCACATTATGAAAATTGAAGAGAAGAATGGGACTGATTCCTAATTTAAGCACCTCAAAGAAGTACCAAGTCAGGCAGAATGAATCTGACCTTGAAATGATAAACTTTGTTTAGGGATGAATATAGCATCTACTGCTATTTAAAACCCTTTCTCATTATCAGTCAATAAATCCCTTGGGTAATGTCACAACACAAATGCAATATACACATATATAACATATATAAAAGAAAGACTTTTTACTGCAAGGGGGAGGCAGAAGTATGAATGGAATAAAAGACAGGATCCAGAAATGTTTTCCACTGTGTTTTAAGTGAAGGTCATGTATTGATGGAATGAATGAAGAACAATATCAGACATTAATTTCACTGTAAGCAAAAAACTCAATTGCCCGATGATCTGGGCTGGTGCAAATTATATGAAGTGAAACTGGAGTTCCACAGCAACAGGCTATGTTGAATCACCATTATTCTACTTAACAGGAAACAAGGGACATAGATACTAGAGTGGAAGAAAATAGAAAAGACAAATAAGAATTATCTGGGGAAAAAATAGTTTCTGAAAAGAAACAATAATCAATCAGTATTGAGTACTTGCTCATCCATTTTGTTGACTTTTTTTTTTCCTTCTTTGTCTAATCAAGTTATTAAAGACTTTTAGATGTCTGCAGTTCATATTGAACTGGCCTGCAACCTGCAGATAACAGATAATTCAGAAGCTAGTCAGTATCCAAAGGTCCCAAAATTTAAGCCACAGAGAGCAATCCATCAGGAACCTTAAATTCTTGAATTTCAACATGGCATGCTGTGTTCAACCTCTCCCAGAGCTTCCACAGAGGCTGCATTTATCACAAGCTGTTTCTTTTGTCTGCAAGCTGAAGACCTGAAGGGCTAGAGAAAGGATGTAATACCCCTTCTTGCTACTTCTGTAATTGCATGTAACAGAGTCAGATGAAATATTATGATTTTTCATCTTAAAAACGTTCAATTGTTCTAATAAAATATATAACTTAAAGTATATATAGACTAATACTCTGTATTTTGCATCCTTAGCATCCAGAAAAATGCATGTTAATTAATTCCAGTCTGAAAGACACTTATTGCCTTTGTCTACAAATTGGTTACAGACAAATTCAAATTGGGACAGATATGAGTGGATGTAATAGTCATATTTGAAACAGAGGAATTTTTTCTTTAAAATTCTAAACTCAATATTTTCCTAAGATTCTTATTCTGTCATGTTTCCTGTATCACAGCATTCAGATTTGTTAGACAGAAAAACTGGACTGGTAAAGTCAGAGCTTTTCTAAGACAAGTTTTGTAATTTTTTCTCCTGTGCTGTTGACAAGTATGTAGTTCCTTATTTCCCGGCAGCACATGACTTAATATATCTAATGATAGATGTGTAAATTTCTACTTGTGGGTTTTCATTCATCTTGAGGGTTTGTGCTGGTTTGGAAATCCTTCTGATGTCTTATGCATTTATATTTAATCTTCAAAATTCATAAATCAGCCACCCAGTATTTACATTTAAACATATTTCTTTCTAATTAATTAATCCCATTAAAAATGAAACCATGTGTATAAAATAATTTATAATGCTGGTCAATGTAATTTATAACAATATGAAAATAAACAATTTATTCTCAAATATTTTTTATTGCATAGATGAATCATAGGGTGAAATTTCTCAATTTTTCTTTCAATTTTCTCTGAGTTATCCAAACCAAAAGAAAATGGGAAAGAAATAATTTATTTTTTAAATAAATAATAAATTAAATCACCTCCATCTGAACCTACATATTAGTTCATGACTAATTATAATTCCACAGATAACCATATACCCAAATTATAAATAACTGGTTATTGAATCACAGAATCACAGAACTGTAAGGGTTGAAAGGGACCTTTGGAGATCATCTAGCCCAACCCCCCTGCCAAAGCAGGTTGACCCAGAGCAGGCTGGACAGGAACGCATGCTGGCAGGTTTTGAATGTCTCCAGAGAAGGAGACTCCACAACCTCCCTGGGCAACCTGTTCCAGTGCTCTGTCACCCTCAAAGTAAAGAAGTTTTTTCACATGTTCAGATGGAACTTCCTGTGTTCCAGCTGATGTCCGTTGCCCCTTGTCCTGTCACTGGTCACCACTGAGAAGATTCTGACCCCATCCTCTTGACACCCGCCCTTTAGGTATTTATAAGCATTGATGAGATCTCAGTCTTCTCTCCTCCAGGCTAAACAGATTGAGGTCTCTCATGCTTTCCTCATAAGAGAGGTGCTCCATTCCTTTGATCACCTTTGTAGCCCTCTGCTGGACTCTTTCCAGTAGTTCCCTGTCTTTCTTGAACTGGGGGGCCTAGGACTGGACACAGTACTCCAGGTGTGGCCTCACCAGGGCAGAGTAGAGGGGGAGGATGAGCTCCCTTGACCTGTTGACCATGCTCTTTTTAGTGTACCCCAGGAGACTCCTTGCCTTCTTGGCCACAAGGGCACATTGCTGGCTCATGGTCAACCTGTTGTCCACCAGAAGTAAAATACTTGACAAAAGAAAATTCTAAAGCTAATCTGTTAGCTAAATGCATTTTTTTTCTATTTTTTAATGTTTTTAGAAAAAACAAACTATGACAAACCTCACTAATTGATCTGTATGACACACAAAAGAGAAGATGACACTTCAAATTACATGACTCCTATGGCAGTAATGGACAGATATAAGAAACTGTTGTAATTTATAAACATTTGTTTATGTACTAATAATCTGAAGAAAGTTTAAATGATCCTGTCGTTACTTGTCGTTATTCTGAAAAAGGTTGCTCTAAGTTTCTTCCTGCTACTTAGACATTTTATAGCATCCGGTAACACTGAAATCTTTTGCAGCTTAGTTTTACAGGAGTTTTCCCAATCACAACATTTTCAAATTGAAGCATAGTGTTTCAGCCTTTCTGAGAAGGCATACTGTCCAAGAGCAGAGAACATCCTTTAACAGAGTTACTGTTCACAAATGCATTCCAATATTTCTAGGTTACCTTGCACTGAGCCCATATCTGCTAGAAAGTTACGTAAATATTACTGGTGTCATAGACACTCCATGATTTCCCTTAGTGATTTTTTTTATAATGATTAATTCCCACAACATCAAATGTGTTTCCTACTTTACATTTAATTTCATATGATTTTGATATTGACCACTGTTGGGTTTGTGCCTTTTTTGAAAGATTAAAAAGGTCTTTAGTATTCTCTTTCTTCAGTATATAAAACTCAACTCTGTGTGGAGCAGTAGAGAACAAAAGAGCTCAGTCAGAGACACAACATACATTTAATCTATTACTTCCAATAGTTTTCTGTAATTATTATAGAACAATATTTCACAGGACCTCAATTTCAAGATCTATAATTCCAGAGTAGCTTTGCGTGCAGATAGCACAGAGATTAAAAGGGAAGACAGAACACTTACCCATCATATTTTTGTACTTCTACAAAAACATGTAACATAAATTAATTATTTGTAATGTGAAAAACATCACCAACCTCTGGTAACCATGAACCATCAACTCTGTATTTACATGGAAATAAAATTGAAGTGGGCTTCATTTTTAGGTACAAAACTCTACATATTGAATATTTTGAACTGGTCAAAAACCTGAATAAAATCACTAGAAAACTCTGTGCTCTGTAATAATAGGATCCAAATGCCAGTTTTCATTCATCCTGATGCATTCTAAGTTGAGTAATAATATTGTCACATTGAAGCAATTTTCCTATCAGAACTATCTGCACTATTTCTTGTGAAGCTCACTTTTTACTCTTTTCTTTTTTGACACCTTTCTTTTTAATTTTCTTTCAAATATAAAAAGCAGTCTACAGTTTGAACCTAAAACAATGGTTACAAAAAGGGCATCAGGGAATAAGGCTGCTCATTGTTAAATAGTTGTTTCCTTTTAAAAATTACTAATAAAAATTGCATTAAATATTCATATGAGCATGTGTTTTTAGAAGGATGTTCTGTTTTTTCAAAAGTACAATTTAAATGTCAAATGATGCAAGGAATGTCATGAGGATAAACTGCTAAATTCTTTAACCCACACCATTCTTAAAATTGCACACACAATGAAACAGTTGAATGTCAGTTATAAGGGCACCTTAACAAGTCTCATTTGTGCTGTTAGGTATGTTTTTTGTATTTATCTTTTTTTAAAAAATCATGTTTTTTAAAATAATGCTGGATATGTCCTTGAAGCTTGGCACACTGAACAAAAAACAGCTCAACACTCTGAAATGAGGAATTTCCACCTATAACATCAATCAGTCTTGCTACAAGTCTTAATTGTTATGTTATGTTTGCACTTCCCTCCCCGCCCGCCTCCCCAGGCTAAGAGTATTAGATATTAGAGGTAAATTGAAAGGTTTTTCCATTACTATAAGAAGAGTATTGGCTATGTTCAGCCACTCTGTGTTCTATAACACGTTTTTAATGATGTGAACAGACAATGTTTGTATGTTTGTGAAAGCCTGAAAATTAAATTAGACCTCAAATATTTTGGGTGTTATGTGAATCAGTTTCTTGAAATAATAGCCTATTAAAGTAATTCCTCTTAAAGTAGATATTCTATACAGTAAGCAAAGATTAATGTGTTGGAATACATCCAGAGAGAGAGATGAATGTGGACTAAAGTTAGAAAGATAGGTTCTTCACAGGATGAAGAGTTATGTTCATGTATCATATTTTCAAGTTAGTGAAGTTAGATTTTCAAGTTTAGTGAAGTTAGATTTTCAAGTTAGTGAAGTTAGATTTTCAAGTTTAGTGAAGTTAGAACTATATGTGATGATAGGAAGCTATGTAAACATAGGAAGGAATTTGTATTGATATTCATGAACTATTAACTCAGTTAATAAAGCCTAAGCCATTCTGCTACCATGTTTTTGCTATGCTAAAGTACTAAAAGATAACTCAAGAATATTTGTGGACTCTCACCACCCTTCTTGATTGTAGTTTTAACATCCTCAACTGATGTTTGGAAAAGACATAAAAGCCTTGATCAAATTCAAAAGAAGACGAAAGATGAACCTCAGAACTGTTTAGTTCTTTCTCATCACGTGAAACTAGAGGCATTCAAAGACAGTCAGGAGAACTGCAAGTCCAATATTTCTTTCTAGATAATATCTTTACACACATTTTCTCTTTCAATTATTTTGCTGTTCTTGTTATGACCACAGCCCATCTCAACATAAGAGCATGGACTCTGCTCCTATCTACTGCTTAATCACCAAAGAGCTATAATCAGCTGTAACTATATTTTTTTTACCTCTGATTTTTTAATTAAAAAATACTTACCTAAAATGGTAAGCATTAAAAAACACAAACCCCACAATACAATAACCCCTTCTGGTGCTGATTCCTTTTTTATTATGATGTACATATTACTAATAACTTCAGTGTTTTATTTTACTTCCCAGTAAGACCATGAATTCAACAGTTTTAAACAAAACAAGAGATTGTTCCACTCGTACAATAAACAGAAGCAAGGGTCCATGTAAGAAAAGATCATAATCATTCCATATTTGATTGGGGGAGAGGGCTGGTTGTTTCTTTCATTTTCTATTTAATTTCTAGTTCTATTTTTAACTACCTCTTTCCATAATCCAGAGTGGCAAGTTAACTACATGAAATGTTCATAAAAATACAACTACTATAACACTATTAGTAATGATGACCAAACAGTTATTCTCCATATTGATATTGTCTATAAGTTTTCATATGGCTATGCAGTCTAAATTTGGTGAAAACTTTTTTTTTCTATATTAACACAAGTGTCAGATTTACCTAACACTTGTTCTTTTCTAAATTTATTTTAAGCTTTCTTTTTTCTGCCTTGTGCAGCAGAGCATTAGATATCTTGTAAAAGTGACTGTGACAGCACCCCTGACTTATTCAGAGCTTTGAGATAAATTTATTTGCACCTTTTCCATGAAGTAAAATACCTAATTCAACAAAATTACTTTGAATCTTGAAATCTAGATTTCATTACTTGACAGAAAACAGTATCCAAAGAACACAAAAAGAACAGAAACTTTTCATTGCAGTCGCCAGTCCATCTCTACAGGGTCGCTATTTTCATTACAGTGGTATTTTTCTTTGTTTTCTTTATGAGAATGACAGCAGGCATTTTATGTCACCAGTAGATTTCTACAATATACCTGAGATAGCTGGAAGAGACTGTGTTTCCTCCTATAATGACCCACTAAAAAATCCATCTATCCCATGCATATTTTAAACTCTTTCTTCATTGTCAATTTATTTATCACAAATTTAGTATTCATTGTTATTCAATCCTATAAACAGCCTTCATCAAGAAACTCTTTCTTAAGTAAATATATGATCATGTAGCAGGGCATCACGCAAAAGATTTTTTGGAACTTTTTCATGTGATGTTGTACTTGATCCCCACACTGGGGACCAATTGGATTGAAAGCGGCTTTGCAGAGAAGTACCTGGGTGTGCTGGTGGACAAGAAGTTGAACATGAATCAGCAATGTGTCGTTGTAGCAATGGTCAACAGAATTTCAGCTGCATTATGAAAACTCTTGCCAGCAGGCTGAGAGAGGTGATCCTTCCCCTCTTCTTATCCTTGGAGAGGCTACATCTGGAGTGCTGTTTCCAGGTTTGGGCTCCCCAGGACAAGAGAGAGGTGGACATACTGGAGTGAGTTCAGCAAAGGGCTACAAATTAAGGACTGGATCAGCAGGGTTTGTTTGTTTAGCTGCGGATCTTAACAGCAGCCCCCCAATACTTACAGGATGTTTTCTGAGATGATGGAGCCAAGCCCTTCACAAAGGTGAGTGATGGAAGGATAAAAGATACATAAGTGTAAATAGAAGCAAGGGAGGTCCAAACTGGATATCAGGAGAAAAATTTACACTATGAAGTCAGCCATACAGCAGATCAGGTTGCCCAGAGAGATTGTTCAGGCTCCATCATCAGAGGTTTTCAAGACCTGACTGGACAAAGCCCTGAAGGACACGGTCTGACATTAGATCTGACTCTGCTTTGCACAGGAGGTTGTGTTAAAGAACTCCTCGTGTCCCTTATGGTCCTATCCCACCTGGCCTCAATGCCTCTCTTCCAGAGACCCTGTGCATTCATTATGTACCAATTCTAGTTAGATGTCTTGGGTACTGTAGGGCACCTCAAATGGCGTTAGATCACTATGTATAAGTAACTGAAGCGATGACAAGGCCTCACTATTTGAAATAGGTATCTAAGCCCCCATTACAATCAAGTCATACCTAATGTGGGATTTAACTACCCACAATTAGGTGTTCAGTAAAATTTGGTAAATTGGATAACCTATGGTTATCCAAACCACCTTGAACATGCTTTCAATTATAACAGAGGACATGTAGGAGAACCTGAGCCTCAGAGGAGTGGTTGATGGCCCAGTGTGATACCTCACAGCACCAACTTTTAGCCTTAGTCATGAAGCCAACAGACTGTGTGGTTCAGCTTACTTCAAACTAGAAGCTTGCTCTAATTGTGCAAAGATATAATCAAGTGTGAAAACCAAATGTTTGGAGGTATCTAATATAACAATGTGGCCTTGCAGATGTAACAGAATTTGTGGGAGAGCCATGGGATTTTTGCAGTGGCAGCTGGACACCAGGACAAATACATTAGGGCATCTAGGATGATAACAGCAGTTTATATGCAGTCAACTGATTAATCCCAATAAGCTCTCTGTAGTCTGCCGATACAGTGAGCAGGGTCTTGATTCATCTGTCTTTTGTATAGGTTTCTAATGTCATTTCAAACACCCTCAGGTGACGTGGCTATCTGCTAGCACCATACTTATATTTGAAATTCACAAATATTATTAGATGTCTTCACAAGTGACAATTGAAGACCAATTCAACTATCCACAAGAAGGTTTTGTATATAGATTTATATACACCCCTCTTCCTGTCATGTTTAGCCAGTTATATTTGCATATCTAAGTTTAGAAATTGACCATCTGGAAATACATTTTACCGAAGGAAAAATGAACTGTGTTGTATAATAACTAAGAGTCCTTTCCAAACTGCTGACTCCTCAGGCAAGGAATAGATTCTGAGAGTCAAATGCTGATATGCTAATTTGGATAACATCACTTCCTTTGATTACAGTTTTTCATTGATGGTATAACAACTTAAGATTTGAAATGGATTTTCATTTTAGTTGAGAGGTAGCTAAAAACAAAATTATTCTCTCCAGAGTTTCAATTGTTCTAACTAAAAGGGTTTTCTTATTTAGACAGTGTTACTGGCCACATATTCTTCTTTAATTAGTACCAGAGTTGCAATTCAAGCTTTGCTACATGCTCATACATACCTTCTAAACACACATTGTTTTATTAAACATCTATTCATTCCTCTAAAATGTCTATTCATAAAGGTTTATTTAAATTTGCTTAATCAAAGTATTTTTACTTAACCAAATAGAATTAAAAGTTTTCTGCCAATTGCATTGAGACAGAAATCTGCAGACCATCTGTGCCTAGAGACCACAGCACATACTCAGACGATCCCTGGTCTCAGCAAAACACTAGTCCACTTGACTCTTAAATGACTGCCTAGAAGGCATATTTCCTTATGGGACAAAGAAATTGGGAGGTCTGGCATGTTCTTCTTAGTACAGACAATGTTGCACCCTTGGTTTAATTACCTATCATAAGAAAATGACAAGAACATTAACAGGCTTATTTGATGTCTTTTTTTTTTTTTTTTCTCTAATTTACTTTTCATTATAAATGTTTTTTACTTCTGGTCTGGAAAAGTTTTGGTTGGTTTGTCGTTTTTTTTTTTAACAATGCCAGAAACTTCTGAAACAACTGCTTGCTCCTGAACTACCACAGCAAAAATTATTCTAAACAATTACAGAAGAATCTACCAGGAATCAGTGTACAGTTTAAAAAAAAAAAAATTCTTAGAGAAACAACATAGATTTTTTTTTTATTTGGAAATATAAAGAAAAAACCAAACCCACAAAACCACTACACACACACACACACCCCAAAGGAAAAAACAACCAACCAAACAAAAACCCAAATCAACTTAAAAAAAACAGTTGGTAAGAATAATCAAAAAGGATAAAAATTCAACTTAAACCACCAGGATGAGTAGGAAAACTCCCTGTAACGTATGTACATCCAGAGTGATGAATGAATAGTTTGGTTTCAAGTCAAAAAGGAGAAGAAATACAAGAATGAAAATATTGAAAACATAATCTAAACACTGTTGATACTGTTGTAATTCAAGGAACAATAAGAATTACATAAGACCTTTTCAGACTATGTACAATATAAATATGGTAATACTTGTGTACAGTATCAGTTTTCTCTTTGTTCATCTTATTGTTAACCTTATTGAAAAGTCTCGGTAAATACCTACAGTGCTTTTTCTGAATGAAATTTTTCTAAGGAATATTTATCTGTTTCTCACAAAACCATCACCTTATAGCTACTTCTGAAAAGCTATATCTCTAATCTTTATAGTCTTCAGAGACACAGAATTTAAAGGCAATTATATTGTGCTTATAATTTAGGTCATATTATGGCTTCTGAGTGAGTTACAAATTGTTGGCATTAATTATGTATTAGCTTTAAATAGGTCTTGCCTTTTAATATAAAACCAATTTCCTGACGGCTGTGGATTTTTCGTTTTCCTCTTTTGGCTTGTAAAACCGCTTGTTTACTCTATGCACATGTGCTAAAATAATGAATTCCTGCTGAAATCTGGTGCAAGTGAATGTTCTGTTCTTTCACTTCAAAGCTGAGTGACTTTTGGACTTCTGACAGAATTGGTTCGAGACTCATATTTATAGAATATATTGTAATAGGTACATGTAGACCTACAATATAGCAGGTCCAAAACCTCCAATCATTATTTTCTCATTAAATCATTATGTTTTACTTTATTATGTCCAAGTAGATATTTTGCACTGATGAAAAAAGAGCTTACATTTTAAAATATATTTTATTTTTCTGCATAGATCTGAGACTCGGTACTGAATACAGAAGTTTACTGAAAACAAGATGAAACCAACCAGTTATATACATAATGTATGCCAGGTTGTATGAGCCTTCACACATTTTATGGGAGTTCTGGCAAATAGGTGTCTCTTTTTTATGAAGTTGTCTTTCTTGTGGTTTGGGTCCAAAAACCCAAAATCTCTGACATGGTATTTCAGTTTACATTGCTGATATGCACAAAACTTACAAGAGAGCTTGAGATCTCTGAAAAGCATGACATTCCTAAGACTGAAAAAGCTTTTATTGCTAATTGTGTAATACATCAGAAACAACTAAGGGTACAGGCATTTGGCAGTTTTTCCATAAAGTAATAGCCCCCTCCATTGGCTCTAATGATCACTAAAAAATGGCTCTATTTGATACAATACTTATATCACAGTAACTATCTGTTTGGCTCAGAGAAATAGAGTGGCACTTTTTATATCTAGGTTTTGACAATTTTTATTTGAAATTCGCATAATGGCCTGATGGGGTGTCCAGCTGTCAAGTATTGCTGACTTTGCTGCTGACCTGGTATGGCAGCTTTTTGCACAAGTAGTCATGTCGTAATCTATATAGCTTTGTGATACAAGGAGACACTATACCATTAAATATTTTCTTTGTGTTTCTGCTCTTTTAAGTTGTTTTTGCTGCTGTTTTCATAGACATACATAGTTTGCATTAATGGAAGCTTTAAAATCTTGATGATGTAGTCAAAACACTTGATAAAATACTCCAAGATAAATAACATAACAAAGATTAAAATTTAGAAACTTTTAGTATACTCTATTTATTTTCCCAAAGAAAAAATTGAATTGACAAGAATGTGTGAGAAATCAAGAAAATGTGGCAGTAAAATGGAAAAAGAGGGATTTAAAAGAACATAAAAGTAACTGAGTTTGAGAGATTTCCTTCTATTCCTATTTTTTTTCCAGAATAAAAACATTAAGGAACTGCTTGAGTATGTTACATTTGTATGAGTTAACAAGCCATAAGACCATTGCTTCACTTTGACAAAAAGTCAAAACACTGAATCAGATTTAAAATAAATAAATAAAAAAAAAAGAGAGAGAGAGAGAAGAAATAGTGACAGATTCAGATTGGCATTATTTGCAAACAGGAGGATTTTTTGGCAGAGGTGCTGATTGTTGAAGTATAATTCAGGCTGTCCTATCTTTGGATAGGGCTAATGTCCGATTAATAGTCGTCTTTTATCTTCTGAACAGGCAAAATGCCATACTAACAGATGGATATGAATATTAGCATGAAAAAAACTATTACATAGTTCATGTTTGAGTTTTACAGGCTCTAGTCCAGAAACACTGTCATATATGTTTTCTAAATGAACAAAAAGACAACTTGATAATGACAAACTTCCTATTCTCCTGTTACTCCTGAAAAAAGAGAAAGTAAATAAAAATTTAAAAGGAAAATTACAATAAGGAAATAGTTAAGAATCAAACCATCTTTGAATTAACATTGCAGGATAACCAAAATCAAGATTCAAACATAGACAATGCATTCAGAAGTTTAATATTCAGAGTAATAATGAATTGGGCATAACCAATAGCTTTCAACATAATGTATTACTTACGTGAAACAATCTGAAATATTGAAATATATATATATACACACAAAGAGAGAATCGGTAAAGTAAGATGTGTGTGTATGCGTATATTTATGTATGTACAGACTATGGGTTTTGTTGCTTTGCTAAAATAGGAAATTGTATTAATCTTAAAAATTGAAATATTTCCCTTGTGCCTGCCTTATTTAGCTGATTACCAAAAAATTCTAGAGCTCAAATGCAACTAGTTACACTGAAATAAAATAAATTATAGGACTTTTCCACTAACACACATGCAGTTTTAGGGGGGAAAAAAGTAAAGTGGCTTATAAAAATGTATAATACTCATGCTTCTAGTCTTTTTGCAGCACACATTTTTAGTTTAATCTTTCTTTTTTGGAAATAAATAAATAAAAGAAGGCTGTAGTATGGTTCAGATCATGTAGGTCTCATCATCATGAAACTAATGCTTAGTGACATTATGCCACCTGAAATATTCCCAACAAAGACTCTTGTCTCTCAGCCTCAGTGTCATTTTTAACTATGATTTAGTCTTCTTTTTTTTTTCTTGAGGTTAGAACTCAAAAGGTCTGAAAAGCTTCTACAACAACAACTGAAACAATGAAACGCTTCTGTATTTAGCGGTCAAGAAAAACGATCTATGTCAATAACCTGTTCTTTGTGTGAAGTTTTTAGGTGGTACAAGTTCAGTTCAACAAACATTATTGGAGTAAGAAGGATTTGATTATTCAGTCCGATGTTTTGGGTTTTTTTCTGTCTATTTTTCTTTCTCAGATACTTATGGAACAGAGTATTTTATTATGTTACCCTGAGAATCTTGGTATTGTGTACCAAGAGACATTGTGTAAAGATGATTGTGTAAAGAGACTTAATTCTAAATTCCACATAACACATTAAAAAAGTATAAAATATTTAGTGAAGGTAACTATATTTGGGTGTCAATGTTGTTCAGCGAATAACTCACTGGCCGCTATGACCTGCTATTAGGGAAGGATTTCCCTTCTCAAAGACTTTGCTCAGAGCTAAGTGAGATGTGAGTTATAAAAAAAACACAAGTGCTAGAGGACTAGATAGAACTAGAGATAGATACAGCCTCTCCAAATTTTGCACTGAATTACTCTGGTAACCAAGAACAGAGAGCTATTCCTAGAGTAAAATGCTGTTCCCTGTAGCTTGAATTTCAGAGATAGGGCACACATGTTTCATTATTACTAACACAGTGGGAAAGATCATAAAATATTGCAATAAGATACTTTTTTATCACCATCATTTCAGCTAATCAAAATATGGCACCCATTTACTGTGTAGCATGATAGTCAAGAAAGGAAGCTGTGTGAGAGAGCTGGATAATGTGTGTCAGCACCCACATCAAGAATGGTGCGAACTCAGTAATGCAAACGAAATGAAAACATGGGTTAACAGCAGGCATCCTGAGGTTGAGAAGGGCCTTCTTCACTTCATTAAGGAAGCATTTCTTATGAGGATGCAGAGTAAGAAGATGTAGGAGCTACCCTAGTAAAACATTTGTTGTCCATAATAAAGAGTTTGCAGATCTGCACTCAAAAAAACCCAACAGAGTTTCATAGTAATATAGGACAGAAAATGTGTAAATAGAGTTTATGTAAAAATGTTCTAGTTGCCTGCTCTGTTGCCTGCTCTCAGGACCAAAAGGCTTACATCATTTTATTTCAGTGAGAGTTTTATGTATACTCAGTTGGAGGCAGAATGTTTTTTTTTTTTTTAACTTTGTATTCGTTTGCAAGAGAAAATAGCATTGAGAGACTGCATTGAATATACAACAGAAACTATGCCATGTTCCTGTTCTATCCACTCTTGTTTTTCTAATTAAATATATTTTTATCAGAGACATTAGGATTCAAACTAACTTTACAAGCATTGCTGTTTAACAACCAGATCACTGTTTATAATGTGTGTTTCTCTATAGTTGGCAACTTATAGCTTATTCCCACTTCCGATATCTGTGCTTGTCACTACATTGATACTTAGGTCACTTTATAATGACCACTTCTATAATTTCATCTCTGTACAGACTACCCAAAACATATCTAATACCCTTTAAACAAATGGCACATTCATTCCACGTTTTACTGACAGCTACGCTGGGAAGTTGGGCAAGAAGGTTGCTTTATTTTGTTTCCAGGAAATAGGTTAAATGGCCATATTTCGAGGAGAATTATGTTATGAAAAACAATCAATCATACATATAATAACTTGTTATGTTTTGGTGCTGAAACAGAAAAAAAGTAAATCAGTAATATTGTTTCATGTAATGGACTATAAATAATGGACTTTCTCAGTGATAGTAAAATAGTAACTTTAACGTGGAAGGACTTCAGCATCCTACATATCCATTTAAAAATGGAAGAAGTCTTCTTTAACTCTGGTATTCTCAGTAAAACACAAAAATAAAATTTTAAAATTAGCCATCTACTACGAAGATAGCTCTTAAGCCTTAAATTATGGACAGTTTTTCCCTAACAAGTTATTCACCAAGCTTTCAGCTAGTGTATATCAAAGCAGTTTTGGATAATACTATGTCTTTAATGTAGTTGAACAGTGGCAAGAGTTCCTTTAAGTTAAATTCTCATTATCTACTCATGATACAACAAGGGAGCTCCTGTATCTTGTCCTCTTGGGGCTAAAGGATCTACATGTTTACACATCTTTTCCTCTCCAGCATTGCTCAGCTACAGTACTATTGTGTCTCAAACTACTGAGTTTCCTGCTGCCAACAGCAGTTTTTCTCTTCCCCCTCTCTCCGTCCTGTCACTTATAGACTGTTCTCTGTCTTCTATTCCTTCCCAATTTTCCATTTCAAATTCTATGCCCTCCCTAAAATTCTTTATTTTTAACCCTTTAACCTCATTTCTGCTGGCAGTTGCCAAATTCAGTTGTCCAATAGGAGGTGAATCAGCCACAGCTCCCTGTCCCTAGGTGCAAGCAGCAGAGAGGCTGAGCATGTATTGCCAGCAGGCAGGCAAACCCATGTACATACCACATCTATACATATAGGCACGGACAGCCACATGGGTCAACACAGACAAAAACACTCAGCCCTCACATGGACACTGACAGCACCAACAGCCTTATCCTGTTCCCCTCTCTGACTGATCAGAACGATAGTTGAAGGCACCTGGACATACAAGGCCCCAATCCCACAGCCCCTTTCCGGCTGCTGGTATTCACACCCCCTTCCACACACCAACACATGTGCAGGCACAGACATACTACAAATCTCTAGGAACTGTCTCAGACACTCAGCCCACCCAGCAGCTGGATCCCCTCATCTCTCTGTTGCCTAATGCACAGCCCCACACATGCAAAAGGCATAACAGCTGATCCAGACTTGTGGCGACAAAGGACACGGACTCTGTCGGGGGGTAAAGCGAAGACCTTTAATGTTCCATTTTTGCAGCATATATAGTTTCCATCTTTTGATCACACGCCGTGTTCTCTATACAGATAGGTTGTGGGTGAATGTTCACGCCCAGTTGTGAGCAATACAATTGGTTACATATAAGCGTTCACGCGCCTAGGCTAGCCAATTATTGCTATCTGCTTCACTGCTATCTGCTTTGCTACACTGCTATCTGCTTTGCTACATTTCACACACACACACATTACCGATAAGGACATTGTCTTACTGTTCCCACGGCTTCATTCCTACTAACGCAAGAATATCTGCTGAACTCTCACAGAGTAGCTCATCTCCAACTTCCTCATTCTCCACACAGATTCATGATCTGACAAGTAGCCAACCCCTGGACACATGGTTTGGACCTCCTGGTCCCTCCAGCAGCCAACTCACAGTCTCCCTGTTCTCTCACAGTCTCTATCTGTCCCACACTTAAGGCCACTTCAACATTTCGCTCCCAAGCTGCTTATCATACTCATCAGCTATTCTGGCTTGATATTCTTAATTGTTCACACATAAGCACATGTACACTTACAATATGCATCTACTGTGGCATCTCCAGTTGCTGGCGTCATTGACACATGGGGTCTCTGACCCCTAGTCCCACATGTGGCAGTTGAACCACCATACACACCCATGCACATAGAATAGAGAATCCACTACTCACAAAAAGTTTACAGACCTGTTTGCACAAGAAGAGCCATTTTTATGCCTTTCTCCCTCTATTTCCCCATACTTGTTCTTCCCCAAACCTATTTGATCTGTATATTTCCCTGTCTTTGGCTTCTCCACTAAACACCCATCCTCTTGCACAATCCACAAATGTTTTTTGTGGCATCCTATAATGGATCTGCTATGTTCCCACAATCTCATTAGGTCACTCCATAATAAATTCCGTTCCATTCACAAATCCTCTCCCCTTCATCTCATAATAAGGCCCATAGGCTATTCTTTGTTTTCAAGGCCTCCTGGCGTAAGTTGCCCTGTTTCTTATTGCAGATTACCAATGCACTAATTAGTCTTTCTGGGTGAAATTAAGAAGCAGCGAATTCCATGTGCTCCTTGTCTACTGAATAGCTTGCTAGATTCCTCCATCAGTCATTATTCTTATCATATTTGCTGGGCTCCCTGTGCTAATGTTATTAGACTTTAAATAGAAAACCTAACTCTTCCTTTATTTCCTTTTTTTCCTGCTCAAGTCCTGTTCTCTTGCTGCTGCTTATTTCTGTATCTATTACTTCCTATTGCTTTCCACCTCTTAATTTTATACCTTTATTGTCCACCTCTGCCACCTTTTCCCCATGGTTTGATGAGTACAGGGAAATGAACTACCTCATCTGCGTTAGGATTTAATTAGAAATTCTACTTTAGCAAAATGGCAGAATCCATGCTGAGCACTGGCACACAAGCAGTTCTGTTTGGATAGCATATGAGACGGTTTCATACCTTTACCATATCTTTTTAATTATAAAAGTCTATTACATGCCCATTTCTACCCAGTAATAGTTCCTTCTCATATCTCTTGCCAGACACCTGAATCTTCTCCAAATTCTTCTTGTGATCTGGCAATGCTTAATGCACATATTGCTCATTCGCTACTGAAAACCCCTGTCTTATCTGTTCCCTGTATGAGGCAGGAGGATCACACAAGATGCAGCATAAGGAATACTCCCACACAAGCAGGCAACATCAGAGAAAGACCAGGTATCCAGCATGAAACAACTGAAACTGAAAAAATGTAACATAAAGCAAGGAAGACATGATCTATCCAAAAAAGCACATAACAATTTCTACTCATACAAATATTGCTTCAAATGAAATATCATTTTAACATAGCAGAATACTTAGTATTTTTTTAATTATTTTTGTTTGTTCCATAATTAAAATATGTAAGTAATATTCTCTTAATAATATAACCTATGTTTTGGCAGCCAAGTTTCCTTCTTGTTCTCATTTGGGTGGAGCCTACACTCACATGGAACACATATAGGCCAGATTCCATCAAAGGAATGATAATCTCACAAACTGCATTTTGTTAGAAAGTCTGTTGAAAAAACAAACAAGAAAAGGAACATCTAGAGTCAGCCTTCTGTAAATGCTGTACCTATGGTACCAGTAGTGGTTAAGATATTGAAAAAGTGTGGGTTTTGTTGTCTTTTTTGTTTTGTTTTTGGTTTTTTTGTTGTTTGTTTGTTTGTTTTTTTGTTTTGGTTTTGTTTTTTTTTCTAAAGTGGCTACCATCAACAAGCTGACCAGACAGAAGGAATGATATCTTCATGTTCTGGAATAAACTGAACATAGTTAGTTTCACTGATTTACTCCAACTAGGGATGAATACACATATACATTTTCTGACAATTTTAATCAGTCAGACTGCATAGGAAGGTACTTAATGTTAGCTAAAATTTTCAGTAAATTCAAGATAACAGATGATGCTACCTTTATCGAATTTAGATACCTTCTTACATCTCTTAGTAGTGAATTGTTGTATAGCTGTGGAAAACTGGTGGTATCTTCAGTCATGTCTTAGAGATGTCAAGGATATTTCAATCCTTTTAGTTGAAGTGGGATTAATAAAAAGAGACTCCAATTTATGCTTGTGATATGGCCATGGGAAATAAGTCCATTCCTGAATTGTCCAGATGACTCCATTTTTCTTCTAGAAGTAATTTCAGATTTTTATCTCTCTCCATCTTTCACCAGTACTTCAAGTGATTGGCCACCCTCCTTATTTTTTTTTTGTTTTATTATTATATCAGCTGTCATGGGCCAACCTCAGACCATAATTCTCTATGTGTTAAAGAGTCTGAACTACCTGAAAGAACTGAAATGGTGGATTCAAGCTTTTCATAAGGCTGAATTTAAAATTAACAACAAGAAAAAAAAAGTATAAAACCTAAATTTTAGATGCCTACACCAAAGCTAGCTTCATCTAAGGGTCCCTTTATAATCAAAGGGCAGAACGGTTCATTTCATGACCATAATACATTTCATCTTAAATGATAAAATAAAAGTTGGTCAAATGCCTTTCCCAGAAAATATCAGTAATCTGAATAACGTGATTTGAAATTAATCAGACTACTGATGAATTAAAATCATGAAATAAGCCACGTTTTAATACTGATGGCTTGCTAGTAAGTTACTTCTGTAATTCATTGTAACTGTATGTCTCTTATTCAGTATTAGCTGAAACATGGACTTCAGTAAATTATGAACAGTGCCTTTTTTTCCTTTTTCTGAATTGAGTGGCAATTCACAAATTAGATGGCAAACACACATTAACTTTTCTCCTGTAACTCATGAGCACATAGCAGATACACCATTTTGCCAGCAGCTTTTTTCTGTTGCGGTGAACAGAAACAAGGCCAGAATTCATTCTGAAATAAATAATAATAATAAAAAAAACCCAAAACATTTTATGTCTACTCTTTAATGACATGTCTATTGGTGGTATTAATAATAATAATAATTTCATAACTAACATTGACTAAATGAAAGAAAGCATTTGTAAAATCCAAAAAACTATGCAAAAAACTATATAAAGTACCAGTATGTATGAGTGAAAGACAGCAGGGTGAAAGAATTGCAGAAATTATAATTTTTACTAGAATAAAAGTGTGTGAATCCAGAATATGCAAAATTAAAATTGCATTTTGATTGTTTCAAGCTCATTAAACATGCATATACATAATGAAGGAAAGTCAAACACAGAAAAGTCAGTCTTTCAAAGTCAAATAACAGCATAATATGAAAATTTACTGAAATTAAGATTAGGGGCAAGAGTTTGGAGCAAAGAGTTTGATTAAGAATTCTGAAATAAGGGAGGGAAATTGAAGAAACAGCTTGGAAATAATCAGACTGTCAATATTTTTGTCCTCCCATGAAGCCAAAGGCCAGAAGATCCAGAATAAAATGCAACATGCAGAATCTAGTTTTCATTAATCCAATCTTGAGAACTGGATGGAAAACCTGAAGTATTATTTATATTTCCTGTTCCTTTATATTCTCCAAAAAATAATGTTTTCATAAATCTGTGCAGTGTTCTTTGAAAGAGAACATACATGTTTATTTCGTTCCTTCAAAATAATACTGGTAGGACTTCAGGCACGTGTTTTTTTTCCCCTAAAAAGCAGTGTTTCTCAGTACATATAAGTAGATTCCATTTTTTTTTCTTCTTTTTCACAGTTGTTTGT
>JAOXJK010000001.1:162032568-162050039 GCA_025774025.1 Xenus cinereus
TTCTTCTTTTTCACAGTTGTTTGTATATTCCCATATGTACTATAAGAAAGAATTTATGCTCAGGCTTAAGAGAAATGACAGTCTGTTATGATCCATGTGAAAATACAGCTCAGTATGACATTGAGAATGCCCCAAGGGGGAAAAAAATAAAACCAAACCCAATGATTTTAATACTAAAAAGAAGAATAATTTCAGAAGCAGAATGTCACATATATTTTATTATATTTAAAATAAAATAAAATAAAATAAAATTTTTAGTTAGATTTTCTGATGGGTACATTTCTGTAGATATACTTGTAATTTAAACAGTAAAATGCCTAATTGCTCTTTTAAAGATCTAGCCACACCTACAGTAGAGGCTTGATTGAACATATTTCATCATTTTGTCTAAAATGTTTACATTTTCTACCTCGGTTTTGTCTTTCAAAAATATTTCAGAGCTATCTTTGTAAATATATACATTGGTGTATGCAAGTATATTATGTATTTTATATATCATGCATATTATACAATTATGTATGTATCGTTAATATGATAAAATATTTATTTTTTTCTTATGCATTTTTTTCTAAATGAAATGGTTAATTTACTTCTTACAAAAACTATGGACATAAGAGCTCTTTAACTCTCTTAATGTGTTTTGTATGTTTTGAAATTGAAATTAATGTAATGTTATTCTTATTCTAGCATTCATGTGTCTATTTCAAAAACTGAGACTATTACCACAGAAGTCTTGAATCAGTTAATGCTGATGTTTGAAGAAAGCTACAGCCAAAAATTTCCTCTTTCAAGTTTCCAGGCCAGCTCGGTTCTTTAAAATGAAATCTCCCATGAACAAACACTGTCATCTGTCACACCAGAAGCACATCTTCTTTGACATCCAAAGCTTATTTAAAAGAACTGTGTTAAAATGTCTCACATCCATACTCCACACTTATTTTGTTGCAGTCCATTCAAAAAACACTTGAAAAGATGGAGGAGGAAGCGAGATGAAGTTACAACATATGAAGTGGAAGTACTACACACATGCATGACCATCTGTAGGCCAAGCTTTGAAGTTCCTGTTTGGCAAAAGTGAAGGTTCTTATCCTTATTTCCCAAAATACTTGGGAAAAACCCACTGCTTTCAAGCCAGTCCTGGCAGCTAAAACATCTTGTCCAAAACAACCACACAGCAAATGATTTAACATGTGCCAGGAAGAATTTGAAAAGAGGAAAACATAGTTTGAACAAAAATTTTGTAGTGGGGAAGCCCTTTTGAAAAGATTACTGATGTACTCTTTTTCAAATATACTTTTATCTTACTCTTACCATTTTATCATGAATGTAGATTTTTTTTTTTTTTCATTATGAGATCCCTTATCCAATTTTGGCAGCACAATTCCAGTAAGAACAACATGAAGTAAATTACCTCTTTACATGTAAACCTACTATTTGAAAATTAATTCCTTGTCTCCCTAGAAAGTCTTTGGTGTTGACTCTTTGTGGTGTGGGGTTTTTTGGTTGGTTGGTTGGTTGGTTTTTTCCTTCAAAAGCATTAGCAAAGTAGTAACATTAGTAGGTAATAAAAATGGGATACATGAAATGAAACTTATTCCATTATTGGCAGATAAGAAATGAAATCAAGTACCATATGCACATACATAAGTAAAACTTCTTTCCAGCCTGTTTTCTTCACAGAAAATATGTTGTTGGCTTTCCTCCCCACCCTGTGTTTCCCTAAATCCATGTTGCACCAGGAAAAATCAAGCATGTCTACATTCTGAGTGACTGCCAGTGAGAGACTGACCAAAGCCTTTTCAGATGAGTGAATGCCTTTAATTGGATTCAGCTGTCAGATAAGAAAGAGAAATAAACTTGGAGCATCACTGCCTTCTCTGCATACTGAGCTGTTTGCTGCAAACTAGTTGAAATTGCCAGTAAGTTATATCAGATATATACTGAACAGTTCTCTGAACATCCAGAACTGTATACGACAGTTCCCTTTGATCTTTACTGAATCATGCATTTACACCACACATGAACTTTTGTGAAATTCTAAATTTTGCAATCTAAATACTGTTCGTTTATTATGCTCCTTTTTTTACTCAAGTCTGTTTTTATTCAGAGCAAAGAACAAGTTTTAAATATCTCTCTTGATAAAAAACAAGAAATATTAAAGCACAGGTCTTTGGAATCAATACAGTAGGGGAACTATTGTGTTATGAACATGCTTTTTTTCTTACCTAAATACTGAAGCCTATATTTAAATTAGATAAATAAAAAATATATAGGGCAAACGGGATACCTCAAGGTGAGAAGTGCAGAAAAAGGAATTAAGTGGAATGGAAATATTTTTAAAATATGTGTGGTTTAATGTGTTATGTTTCATACTGCAGTTCTCCCTCTAAAGAGCTGAGAAAATAAAAATCTGGTTTGCATTGGGTAATTTTTTTTGTTTCAATTAGAAGAATAGGCTCAATGTAGCTAATTGTCGGTGGCGTAGCTTTGCACTTCTAATAGTTCGAAATTAAAAACAGTGTCTAGAGACTGTAAAGGGAACTTAGTCCAAGTAGGTTAACTTGTGAAGGCATGTCCGAAACCTAAATTATGGAAAATAGATCCAAATGATACTACCTCTCTGGAGCTTGCTTTGTCATTTCAGGCTTTTAAAGCATGTTTTGGTCTGAAATGCTAACTTTTATTTCTCATTATACGGTAGATACTTGCATTAGAAAAGAAAAAAAAAAAAGTCTTGACATCAGGAATAAGATGAGAAATGAGGCTGTAGAAAAGAGAAACGGAAAGAAGGAGAAACAAAGGAGAAAATGGGTGATTTAGATATAAAATTAAGGAAAGAGGAACAACATTTCCTAGGGAGATGTAGGAAGGGTGAATCCAACTACTAATCCTATAAAAATACTCTGAGATTTTGTTCCTGGATGGAATTCTCCAATTTCTTTTGTGACACTAAGATGATGTGTACACTAGCTTGTAGTAAGGATCAAGAGGAGTAGATCTGTAGAGCAGTACAGATGGTGCTGAGGCCCTGATGTCCACATTATACATCTTTCACTCTTTTTTTTTTTTTCCTTCAAACTAGTTCCACTCTAGTGTCATGAACTGCATGCGTGTGGTATTTTTGTATAGTTTTGAAACACTTTTTTCAGCTTCGTCTGAAGGGAATTCAATTTAAGCACTTGGGTACCACTCTATAATGCAAACTAAAGGACAGCAGCAGGGATAAATGGGTGATTCATTCCAAAACTCACTCCTGATTCAGACTGAGACAGTAGTGTAGATGAACCTTGCGAGGACTATGCTGATGTATTATGGAAATAAAACATCCAGGATGCTCTGTCTGCTCCCTCACGCAGTCTTCATGCCCCCTCATCTGGACCATTTTGATTCTGTCAAAGTATTTCTCATAATGCCACCATAAATGCCTCTTTTTTTTTATTTCCACTTGAAAAAAAAAAAAGTGCAGGCACATGGACAGATGATACTAGCAGTCAGTACAGCAGGGTTTCTACCCTACAGTTCAGAAGTTCAAATACATGCATAAAGAATCAGAAGTCTTTCCCAATGAGTAGTGGAAAGTTTTGATATTAATATCTGACCATTCTGGGGGAAAAAAAAAATGACAACACCAAATGTAAATCTCTACCATTAGTCCATTTTTTTATAAGTGGTATTGCTAAAGAATTTGAAGGAGACATTTAGCAAAAAATAGTTTGTCTGTCCACCATATATGGTCTTCTAGTTCTGCCCTCATCTCAAACCCATTTCAACTGCTTTTGTACAAAATGGATCTACCTGTTTGTAGGACAGTATTTATCCAGAGTATAATAATTTGCACACAAGCAAATAAAATACTATTCTATGTCATTTGGAAAAATACAGTCATTCTCCTTTCTGACATTTTTATTTCACTGTCTTCCTAAGTTAAACATGTAGATAACTGGAAAAAAAAATAGTTAAAAAAAATAAATTAATAAAGGAAGAAACAAATGAAACTATCCCTTAACTGTGAAAAACTGAACTTCAGTCTAGGAAAGAGGCCAATATTATTTGTAATTTTTTGAGTGATTCATTTTTTTTTATTTTGTCACATTATTGTAATGATTTCTGCCTTCTAAACAAGGGATAAAAGCTATCAAAACTGACATATATTTGATAAGAAAGAGCAGGATCACTTTTATGCTTCACCAATAATCCCAAAAGAAATATTCTAGATGTAACAGAACTATTTTATCATCAGCTTTGTCAAATGTTCCTTGAGCTATCATAATTAAATATCAGCCTTATGACTTACTGTAGATCTTCCACCAAGAAAATGGAAAGCTTTAATATAAAGTTAAAATTCACACTCTAATTCCACCAATTTCTCTACTGGGAAGAAATAAAACAAAACAAAAAAATTCTTAGCTACAAAAAAATATTCTTACCACAATTTCTTGAAGAAAAAGTCTGGGACAAACCATAGAAGTATGAATACCAAATGGCTTCATGACTGTTTCACATATGTTCTTTATGATGATATAGTCATTAATTTCTCCTTTTTTTTTTGCTGTCACTAAATTTACTTTCACATCTTTTTTTGATTCGCTGTCCTGAGGCCTTGGAGATTTTGGATAAGACCTTTAGCTTTTTCCATAACAATGGAATACTCTATTTGCTCACCTACAAGGGTACACACAGAAAAGAATTAAGTCACTTATTGTCTAGAATTCGTATTTCATATTGAGGGTACTTAGAATCTGGTAGAACATAACAGGTTTTGTTCATCAAGACTTACTTGTATGTTTTAACCAATACATATTTAATGTAAACATACAGAAATATTATTCAGTGAATATTAACTACAGCTCCTAGCAAATGCAAAAACCTCCTATCTGCAGAATAGGGGACCAGTATTTGATCTAGTCAAGCCTCACACTTTCCTCACACGATAAAAAAGGAGCAATAGAGAATAGCAAAATCAGAATAGAAACTGGTATTATTGCCTATAGCTTTTTGATTTTTATTTCATTCTGGGCAGATGTAGCTTGTCACTGAGAGAAAAATGAATTCAAACAAGTGCTTTATCCCATAATTACTGTTCGATAAGGAAACAGAGTCACACAGATGGAAGAATATTTTTTTGTTGTTGTTTGTGAAAGAAGGACAGCAGAGAATGTCTTCAGGATAAGTCTGAAAAGCACAGTGGTGTTTCAGAGTATCTGACAAAGAAGCAGATTATACTGTTCTTCCATTGTTCTCTCCAAATGCTTCCTGTGTAGTTAACATCAAGTAACTTCTCACACTGTGCATACAAGTTGTTTGGGATCTATGTGTACATGAAGAACAGGTGTATGGCCCAGGGGTCTGGAACCCAGGTTCCTAAATGTTAGTCATTGTAGCGCTTAGCATTGTGTCACCTACATCCTCTTTTGGTCTTTTCCCAAATTCCATACAGCTCATGGAAAACGAAAGCAGGTAAACGATTGTATTAATACTTTCACTCAGAAGTTTAGAGAAAGAAATGAGATATTTAGCTCACCCCTAAACTGGTCTTAATCTTGTAGTTTGCAAGACCCACTGGCTGCTGTAGAACTAGTCTTCCTTTTATTTAATTTGTGTTCTTTATCAGTAGGTTTACTACAGTAAATAAAACTATAATTGTACTTATCCATTAAGTAGGATCCTGTATCTAGGTGTGTAGTGGGTGGTATCACTTAGGGTGCCAACACTAAGAATCCAAGACAGAATGACAAATTAAAATTCAGATTTTTATTTCAGATAATGTTTCTCCCATTATGTTCGTTGGCCAAAAAAAAAAAAAAAAAAGAAAATTGCCAGTGGTCATCCCTGCTGTAATTTGACAGAAACAAAAGAGTTATCTATTAAAAGTACATATTTGCTTAAACTATCTGTGAAAATTTTTTATGAGGTTTTGTAACATACTTCTTTATAAGACTGAAAACAGCCATGTACTACATGTAAAATAACTGGAGAAACTCCAAACTCAAATATATATACAAGCCTAGAGATACATTTCATTCATATTTTCATGTATGGCCTGATCCAAAGCCAAGTGAAATTTGGAATTGCTTTCCATTGACTTCAGTGAGCCTCAAAGTACTTAGTTACTTAGTAACGTCATTGTATTTGGGTCCAAATACGTGAAATTATACATTGCTTAAGTGTTTGCAGACTTCAATCCAAAGTGTTATAACAGCTACTCTACAGTCCATAATGCAAAAGTTTGAGATTTGTAGTAATGTCAATTCAGCACAGAAATAGTATTTCCTATGGAAATATTTGATTCTGTCTGAAAGCCTTCAATTCTATGTGATCATCGTACTATATACTTTGATATACCTTGAGCAATTTTCGCAATGTGAATTTAAAGCAAATTTCAAAGAAGTTATCACAAATACTGCAAATAGAGTGGAAGCTCTGTTTTCTAACAGATCATGTTAGAAGACATTCTGTGCTTTTCTGTCCATTTAATTATACATTTTGTAAACTTGCCTTGGTTAAAGTTTGTTATTGGGAAAAAGGGAGGAAAGTGCCAACAAAAATCCCAGTTCATTTGAAGATTCTTGTCTTCTATCCAAATATACATTCAGATTAAAGCATCTCTGCTATAAAAATAGCTTTAGATTTATGATAATTAAAATATTCCCAGACAGTTCTGTGGTCTGTATTCTTATAGAAAAAATATGTTTGTGGTAGCAAAGAGATAAGAATCATCTGGATTTGGTTTATAATGGTGGGATAGTAAGTCATATTAACAATGAGAACTTTTTTAGATTTAGCTAAATCTAAACTGTTTATCCTTCCACTAGACATGTTTGAATTACTGCATACTCATTTCAATGTTTCGATTTTTTTTATAAGTCAAAGCACAGTGGCAAAATACTAAGAGAATTTTTTCAGTGCTTTAATCTTAAAGGGTTTTTAAAAATACAACTTGCACCTTAAAATTATGGTTTCTATTCAATATTTTGCCTTTTTTTGGTGAGAAAACTAATAAAACTTCATCTTATTTAATATATAAGAGTAACAAAGGGGAAGTGAAATGCTTAAGGTCACAAGATACTTATTGGCAAAGGTGACAATGAAGATTTCTAAGTCCCATTTCAATGCATTACTGTTAAACCATGCTGCCTTGTAGAAAGAGCAGACAGCTCAGCTGAAGTGTCTCTACACCAACGCATGCAGTATGGATAACAAACAGGAGGAGCTGGAAGCCACTGTGCTGCTAGAAAGCTATAACCCAGTTGTTGTTACTGAAACTTGACGGGATGAATCCCGAGACTGCAGTAACACCAATGGCAACAGGCTCTTCAAAAGGGACAGGTGGGGAAGGAGGGGCAGAATCATTGTCCTCTACATCAAGAAATGGATAGAGTGTGAAGAATAGCCATGAGCAGGTTGAAAGTTTATGGGTAATAATTAGAGACTGAGGCAACAAAAGGAACCTTGTGGTTGGTGTCTACTGCCGGCCACCTAATCAAAGGGCGCTTATTGATGAAGCCTTCTTAATCCAGCAACAGAAGGCATCATACTTGCAGGCTCTTGTCCTGCTGGGGGACTCCAGCCACCCCAACATTTGCTGGAAAAGTAGCATGACAAGCTGTAGGAAATCCAGGAGACTCCTGAAGTGCATTGAGGACAACTTCTTAAGCCAGGTAGTTAGCAGTCATACTAGAGGGGTAATGGTTTTAAACTAAAAGAGGGTAGATCTATATTAGATATAAAGAAGAAATTTTTTATGATGAGGGTGGTTAAACACTGGAACAGGTTGCCCAGAGAGGTGATAGGTATTCCATGCCTGGAAACATTCAAGGTCTGTTTTGACAAGACTCTGAGCAACCTGGTCTGGTTGAAAATGTGCCTGCTCATTGCAGGGGGTTTGGACTAGGTGACCTTTGGAGGTCCCTTCCAACCCAGTCTATTCTATGATTCTGTGATTCTAACAGAAAGGAAGTGAAGAATCAACTATCAACTCTTTTCATTAAGATTTTATTTTCTAAAAAATCCCTATATGTAACCATTCCAGAACCAGCAATGCATCCCATGCTGAATATGTAGAGACAGTCAGACTGAATCCCAACTCATTCCTTTTTTGGTCTTCTTTATTTATACAATGGTAAAAGACTGGATGACAGGACTATAATTTGAAAATATTTATCATTATTTTTTTTCCTAAACATCTTTATAGGCTGCAACTGGAGGTGATGATCATGATGAACATAGAAGTGCTGCCTATTCCACTATCTGCTCTATATAGTCTTCAGAAACACTAGTGAGGATAGTATCATGATGATACGCATAGCCACATTTGTCAATTGTGGCATCATGGTGGTGTCGGTCCCTGACATGGTGGTATCTGCCTTCTCCTTTGATGGTAGAGGGTTCAGGAATGGCTTTAAGAGAATTAATAGATGTGTTTGCTACTGCCGAGGACCGCAGTTCTTCACTTTAGGGTACAAAATGGGTGGGTTGACATCTTTTCTCTGGTCATAATTCCTGTTGGTTTTCCCCTTAGAAATGTGTGCAAAGCATCTCCACAGGAATCTGGAGACAAACCAAATTATTATGGGAGACAACAGATGAAAATAAAAAAAAAAGGTGGAGGGAGGGGAAGGTGAAAAGGTGTTAAAAGGTTAAAAATGTAAAAAGGAGGAACATAGGTGGACTCTGAACAGAGGACCCTTCATGAACCTAATGATATTCTATCTAGAGATGAGACAGGGAAAAAATAAGTCTCACAGTTGGCAGGATGCCTTTTTTCAAACTGTTCTTCCTGATGGAACATGGTAGCTGACTAGGACTAGAGCAAGCTTAGTGAGAAAATTAATTGAAATGAGATTGTTTAAAACTGCAGAGTAGATTTCCACATCCATTCCTACTTTCTGTCAGAATACAAACTGAAATAAGATACTTTTTTTTTAAATGGGAAACACGTCAGCTGAGTCAGAAAGATTCGAAAGTAAATTTTTTGTTGCACAAGTGGGGGTTCAACAATTATCAATGGATTTATTGGTTATAACAAATACTATATGGTCTCCTCATGGATCCTGCTTCTTCCCATCTTCAAGGTTTGTTCCATATTTCTCATTACCAAGGAGTCTTCCTGTTTTCACGTACGTTGCAGGCTCCCTACTTTTGAGGCTTTGTTGTTTACCTGCCCCACTTTGCACTCCAGGATACACTACCAACAGAGTTATCTTTAGTCACTCTAATAAAAACCGCAACCTTACACTTGACCTTACTTAGTCACAACTCTATTGTAAGGCAAGATAAGCAGGTGATTTTCCTTTCTGATTCCCAAACTTATTAAAAAAAAAAAAAAGTAATATTCATTGCAGATATAGTGAAGTGTCAAAACAAATGGAAGTTATACCATTGATTGCACTGTGCAAGTATGCAGTGAGGAAAGATTTCAGTTAACTGTAGATAAAGAACTACTCTGCAGCAGGCTATAAAAACACAGCCTGTGCTTTATATGAAGTACAAATAGATTAAAGAGTGGTCTTCAGAGAACTTTTTAGGGAAATTTCAGTATGATTTAGTGGGTTCATCTTGGGCCTCATTATTAATGTATATAAAATTTATAAAACTTTGAATTACAAGTTTCTGAATAATGTACAAACAAGAGTTTAGTTCCTGAGGGAACTCTTAGCAAAATACCTCTAAGTGCCCAGGTGTAATACTGAAATGCGATATGAAGGTAGCTTAAGATATCAACTGTGTGCGTCATAAAGTCCAACTTCTCTGAGCATGTGCTTGCAATGGATTTTAAAGTTGTGTGAGAAGGGGGAGACTCATAAATAGCCTGACTGTAGAGGCTTAGAGAATTAACCAAATCATATTTCTCACAGATTTAACATAGTTTATCAGTAGGGCCACTGCAGCCAGTAGCAAGTACAATGTTGTAAATATATAAATAATATCTGTTATTCCAAATCTTTCACAAATGTAAATTCATGAATGTGTCAGTTCCTTTTCCCTGTGATAGATAATTGTCCTTTCCACATTATGTCCCCAAATTAAATGCAGAATTTTTTCACCAAACCAAATTATTTCTCAAAATGTGACGCCTCCAGTAACAGTCACTTCAAAATCAGAAATAGAATATCCATTATACCATGGATAAAGCTAATCTTACAGTTAACAAATTTAAATTCTTGATCAGTATGAAACTTTGTGTAAAGCCTTGTTTGTTTCAGGGATAAATTAAGACCTTCTAGAATATATGGGAAGTTTCACTTCATCAAACTTTGGAACAGACTCTGACTTGTTGAAATTAAATCATTTCCGACAAACTCCTCTGCCACACAAAATATTCTGGCTGTCCTTTATGACTTTCAGTATTTTCTTGCATGTTCACAATACAGAAGACTAAGAGAAACATCTTATTCTTGGAAATCTAATTAATCTTATCT
Organism: Xenus cinereus; assembly: GCA_025774025.1. Classification (NCBI taxonomy): domain Eukaryota; kingdom Metazoa; phylum Chordata; class Aves; order Charadriiformes; family Scolopacidae; genus Xenus; species Xenus cinereus. Next base: position 162,042,987 of record JAOXJK010000001.1, read on the forward strand.
TTATAAATAAATCTTCTTTCCTTTCTCAGATCCAAATCTTTCTCTCCTGGGGTTTTCATATCACTTTTGTTCCAAGATTTCAGTTTACAGCTTCTCCAGTTCCTCCTTGATATGTGAAACTTCTTCCAATCTCACAGAAGCTCATTAATTCAATAGCAACGTTTTTTTCCCACAGCTTTCCTTCCATTTTAGTCCTTTAACTCACAAGCTATGTCTATATTAGTAATTAAAATGAACCAGGGATCATTTGCTGGTCCTGAGGCAAGTGGCAGAGCATATTTAGTGCCGAGTGCTAAATTCTTATTTTGCCTCACTTTGTACCTATATATATAATATTGCCAAACTTGAACCATCCTTAATCCATGCTGCTATGTTGCTGTGGAAGAGCAGATGGTATACGACAAACCCATGTCTGGAAACCTCCTAAGAGTTAAGCCTGGCTGAATAAAAGCAGGACTGTGCTTGTGCTCATAACTTAGCTGAGTTTTCTTCTTGTTCTCTTGGCTTTTATAGTACAGACCCACACAGGGATTTCAGACAGAATTTCCTAGATCACCAGCCTTTCTTGTGGTTACTGTCTTCACAGAGTCTCTCTTGCTCAGTGTTTCAAAAGTTGCACTTCGGTCCTTTTTAAAGCTATATGATTTTCTGAAGAATTCTACCTGATTGGTACCTGCCCCTGGCTTCACAGCATGGGCTCTGCTCCTGTTAGTGAGTGTTTCCCTCAAAGTTTAATGTCACAATGTAAAGGCTACATTTGGTTCTCTTAGTTCTTCTGCAGGAAGACAGACCCTAAGTTGCATTACATCTCACTATTTTTGCAGTAAAAGACTCAGCTCAGAGCAAGGACTCTCTACTTCCCCTCAGCACTGGTGAGGTCCCACCTTGAATACTGTGTCCAGTTTTGGGCCCCTCACTACAAAGCAGACATTGAGATTCTGGTGGTAGTCCAGAGAAGGGCAACAAAGCTAGTGAAGGGGTTAGAGAAAAAAATCTTATGAGGACAGGCTGAGGGAGCTGAGGTTGTTTAGCCTGGAGAAAAGAAGGCTGAGGGGAGACCTTGTCACTGTCTACAACCACCTGACAGGAGGTTGTAGCAAGGTGGGTATCAGTCTCTTTTCCCAAGTAACAAGTGATTGTACAAGAGAAAATGTGCCAGGGGAGGTTTAGATTGGGTATTAAAAAAAAAAATTCTACACAGAAAGAGTTATCAAACACTGGAACAGGATTCCCAGGGAAGTGGCGGAATTGGCATCACTGGAGGCATGTAAAAGACAGGTAGATGTGGTGCTTAGCGACATGGTTTAGTGATGTTTTTTGTCAGTGTTACGTTGATGGTTGGACTCGATGATCTGAAAGGTTCCTTCCAACCTAGGTGATTCTATGATTCTATGATTCCATGATTCTAAGAGAATGTTGTCTTTACTTTGGCAACAGACACTGCAGTAAATCTAGTGATGCTATATGCATGTGGGGAGTCCTCAGTGGAACACTATCAAGCTTACTAACTTGTGAGGCTCAAAAGAGAGGAAGTATCCATTACATCTCGATAACTTAATTAAAAAATAAAGAGGAATTAGAGTCACTATCTAGCACTGCAGTTGATTTAAGAAGCAAAATTAAAGAGCTCTTATTGAAATGAGTTACTGTACTTGTCAGCATGGACATGGAATGAATAGCTTGACCTGTAATTTGACAAGCTATTTGAAAACAAGTTTGAGGGTTTTTTTATTATGACTTTGAAAGATACATGCATACCATTTAATATCTATCATGCACTTTAAATATCAGCAAGTTTCTGGTACTTAAGAGCTACAGCCATTAAGTTAACAGAATTAACTTCTACTTAAAAAGAATATTTAAAGAAATACTTTGTAAATAAATTAAATCATTCATAAGTAAATTTGGAAATAATTTTTAAACAAAAGAACTGAAAACAGTAACTTTAATCAAAGAATATGCTGCATATTTTATGAAACTAGGGAAAAAGAAAAGTACCAAAAAAAAAAAAAAAGCCAGTTAAGCTACCCAATACGTCTACTGAGACATCTTACTTATCAGAGTTGGTAGCTGGTAGTGTTTCTTTGAAATACTGTTTATAATGTTAACCGATACAACCAGGCAAGCATGAAATTGAACTATGTTTCCTCTTGGAATTGAACTAGCAATATACCATGACATGCCCTTCTTTCAACATCATTCCAGTGTTATATGAACAGACCAAAAGGTCTGAGACATCAACATTTTTTGCCAAGTAACAAGCACACCTATATTATGTGTAAATGGAAATACTGCTTGAAGAATCTCATCTTCATATTGTTAGTGCTATCTGTAGCCACAGACACATTTTTTTAATTTTTACTTTCTATGAGTATTAGTTTTTATTGTTTCATTTATGAAGAAGTCAGTGAGATCTCACTGAAAGCAGAGAAAATGCTTTTGAAGCTTAGGAGCAGAGCTGATATGATAAATAGATGTTTATAATGTTGGCATGAGTTGAGCAATGTGTCATTTCAATTATCTCTTCAAAATTGTTTCCCAGTTATTATTTAAGACCACAACAGCAGCTGTAACAGAATGTTTCTGAAATTATTTTCTACAGTGAGGCAAGAGCCCAGATAGCAAAACATAAATGCTGAATTAAAAGCAGTGAACCAGTAAAGAACAAATTAATAAGGTTTAACTGAGTAACAGTATAGTGTAATTCCTGAATTGAAAAGAAATACTGATAGCGGAAAGCAAATGAGGAAAAAGTTGAAGTATTCCAGAGCAGGACCAACATTGTCTTATTTTACCATTTGCAGTACTTTGTGTACTGTAGTAATGTTGTTATTGATCAATTAACAGTACTAGCAAAAAATATTTACAAGATTATAACCTAATAGATGGTTATCTTCAAACTACTTTATCATGCAATAAAATTCATGTCACTTCTAGAACTAGAACTCCTTCCTTTACCAATTGCAAAGAAGATAAAATGATTGCAAAGACATCCCAGCAATTTCAAGACTAAACCTTTTTTTATTTTTTATTTTTTAAAGTTACAATCTGTGTTGCCTTTTTGTTTTAATTATCTCTTTTCCATCTATTTACAACAACGGATAAAATAGTCATTTTCATTTTCATTTAAATTTGCAACAAATTTTCCTTTTTATTTATTTTTCTCTTCACTTTGTTAGAATTAAAAATTAGTGACACAGTTTCACAGTTCCAGAAAGAGAAGTTTTTAGTGCTTCAAAGAAGGGGGAAAAGTCAGTAGCTCATACTCCTAGTATCTTGAAAAATAGCTTTTTCTTTCACTTATTTACATGTACATAATCATTAATGATATAAGAACTTGCATAAAATAATTAAATCTATGAATTATATTTTATATTTTACTATACATAACAGGAAATTAATAAATTAATACTAATATGAGTGATTATGGAGTGACTTGATTTTTTTGTTTAATGAATCTCACATTTTCTGTCAGCTACACTTTGCTATATACGACTAAAATTACTACTACTGAAATTAAACCATACTATTAAAATCCCCTCTGGAAGATTTACTCTGCCACTTGTTTTCTGCTTTCAGTGACATTCTATTCAAACCATATAAACAGCTTTCAAGCTTATCTGAAAATGTATTTTTAGGAGCTCTTCCATAGAGAAAAAGAATGGTATTTTATAGGAAAAATAGGACAATCCAAAACAATATTTAATGTCTTTGTGCATGCTTAAGTGTCATTATTTATATGTAAGTTTCATATATTTTATTTATGGCATTACTGATTCCTTCTCTGTTACATGTTAATTCTGCTTCACTCTGACAGCCAAGACAACCTATTTCAGATTCAGGGTAATTTGTAAGTCAGAGGGAATTCAAGAAACAAACTCTGGACAAGATACTGTTTCCACTTTTACAATTTTATCTATGTCAGCTTAAATGGGCAAGACTTTGAGGTATTGACATGAATTAGCATTTTGCACACTTAGGGAAAGCTCCCCACTGAAGATAAGCTAGAGATTGAAATGCTCATCAGGTTATTCTGTTTCAAACCAACACCTTTTAGATAGAAAAAAATGTCAAATATTTTGAGCAGCAGTGTTAAGTTGATGAAGACACTTAAAATAAAATCAAGCTTTGCATAGTGCTTTCTGTAATTTCCTTCTAAAAGACACTGTTGGGGAGTTAAAAAGAATAGGGATACCCACAGCAAAGGTGAAGTCCCGTTACACTTTTCCTCATATTTCATATATATATCATATATATTTTTCATATATTTCATATATATATATATATGTTTCATTGTATCACCCTACCTTGGCCTACAATGATCTAAAAAACCCATTCAAAATACTAATTTAAGGGGAGCAAGGGGGGCAACCCAAAACAACAACAAAAGGAGCATTTTGGAAAATTAAGAACAAAAAGAATATTGAAAAAAAATAAACTATGTTTCAAAGCTGACAACCCCAGGGCAGAATTTTACTATATTTTATTGTGAAGTAAATTGTGGAGAAACCTTTACTTCCATGGGAAGGAAAAAAAAAATCACTAATAAATAACTTGGATATGTATAATAAATGTGACTATATATATATATGAACCAGTACTTTTGGGAGTTTTCACTTGATTCTGTAAAAGATACGCCACTAGTGCATAATATTTATTTATACAAGGATTTGAATATTCAAACCTTTACCCTTCACTTATTTCTTTCACGTCTTTCTTCTGGTCATGTGCTTTTTACTTTTAAAGCCATGTTTATTTCAAGCCACTCTTATCTCTTCAAATCTTTGCTTCACATATGGTGTATCAGATTTCTTAGGCTTTTTTGTGCATAGATCTACATGCCAGATGTTCTAGGGCACCTTTCCATTGTCTCTATTGATGTATTCTGTGCATTCATTCCAACTGACAGCTGATGTTTGGGAGTATATATTATATGCAAGAATCATTAAACATATCTTCTTACTCACAGAGTCAGAAGAACATTTGAGCATTTGATACACTAATTAAGAAACAGATGTAATAAGTGTACTTAGAATTTCCCATTGGTAAGTTAAACTGTTTAAACAAATTTAAGAAGAAATTTTTTTCCTTATGCTCATTGAATATAGTTTGCACCTTTGGGCTTCACCTTGAGATACAGGTTGAAATAAAAGATGCTTGCTGATACTAAGTTTCACATGCTTTACTATAACTACAGAACACACTAAGGTATTCAAATGTCATGAAGATATTGGAGGAGTTTGGACAACTATCTTTTAATATACAAATTAGAGAAATTTTTGTCATAGTTAATAGGTGATATCTGCCTTGTAGCCTGTTGAGTACTCCATGCTAAAGTAGGTGCATATGCCCTAAGGAAGCTGCAGCCCCTGGAGAGCCCATGCTGGAGTAGGCAGGAACTGTGGCCCACAGAGGGGAGCCCACACAGGAGCAGGTTTTCTGGCAGGACCTGTGGATGCATGGGGGATCCACGCCGGAGCAGTCAGTTCCAAAAGGACTGCACCCATTGGAAGGGACCCATGCTGAAGCAGTTCTGGAAGAACTGCAGTCTGTGGGAAGGACTGATATTGGAAAAGTCCATGAAGGACTATCACCGGTGGGAGGAACGCCAGACTGGAGCAGGGAAAGAGTGTTAGGAGGAAGGAGCAACAGAGATGAAGTGTTATAAACTGACCACAAGCCCCATTCCCCATCCCCCTGCACTGCTTGGAAGGAGTGGATAGAAAAACTGTGAGCAAAGTTAAGCCTGGGAAGAAGGGAGGGATGAGGGGAAGGTGTCGTTTGGTTTAATTTTTGTTGCTGTTTCTCATCATCCTACTCTATTTTTAATGGACAATAAATAAAATTAATTTTATGCAAGTAGAGTCTGGTTTTTTCCTATGACAGTAGCTGGTGAGTGATCTCCCTGTTTTTATTTCGACTCATAGGCTTTTCCATCTCATTTTCTCTTCCTGTCCTCTTGAGGAGGGGGAGCGGCAGAGTGGCAAGACAGGGTATTTGGCAGCCAGCCAAAGTCAAACCCACCACAAGGTATTACACCTTTCATAACAATTCTTCAGGTTTTATTCTTTCAAAGAGTTTTAATTTCTGAAAGGGAAAAACTATTTATTTATATACTAAAGATCACATTCCCAATTTCAGGCTCATTTTTCAACATCAATAGTGACACAAAATATTCAGACTATTCTTGCACAAAATAGGACTAATTACACCTCCTATTTATGAATAATTCTATATTTTTAATTTCATAACCTTATGAGTCATTACTGGCACAGGAAAAAAAAAAGATGAGCCAAAGAGCTTCAGTAAAGGAAGAATTGCACTGTCTGTGCGTTACTACTGTTACGGTATGAGTGCAACAGGTTTCCAGCAAAATTAGGATGTATTTCAAGTTGACACCCTATGCTGAAATTAGGCAAAGAATACTTTAGCTTTTTGGTCATGGGTATACAGTAGTAGCGCAAGGACTAAATGTGTGATACTTTGTTTCAGTGCACTACTGATATATCATTAAACTGGCTCCCACTCAAGCTTAGAATAGAATAGGATAGTGGAATTGTCTAGGTTGGAAGGGACCTTTAAGACCATCAAGTCCAACCATCAACCTAACTCTGATAAAAAACCATCACTAAACCATGTCACTAAGCACTATACTATGTCAACCCGTCTTTCAAATACCTCCAGGGATGGTGCCTCAACTACTTCCCTGGGCAGCCCATTCCAATGCTTAATAACCTTTCCAGTGTAAAAATTTTTCCTAATATCCAATCTGAACCTCCCTTGGCGTAACTTGAGGCCGTTTCCTCTTCCTCTTCCTTCCTGTCACCTGTGACTTGGAAGAAGAGACCAGCCCCCGCCTCTCTACAGCCTCCTTTCAGGTAGTTGTAGGGACCAATAAGGTCTCCCCTCAATCTCCTTTTCTCTAGGCTGAACAACCACAGCTCTTTTAGCCTCTCCTCATAAGATCTGTTCTAGAGACCCCTCACCAGCTTCATTGTCCTTCTCTGGACCCGCTCCAGCATCTCAATGTCTTTTTTGTGGTAAGGGGCCCAA
>JAOXJK010000001.1:162057696-162076231 GCA_025774025.1 Xenus cinereus
GGACATTTTCCATCCATCACATAGTGATATTCTATAGCAGCTTCACTCTCAATGAGGTATGAGAAAAAAAAAAAAGAAAATTAGCTACAGTCAAGCAAATATTTGATATATCATGAAAATAATTACATAGTCATCATCTTCAAGAGCATGGAACTGACTCAGTGATCCGAAAGTATTATTAGTACTATATTTTTATATACCAATTTTAAGATTTAACTGAGACTCTTAAAGGACAGGAGAAGCGTTTTAATAAAGACTGCAAAAAAAAAAAAAAAAACAAAAAGGGAGAAAGATCAATTCCTTTGAGATCAAAAGTGAGTATCTGTATAAAAACATACAGGCAAAGTAACTGTAAAAATAGCCTCTCTCAAGCACCTGGCTGAAAACTGAACTCTGACAATCTTCAGTGTACCATGGCAACATCTGTGAACTAAAAAAATTGTCCAGCTAGACAGACAGCGGGTTATATTTGTGTTTCCATATGTACCTGTACATGTACACGTGTATATATATTATTGCAAGCAATACAATATGATTGATGCATCTTCATCAGAGAAGTATTTGACCACAATAAACTGTTGAAATTCTTAGTTAGGAGTAATATGCCAACCTTTGTTTCATATTAAAAATCAAGGAGGTTAACACAATGAGAAATTCATTTTCTCAAACAGAACTATGTGTAAATAAGTCAGTCAATAATGATACCCTTCAGGGATTTGAAACTTAAGAAAGGGATTTTGAAGGAAGCTGTTAAATATGGATAGACATATTTATATGTACATGTGTGTATATATGTATTCTGTCAGTTTGCAGCTTTGTAGGGTAAAATTTCATACTAAAGAAAAAAATAGAGGTTAGCTATATAAATGTTTATTTCTGTAGATGTTACAGATTATTACTGCTACTAAACACTTGTAATAAAGATATTTTAAAAGTTTTTGCATCTTTCTGCAGTATATTGATTTATTCCACAAATGATAATGTATTGGTGGTAATTGTGGAAGATACTGTATTTGAGGAATTAATGATCTCAGGGAAGCCATGTCGCCTGTATTAGGCCTCATAACCCCCATGTGAGCATGAGTGACCACTGTATAGCTTTATCTATGTCACAATGCCAGAGAACTTAATAATTATTCTGTATTTATGGCACTTAAAAGGCCTACCCATTGTTTTCAAGGATTGAAAGGATTCAGGGATGACACCAAGCCTAATGGTGCAGTTGATTCACTGGAGAGAGGGACTTTGATGGGCTTTTGACGTGTGTGCCCAGCTGAATATCAAGAAGTTCAACAAGACCAGGTGCAGGGTCCTTCACCTGGGTTGGACGATCCTCAGTATCAACACAGACTGGATGATTAAGTCATTGAGAGCAGCCCTGCAGAGAAGGACTTGTGGATACTGGTTAAAAAAAAAAAAAATTGAATATGAGCACTTGCAGCCCAGAAATCCAATCATATCGTGGGCTGCATTAAAAGAAGCATGGACACCAGGTCAAGGAAGGTGATTCTCTCTCACTACTCCATTTTTTTGAGACCCCGCTTGGAGTACTGCAGACAGCTCTGTGGCTCTCAGCACAGGAACATGAAGGGTAGGTTTAGATTGGATATAAGATATATAAGATTGGATATAAAGAAGAAATATTTTTGGAAGAGGATGGTGAGACACTGGAACCGGTTTCCCAGACAATTTGTGGATGCCACATTATTGAAAGTGTTCCATGTCAGGTTGGATGAGGCTTTGAGCAACCTGATCTAGTGAAAGATGTCCCTGCCCATGGGCCCTGATGGTGGTCATTGAAACTAGATGGTCTTTAAAGGTTCCTTCCAACCCAAACCATTCAATGATTGTACGATCCTGTGACAGATAGATACATATATCTATATGCACACCTATGTATGTTCACTGAATTCTATAAAACACATTAATAAAGAAAAAAATTTAACTCATTCAGTATTTTTTGTTTATTTTTTTTTCCAACTAGTCTTTCTTGGAATATAAAATTAAATGAGATCATTATCTTTCAGTGTTATAACACTGTAAAGATTCAACAACACAGTGACACTATGCAATTTAAGCAATACATGAGTTGTAAGTATGAAAATAAAGTTTTTCCTATAGTTATAGTTGGGCTGTGTCTGAGTATCAGGGCTGTGTCTGTGTGAGCATCCCAAGTATTTCAGTGATTAATCCTCTGGGTGGTCCAGGACCTCTCCAAACAGTCATCTGCAGATACGACCTAGTGGATTGGCTTGAGAGACGGTCTATCTTGAAACTCAGTGACTGAGTGGACCTACCCCATCAAGTATTTCACTGACTGTTAAAGAAGACCCCGAGTTGAATGGGCAACTAGATCCAGTGGGTCTGCTGCTCATGTTAGACATAAGTCCAGCTTCCTTCCACAGGAAAATGAAAAGAAATTATAGGTTTGAGGTTTATGCCAGACTATGGTCAAGCGTGAGTCAAGAACCTGTTCTCAAGAATTATGATTTTTATATATGTCACATATAATAAAAAATAGCCATGCATTATCCTTTCTTTAAGCAATCATCAAAAAACTATTGGATTTTCACACCAAGATTTTCTTATAGCCTCAATGACACACAAATTTTATTTTGAACAGTCAGCATCATTTCAATTTTCTGAAAAACTCATGATGTCTCCAGTGATTCTGTTTTCTGTATGGCATTTAAGCGTTTCTGACTTAAATCTAGGAAATCCCTGTCTACGTCAAGGAAAGAAATATACTGTCAAACCGATGATTCATATGAATTATCTGTCTTCTGTACTGTTATAGCAATGCAAAAGGTCCTGAGGCATAATTAGTCCTGAAGCATACTGCCTATTAGGAACAGGACAGGCGAGGATCTATACTCTGAGGTATTTTTTTCATGACAGACTCAAGTGTAATGCTCTGTTTATCTTTGCTGCCTGGCTGAATAGGACACAAATGAGCTTTCAAACCCATGAGACATCTCCCACCATGGTTATTGTTTACTATGTATAAACATGGTATTCAGAATTATAGCAGCACTTTTGTCTGAAATCTTTTCAGTTCAAAGCTATGCAAAACTATTTTCTTTAAAACACTTGTTTAGCACAGTTACTTGAATACAATAGTGAGCTGAGATTCAAATATGAATGTAGCTTAATCATAGTAAGTGTATGAATTGTGGCATGAAAATATTCCTCATAGAAACATGTAGCTTCTATATGCTCCTTTCTATTCACGCTGTATACCCTCACTTTAGCAAAACCTTTGGCACAGTCTCCAATGGTCTCCTTATCACCAAATTGGTGAAATATGAGCTGGTTAAGTGTTTGATGTGGAAAACTAGCTGGACTGCTGGGTTCAAAGAGTTGTGATCAAAGGTGCAAAGTCCAGAAGATGACGAGTAACTAGCCCTTCAGGGATCAGTGCTGGGATCAGTATCATCTATTGTCTTCATCAACAATCTAAACAATGAGATGGAGTGCATTCTCATCAAGTTTGTAGACAACACCAAACTGGGAGAAGTGGTCAGTATGCTGGAGGGCAGGGGTATTATTCAGAAGGAACTGGACAGGCTGGAGAAATGTGCTGACAGCAACCTCATGAAGTTTGGCAACAATGAATGTAAAGTCCTGCACTTGGAGAGGGCTGAGCCCATGCATCTGGGGGCTAACTGATGGGGAAGCAGCTCTGCAGAGAACAATCTGAGAATCCTGGTGGACAGTAAGTTTATCATTAACCAGTGATCTACCCTTGTGCCAAAAATGGCCAACAGCATCCCAGCTGCATTATCTTACCAGAAGAATGAGGGAGGTGATCTTTTCCTTCTCCTCAGTCCTTGTGAGGGCACATCTGGAGCTTTGTGACCCACTATGAGTTCCCCAGTAATAAAGAGACATGATATAATGGAGGAGGCCACGAAAATAATTAAGGTACTGGAGCATCTGTCATATGCGGGGAAGCTGTGAGACCTGGGACTGTTCAGCCTAGAGAAGAAAAGGCTACAGATAGATGTTATTGCTGTCTACGAGTACCTGACCAGAAGATACAGAGAAGACAGAGCCAGACTCTTAACAGAAGTTCAATGAGAAGTGACGGACACTGTTTGGAATGTGGAAATTTCCAATTACATATGATGAAACATCTATTTCTATAAGGGTAATGAAATACTGGAACATGTTGCTCAGTGAATTTCTGGGATGTCCTTGGAGATGTTCAAGACTGGACTGGATGCAGCCCTGAGCAACCTGATCTGACTAGACCTCCTTTGAGCAGGTTTGGACTCAAGACCTCCAGAGGCCCTTTCCGATTGACAGTATTCTGTGACTAACATACAGCATTCTGCATATCCAGATATACACCCCCAGAGCTCTGAGGAGGGCCCTGGGCTGAGAGGGCCATATCTTCCATAGACATCTCATTTGTCAGAGCAGGGACTATGGGATGCAGCCCCTTGCAGTGGCATCCATACCTCCAGGCTGAAGTAGACTGGCATTGGCAGCCTGGAGACCTCAGGTACATGGGCAGGGACATGTAATACCAGAAAGGAGGGGCTGGTGTTAGACACTTTTCTTGTATGATGATTTTAATGTTAGTAAAAATGAGCCATTCTGTATGAATTTGGAGTGTGATTATTAGTATTGTTGGGTCAATATTAGTATTATTGTAACAATACTAATGTTGGCTCTATATTTCGGGGGGGCGGTGAAGATTTTAACTGGGCTAACAAGATATTCTGGTTTGCAGGTAAAATGTGTGTTCCATTTTTGACAATAACAAGATTTCGGTGTAATAATAGAGGGTTTTGATTAGTTGCCTCCATATTACTTATGTAAGAAGAAACTAAGACTACAATGAATGCTTTTTTTCTGTCTGAGTTACAGTCATACAGTTTAATTTTAGTCATGGACTACCCAGGAGAGTTCTTTATGAAAGCTGAAATCATGTGCTGAGCTGCTGGCAGCTAATTTGATCTGGTGCTGCTGATATCCCCAGTTCCTGCAAAATGGCAGTTGACTTTTAGAAGCTCCTTGGATTGTCAAATAATGAAGCGGTCCATGCTGCAATCACCTAATGATTGACGGAAGCAGAATGATTTCCAAACTAAGTGAAAGAGTTTTGGAAAGTAGGAGGAACTCTGCATGCAATAATGCAGAAGCTACTGTTGGAATACTGAATTTCCTTCAAGAAGGAGCACCAAAAAGTATTATAATAATGATATGATTTCTAGTAAGCTTGTACATAACAAAATTATGAAAATTCTTACAACATGACTAATTTAAAGTTTAAAATTGAGCATATAATAATTAAAAAAACCAAACCTGCATGTAGGTGTTATCTCTAATTTGCAATTATTGGTTGGAAACAAAAGCAGAATAAAGTGACCAGTATAGATATAATACACAACTTATTGTATTGTAACATTTGACATATTTTGCTGATAAATCAGAGATACCATTTTTTTTCATTTAATGAGATATTTCCAGACTAAATAGCTGCATACAGAATGTTAAACATGTACTAACCGGTTGCTTAAATCAGCAAAATCAACTCTTTTTATTCTGTGATATCTTAGGCTTTTTTACTTTCTTGGTTGACTTTCCTGACTTACTTCAAAATCACTTAAAAAAATAATTGAAAAGTTTAAGGTTTGGAAGGCTACTCCAGTAAATGTCTTACAGCCATGTACTGCTTTTTGTTACAGTACAGATTGACAATAGGCATGAATTGTACAGATATTCTGTAATTACAATATAGCAAAATATAGTAGTTGTTTTGACTATCCAAGTGTTCCAAAGGGACATGTATTACTGACATGTATTACATGTATTACTAGCAGTTAAAATCTCAGCAAAACCAGAATGTATAAAATAATATCTACATTTATATAGTTCTTTCTGGAAAAAAACAATATAATATGAGTTCATATTTTTATCAGCTGTGGACTAATGAGTATTTAAAAAAGTTAATAAAACTAATAATGGCATTAGTAAGAATTATCCTAGCATTTAATGTGCCATGTTATATTCCTCTGAGCAATGAGACAAAAGTGTGAGTTTCCTGTACTTAAAGTGGTTCTCTTGAATTACAGAGCAGAAAATATATTTTTCTATTTTGACAAATACATTTATTTAGAAATTAATTATATTGCACTAGCTCTTTTGCCTTTTCTGAAAAGCCTTTCTTAAATATTGCTTATAGAGAAGGATTATATCACATATTATCACAAACTGGACCATATTTGTCCTTGTCAGATTATTTTATTAAATTCTTTGAGACTGAGACAGTTTCAGATCAATGAAGAACCACTTCACGGCAATAAAAATAAACTACTTTAAATTTTATTTTTCCCTTGCAGATTGCGAAACAATTCCAAGAATTTTTATCATTGTTGGGTGCATCATGTAGTTCTATCTGCCTAACTAATTCACGGGAATAGTAGGATGTTTTGGTCAAGAGAAAATAACATTTTGAAAATCTTAAATGGTACACAAGCTTAGTCTTGGTAAAATGTTTTTAGTTGTTTTTAAGTGGTAAATTTATATCACAGGTACATATTAAAAAAAAAAAAAAAGTGCATTGATAACAAAATGATTTGGATACCTACTGTTTTCTTTTTGCAATTCTTACTCATGTGTCACTGGCAGATAATTTTCACATATCCTAAGACTAAGTAGTCATAAATATTTATGGCAACTAACTATGTGGCATTTTGAAAACGCTAGATGAATTTAGGTTGTTATGTAAAACTGGAACTGTCTTGTTTGGCTACTCAGAAGGAATCCAGAATATAAACAAGCATAGCAGGACTTTCAGAGTTCATTCATTCATCTCTTAAAGATTTCTTATTCTCAGAATTTCTTATTCTCATCTTTACATTTACCTTTGACTTATTTTATTTTTTGGGATTCCTTTTATGAGATAATTCATCATTTGTTTACTAGTTTACTAGCATTTTTTTTCCTTTTTTTTTTTTGCGTAATGGGGAATTGAGTGTCAAAACTCTCTTATAAGCAGAGGAATTACACTTTCTCATAGTGTTTGTCTTTGTATCTCCTTGAAATTTCTGAATCATAAAAAACACTCAGAATAAGTATACTTACCTGAAAGTATCTGACATCAAAAAATTAGAAATAATAAGAAACACTGGACATCTTATGTGGATGATAAAATGATGAGTTAAAGTATGCATACTTTTAAAAATTATAATACGTGTTCATGTTTCTGAACATAAAGAGAAAAATAAAACTCTTTTACAAGGAAACACTTCCTACTCACTGGATCAAGAGATCTGAGAGAAATGGAAGGGGGTCTGTTCATTAAGACCATGCAGTTCTCCAGATGCACAGCAGTCATACGTGGTTCTTTTAGCTGCTTCCACCCCTACCTACCTCTCAATCCCTGCCTGTCCCACTTCTGGATGGTTTTCTCTGCTTTTCTTGGTGTGCTTTTACTTTTAAAAATTGATATCAGAAGTTTCAGGCAGTTTCTCCTTTTTTCCTGTTAGTATGCCAGACTATTTCTTAGTGTATGAAGAAGATCTCCATCTCAAATTCATGGTGTTCATCAGCCTGCTTCTTTGAAGCCTGCTTTTATTACATTTGGTGCCTTGCCCATTTTGAACATCAAGATAGAGGATTCTATATATTATATTATATGACCTTGAAAATGTCTTATATTCAGTGCCCCTCTTTCTCAAAATGACCTGCATTTGGCAATCATATCAGCACCTCACTATCACATACGTTGGCCTGCTCCCAGAACTGGAGGAAAGGTACAATGCCTGTCAATTATGATTTCCTCTGCATTTTTGTGATGAAGTAAATCTCCAAACACTTTCTGAATAAATTCACTGGAATTATCTTTTCTGAATTTTTTCTTTATTCTTTAATTCACAACTCCCTTCTGTGTAAGTTTTCAATGTCGTCCCTCTGGGCTGGCTTTTCTTTTTTTTTTTTTTACAGTACTTTTCTGTTTGATAGAATATTCCAGCTTCAGGCATCTCATTTACTTCCTCCCCCATTTGCAAAGTTGTGTGAAAAACGTGTGTTTCTTCTGCATTTTGTGACAATACTTTAGAGATAAAACAAGCCCCTCTGCCCCAACCACTATCCTAATCTTTTACCTTGGCAATTATTCTTGACGTGTTTGGTTTGGTTTTTTTTTTTAATTTAAGTTTTTCCTTTTTTTCATTGTTGCAAGACTTAGGAAACAAGTTCTTTTGCCCATTCACAATATCTTTGATTTCATAACAACAGTGTTCAGATAAAAAAAGTCTGCCTTTTAAAAAGAATATGTCTATAAAAGATGGACAAAGTTATGTTCTGTCTCCTATTTTGGAATATATATAATTAAAGAGTAACAGAGATATAATTACCTTTAAATTTCTTGGAATAATTAAGTAAACATTGATAATATTTTCAAATCATGAAGAGGGTCAAGTTAAAAAAAAATTACAATACAGAAGACAAAATTGATCATCAACACAATTTAGCCTTTAGAGGCTGCTGACACATTGTTCTTTTTCAAATCATTCTTCTAGTTTGAAGAACAGATATTTAAGAAAATGTTATATTTTATGTTTATTTCTTCAAAACTTCTAGTATCCCAGCATTTTTTTTGAAATAGCACTTATGTTCTGGTGGGCTGATGAAATGCCTAGCTTTTAGTCAAATTCTGTTTCTGTCTGGCTGATTTGATCTTATCAGTGACTCACCAAATCTGTTTTTCTGCCTTGATACTAAAACCTGGCTTTTTATGACACCTCTTGATAAATACAATCCTGTTTTCTGTGTGGCCCAGTTTCTATGATGTCTGAACGGATACAGATTTTAAATTCCAGCCTGCAATTCAGAAAAGGATTATTATGAAAATTCATTAGCTCTAGAGACGTTGGGCTTGACAGCAGGATTTATGCAGTTAAAACCTACTTGTTTTAATTTACTTGAACAAGGAAAAATGCTTTCACTGAGCAGAAAGGATAAAACGTTGCTTTCTGAGGAATTATTCATTTTTCAGATATAAAATGAATGAGTGATAGTTACTCTGAATCTACTAAGGTACCATAACTAATATGTGAAATAACTGTATGAAAACGATGCTTGTATGTACACATACATGGGACTGTCAGCATATGGCTACCATCTGAGTTGGAAAGCAAAAAAATATGAAAACAACAGCCCATTGTTAGGAATAAATCTACTGACAACCAACATCTTGAGGAAGGCTGAGTCTGGAGTTGAGCTGCTGTGCACGATGGCCAGGTCACCAGACAAATCAGACAAGGGAGTGTCCTTTTTCCTTACATCTTTGGAGCTTGCCTGTTACATCTGGACCACAGTATTTTGTGTGAGTTTATATTCTGCACAGAAAGTGTGTGTTGTAGGATAGAGACCTTGGAAAAAAATAATAATCTACCTACTATATCTATGTTCCATCATAAACAAATCTTAAATCATAAAATCATAGAACACATTTAGGTTGGAAAGGAACTTAAGGTCATCAAGTCCAATCATTGACCTAACAGTGCCAAGTCCACCACCAAATCATGCCTCTAACCACCACATCTATGTGTTTTTTTCAACATTTCCATAGATCGTGACTCAACTGCTTCCCTGGGCAGCCTGTTCCAATCCTTGCCCAACCTTTCGGTGAAGAATTTTTTCCTACTATTTAATCTAAAATCTTATGCAATTGAGTATTGTGGTTCTGTCCCTGTGTCCATCTCAACCCTAAATTTCTCCATGGCACCTCTGCTTTGTGACTTTCTAGTTAAAAAAAAAATAAAATAAAAAGAAGGAGTATATGAGCAGAACAGTTTGCAGTGATGTAGCACTGTAATACAGCATTGCCATTAGTAGTAACAGACCATGAGCTTTGTATTGAGTCTGCAAGGCCTCAGTGATGAGGCTTGTCATGCCTGCTTTGTTTGAACATTTGTTGACCTGCCTGCAGGTTTGTTTTGTTTGATCTAGCTGTAACAGCAATTTCCCTAATTGATCAAGTACCTATGACCAATTTGCTCTTCTTTGAGATCAATATAACCATAGTTGAGATAAGTAGTTATTCTGCATAGAATGGACATATATGGCTCTAACACAGTGACATAGTGTAGAGAAATACAGATATGGTAGGACAGCAGAGACCTAGAGAATTAGGACACAGGATGTGGTGCAGAGGAGCACAGGCATAATTGGTAAGAGACAGGGGGCAGACTTGGCACTAGAAACACCACAGCTGCGAACAATTCACTCATCAGTTAAAGTACAGACCCAGAGCTGGACAGTGTTGGTTTTAGGGGTAACAAAGAAAGAAAAAATATCCAACATATGTAAAGGGCAAGATATGTAGTGAATTTGGATGTAACATGGAGATTCAGACCAATGAAGAAAGAGCAAGGGTATAAAAGCATGTAAGTAAACATGTCAAAATGACCCCAACTAGACCCTTACAGAGAGGAAGGGAGACACATCAACATGAACATCATAGTCCTCCCTGTAAAAGACTCCAGAAGCTTGCATCTCATTGTCAACCCCCTCACCCTCAATTCATATACACCTACCAGAATGAAACCAACAACCCTAAGGCCCAGAGGAGCATTGGGACAGTGAGCATAACACTGGGAATAGGGGCTGAATCTGAGAAGCATGTGCACAATGATTATATCTGCATTCTCTCTTTTTCGCTAGTAATTAGATTTGCACTAATAATGATTAGACTCTTAATATTGAATTTATACTAACAATGAATTCTTGGCTTTACTTATAGGTAAGATGCTCTTATTTTTTGGCCTTCAGCAAGATTTTGAGTGCAGCAAGTTCAAGTATCCTGTAATGACTTCACATTATTTGAGAATCATTGTGCTATCAAGTTATTTTAGCAGTAAAATGTGCATCATACATAATTTTAAAGAATTTGAGTTGAGTTACTTTATGTGGTTTGTGAAAAAAAAAAGGTTGAACTTAAAAATAGTTCAATCAATAATCACCTTCAAGAAATGTTCTGCATGAAGTTTTATTCTTGGATCTACATAGACACTACTTGAAATCAGATAGTAAAAAAAAAATTAAACCAAAACCAAATAAAAACCCATGTTGTTCAGTAGAACCTGTAACACAAGTTAATGGAATTAGGCGATGCATTACATTCATGAAGAGCAAGGTTATTATTGACACTGAAATATGTAGAGATTGGGTTTTTAAAAACGCTTCTGCATTCAGTGCAATTACGATCAGTGTAACTATGAATGTGGCATAAACACCACAAGAGGCAAGGGAGCCACAAATATTTTTTAAGGGATTTTGAGCAAAACATATTTTGAAGGGAAAAT
Organism: Xenus cinereus; assembly: GCA_025774025.1. Taxonomy (NCBI): domain Eukaryota; kingdom Metazoa; phylum Chordata; class Aves; order Charadriiformes; family Scolopacidae; genus Xenus; species Xenus cinereus. The sequence continues at coordinate 162,069,018 of JAOXJK010000001.1, forward strand.
GTTTGGATTAAATTAAACATGTTCAAGGAGTTAGTAAATAGGACCCCTTGGGAAATTTCCCTCAGGGACAAGGGAGAAGAAAAGAGCTGGCAGAACTTTAAGGATGCTTTCCACAGAGCACAAGAGCTCTTGATCACCAGATGTAAGAAATTAGGAAAGAAAGGCAAGCGACTGGCAAGGCTGAGTTGAGACTGGCTGATCAAACAAAAGGGCAAGAAAGAAATGGGCAAGCAGTGGACTTCGGGACAGATATCCTGGGAAGAGTATAGGGATGCTCCCTGGGTGTGTAGGGATGGGGTCAGGAAGGCCAAGGCACAGCTGGAGCTGAACTTGGCAAGGGACATAAAGAATAAGAAGAGTTTCTACAGGTATGTCAGAAAAGGAAGGTCAAAGAAAGCATACTCCCACTGATAAGTGAGAGTGGCAAACTGATAACAATGGACAAGGAGAAGGCTGAGGTACTCAATAACATTTTTACTTCAGTCTTCACTGGCAACCTTGCTTTCCACACTTCTCAAGTGGATGGACCACAAGACAGGGACTGGGGGAGCAAAGTCCTTCCCACTGTAAGAGAAGATCAGGTTCGTGATCACCTGAGGAGCATGAACATATAGAAGTCTATGGGACCTGATGACATACAAACCAGAGTCCTGGGAACCAGCTGAGGTAGTTGCTAAGCCACTCTCTGTCATATTTGAAAAGTCATGGAAACCAGGTGTTTGATGACTGGAAAAGGGGAAACATTGCACCCATTTTTAAAAAGGGTAGAAAGGAGGATTCTGGGAATTACCAACCTGTCAGCCTCACCTCTGTGCCTGCATCATAGAACAGAAAGTCCTAGAAGCTATGCTAAGGCACATGATGGCCAGGGAGGTGATTTGTAACAGCCAGCACAGCTTCCCCAAGGGCAAGTCCTGCCTGACCAACCTAGTGGTCTTCTGTGATGGAATGGCTACATTAGTGGACAAGGGAAGAGCTATGGATGTCATCCATCTGGACTTCTCTAAGGCCTTGGATATAGTCCCCTGCAACATTCTTCTCTCTAAACGGGACAGATACAGATTTGATGTGTGGTTGATCTGGTGGATGACTAGTTGGTTGATCGCATCCAGGGGATAGCGGTCAACGGCTCAATGGTAAGATGGAGATCAGTAATAAGTGGTGTCCCTTGGGTGTATTGGGACTGTTTGATATCTTCATCAGTGACATAGAGAGTGGGAATGAATGCACTCTCAGCCAGTTTGTGGATGACACCAAGACAAGTGGTGTGGTTGACATGCCTGAGGGATGGGATGCCATCCAGAGGGACCTGCAAACACTCAAGAAGTGTCCCCACGTGAAGCTCAGCAGGTTTAACAAGGCCAAGTACAAGGCCCTCACATGGGTCAGGGCAACCCCTGGTATTAATGCAGGCTGGTAGATGAAGGGACTGAGAGTAGCCCTGCCGGTAAGGAGCTGTGGGTACTGGTGGATGAAAGGCTGGACGTGACCTGGCAATGTGTGCTCGCAGGCCAGAAAGCCAACCGCATCCTGGGCTGCATCAAAAGAAGCGTGGCCAGAAGGTCAAAGAAGGTCATTCTACTCTTCTCTCATGAGACCTCACCTAGAGTATTGTGTCCAACTCTGCGGTCCCGAGTACGGGGAGACATGGCCCTGTTAGAACAGGTTCAGAGAAGGGCCACAAAAATGAGCAGAGGGATTGAACAGCTTTCCTGTGAGGTCACGCTGAAAGAGTTGTGGGTGTTCAGCCTGGAGAAGGGTCTCTGGGGGGACCTTATTCCAGCCTTTCAATGCTTTATGGGGGTTCATAAGAAAGGCGGGGACAGATTTTTTAGTAGACCCTGTTGCGTTAGGACAAGTGGTAATGATTTTAAAGTAAAACAGGGTAGATTTAGGTTGGACATGAAGAAATTTTTTTATGATGAAAGTGGTGAAGCATTAGAACAGGTTTCCCAAAGAGGTGGTAGATCCCTCAGCCCTGGAAACATTCAAAGTCAGGTTGGGATTTGGATTAGATGGCCTTCAAAGTCCCTTCCAACCCAAACTATTCTATGACTCTGTCAGATAATTTTGGGTACTTCAACATGCCATTTACTAAATGATAGCAAGATAGTATTTTATTATTTTCATTGCATTAAATTACTTTATAAATCGAGGTATTGCTCCTATAGAAATCTAAGAATATTGAAGAATAGTTCACACTCTTCCTTTTATGTGTATTTTTGGTGTTGCAGAAAACTTTGTCTGTTATGAACCAAATGATGCCCTGTGTTTCATGCAAGGCATTGAGAGTCACTATGAACACTCCAGAAGGTACAATTAAGTTTCATTGTATAAGAGTGAGCAGCACTAACTGTAAAAATGATAAACTCACCTTCACTAAAAATAATGGTTGCGTTTTATGTATGTAATTATTTACAGTATGAGATTTACAGAGATATTTAAAAAAAAAGATTAAAAGCTACTAAATTCTTAATCTTCAGTAAGTTATAAGCACCAATTGCCTTAGACTTACTTTAGAAAAACAAAGAGAAGTTTAAAACATAGCATTTATTTATTTTTGATGTAAACTTGGCTACATATATTCTTAAATTTTTAAAACTCATAATTTTTTCAATATGGTTCCTAACATATAGTCAGATTTATCAACATCTTTCCTAAACCCATAGAATGCTTACTTTAGTTAGCACGTCTTTTACTTTTCACTGAATAAGTCTACCCGAGAAAAAGATTAAACTTGTTATATTTCAATGAACAAAAAAAAAAAAAATCACAACACTATATACATATTTTATATATATATTTAAATACTAACGTCTAGATTAATGGGGATTGTAGCAGATATATAAAAACAATAATTGCGTACCATCCAAACAGTAATTTCCCTGATTTTCTTGGTTTTATACAGATAGTCAATCTCCAAGTCCAGGATGAATATGAGAAGAAATAAAGGGGTTAAGTGCAGCAATGGAGATTTCCATTGGACATTAGGAAGACTAGAACAAATTGCCCAAAGGATATTATGAGTCTCCAAAATTGAGGTCTTTGAAGGCAACCTAAAAATATACTTGACAGGCATAAAATAAGTAAGTCTGATCATGCTACGAAGCAGAAGTGGACACTCTACAATTCTTTTCCAGCTGGACTATATAATACTGTGTCATTTACCTTTGATCTGCTCTATGCTGGTCTTGGAATGCCAGTTTCATGGGACAGCTGCAGATCAGTCCATGAGAAATGCTTGGGTTTCTTTGTTTGCTTGCTATTTAACTTCAGCCTTTTTTTTTTTGGAATAAACCCAAAATTTAAAAAGCTTCCCATGAAGTTCAAACCCTATTATTGAGTCAGATTTAATACAGAGCTTATGTCTAACACCTTCTAGGGTAGTGGCATTCCACAGTCTCATTAGTTTTAGGCTTCAGAAGCTCTTTGGAATCTTCCCAAGCCCACAGTTGCTTTGACATTATTTTCTCAGCAGCTACACGGCAAATAGAGATCTTGTTTCTATTTAAGAACTTCAGGGACAGTGTGACGGGAAACCAAGAATTTTATGATTAACAAAGGGTCATCTTAACCACAAAAAGACAAAACAAAACAAGTCAACAACAACAGTAATCCTTTGGTATTAGAGAAGCAGTCTGCATAGTTACATTCTTATAAAAAACAGCAAAATACAGGACAATAGCAATCCAAGTATAAATTTATCCTGCATTTTGTTCTGTGAGTTAATGACAGCCTCAGGTCTAGAAGCCCATTCTACAGTCTCGATTTTGGTAGTGATGCATGTGTCACTGAACTGTTACTTTTTGCTAAGAAAAGTATCCTTTATTTTATTTTATTTTATTTTATTTTATTTTATTTTATTTTATTTTATTTTATTTTATTTCTAAAGCACGTCATTCCTGATTTCAGTCAGAAAAAATCAAATTTTCAGGATTCTTTTTCAAAAATCCAGCAATAAAGATATTATAGAATTGATCAAAGTAAACATCAATAGTACGGTAGAGATTTTTTTGTTGTTGTTTCCCAATACAAGGTACCAGTGTAGTTTTTCAGATGTAAGGGTCATTTTGTTCTTTCAGTAGTGGTGGTTTTTTTGTATGTGTATTGGTATTAATGTTTGCTTTGACATTTGAACAGTTCTGCCATATAACATTTTGACAGACATGCTAAAATGGAGATTACAAAGTGAAATCTCTGAGAGAGTCACACAAAAATAATTAGTTATGCCGAAGGCTTCCCTTTGCTTCACTTCACTAGGACAAAATAAATTAAAAGACTGTAATACAGATTGCATATATAGTTCTCAGACTTCACAATAGATATGAAGAAGACTGCAGAGACTAAACCTTGATGCATTGAGTTCACTGAGTTTCCAGATATGCTACTATCTGATCCATATCTCTTTTCTCAGAGGTAACATTTGTAAATGGATTATAATCTGTTTCTGTATACATAGATACATGCAGACACAGAGATATATAATGAGTCACTTTTCTAAGGAAACAGTAATACAGTATTTTCTAAAGATTGAAGATGAATGCTAAAGAGTCTAGTCATAGCAATGTGTAACCTGGATAAAGATGGAATTTGTATACTTGGCTTTTCACTTTATCTTATTAGTCTTACATACTTATTTTTATCTTGGGGGCACTAATGCAAACGTGTTAAAAATGACAAGCAATGTGTAAATACAGACTTCCATTCTACTACAAAATACTATTTTAATTCAAAATGTTTAGCTCTAGTAAATGAGATATAAAGCACATGCAGTGAATATTAGGCACAAAATACCATTAAAGGCCTGTATTAACGAATGCAGTGCCAAAAATGTTTCCTCTGTTCTTTAGTTTTGGCTTCTGGTGGTGGAATAATACTGTTCTGACCCTGCAGAGAATGAATTGAAAGGAACAGAGTGAGAAACATGGTGGGTTTTCCACTATTATGGAATTTCCACCATTATGGATTTCCATCATTACACCACTTCAGTCATCATGATTGGGGTGTTCAGAAGCCAGTAAGCAAATCTACTTCACAAGAAGCATTTACTGTGTCAGAGGATGTTATGACATGAAGGATTATCCAGCCTGCAGATGTGTAGAAATCACAACTGTGGTGGGTTCATAGGATTCTATAATGCCCAGCAGCATGGAGGCTTTATCCTCTATAAGGGACCCAACCATCCCACAAGTGGGAGGACAAACCAAACTGACCCCAGAAGTGGGCCCAGAGGCGTTCTAGTAAAATAACAGGCAGTCTTATGTCAAAGATGATCCAAGTCAGGGAGACTGGAGTCTGCCAGGTGTGCCCTGCAAGGGTCCAAGCTCTTGTAGAAAGTTTCGGCGGAGAGTTCAGGTGTTTAGGAAAGGAAAAGTATGTGCAGCGCAGAAACCTCTGAGAGAGAGAGGCTAGATTTTGGATAAAAATTAAGTCCTTTTCATATCCTAGAAATTTAAGAGGGCATAGAACATCACCACTTCAAGTAGCCAATAGATTCTGTTAATTTCTACTTTTCACGTGGGGTAGCCAATAGGTGATGAGGTTTTCAGTTCTTTCAGACCATTTTTTTTTTCCAGGCTGTTTACCTATTCTTGAAGTTAGAATAGCAAAGGTAGGTAGTGATTCTTACTTTCTTAGGATGTTTTATGCTTTTTGCAGACTATCTTTTCACCTTTTCAAACAATAAGTTGTCATTACTGTTCCTTGATTTTGCAGTTTAGATGTGTTCGGTTTCTTAGTACCCAGCTCTACTTCAAAGATGCCAGCTGCACTTCTGAAGGATGCTTCTGGTTCCCAGGCCTAATTCTCAGGCTCACAGCTCCCACACTGGCAGGCATAAACAAGGATGAACGTGGACTTTATACATTATTGTCTCATTGTGTTTGAATGCCCTTACAGGTATGGAAAGCCTTAAAAATTCGGCTTAACAGTAATTCATTATTCATTAGTTAACCATATTAAAATTGTATTGGAATGAAGGTTTCCTTTTTATGTCTTCTTTTATTATCTCAGCTTGCCCCTGAGACAAGAAAAATAACAATAAGGAAAGAGGAGGGTTGGGTTGTACATGGCATAATACAAGGCCTTGTGCATATAATTGTAGAGTAAAAAAATGTGAATGGGAAAGAGAGTGCAGTTGCGAATAACTTCCTGCCAAATAGGAGTAATATGGTATAGTTAAGGACACCGTTAGCATGCTAACAATGACATTCAGATTCTCAATGATGTACTTATGCTCAATGTATGTCAATATTCTATTTTCTGTAAAATCTGAGTCAAAGGGCTTTTCAGAACGCTTTTGTTTAAGAATGTGTTTATGTCTGAAATCTGCAATGTCTTTTCCTCAAATGGAAATGTAAGGCTATTAAATTATGCAAGTAAAGTTAAAAAGACTGCATGGCCACTGCTTGTTTCTGAAAAGGAAAGACTACAACAGGGAGATCTTTAAAAGAAAAAATATTTTCCTGTGTTTTTCTCTTTTGACACTTATGTCATCACCAAGTCCTCTAGCAGGTAGCTGTAGTAGTATTTCTTTAAAAGAAAAACTATAATGACAAGAAATTCCATGGATATCACTGTTGTGTGGAAGGAGTTAGGCCTTTTGCTCTCTGGAGAATGGTAGGTGGTGCCACTGACGGTATCTGCTTAAAAAGAAGTAATTATGTCTAGCCAGTAATGTAGCGTTGCAGTACTGTTAATAGGGTTAGGTTGTTTTTCAGTCAATATTACATGTGAAGAACTTTCTCTAATCGCATACTAGTTAGCTAATTTGCAGATGACACCAAGTTGGGTGAAAGTATTGATCTGCTTGACAGTAGAAAGGCTCTACAGAGCCTTGGATCTGGACAGGCTGGATCGGTGGTCCAAAGTCAACTGTATGAGATTCAACAAGACCAAGTGCCGGGCCTTGCATTAGGGTCACAACAACCCAGCGCTACAGGGAACTATCACTCCCTAGAACTACCTGAAAGGACGTTGTAGGTAGAGGTCGGTCTCTTTTCCCAAGTAACAAGCAATAGGACAAGAGGAAATGGCCTCAAGCTGTGCCAGGGGTGGTTCAGATTGGATATTAGGAAAAAATTTCTTCGCTGAAAAATTTATGAAGCATTGGAACAGGCTGCCAGGGCAGTGATTGAGTCACCATCCCTGGAAATATTTCACCAACATTTAGGTGTGCTTCTTAGGGACATGGTTTATTGGTAGACTTGGCAGTG
>JAOXJK010000001.1:162104339-162123481 GCA_025774025.1 Xenus cinereus
TGTGTCCAGTTCTGGGCTCCCCAGTTCAAGAAGGACAGGGAACTGCTGGAGAGGGTACAGCAGAGGGCCACAAAGATGATTAAGGGCCTGGAGGTGCTCCAGAGGGCCTGGAGCACCTCTCCTACGAGAAGAGGCTGAGGGACTTGGGTCTTCTTAGTCTTGAGAAGAGAAGGTTTAGGGGAGATCTAATTAATGTGTACAAATACTTAAAGGGAGGGTGGCAGGAGGATGGGGCTGTTTTTTTCTCAGTGGTGACCAGTGACAGGACAAGAGGAAATGGGCACAAACTTGAGTACAAGAAGTTCCACCTAAACATGAGGAAGAACTTCTTTACTGTGAGAGTGGTAGAGCACTGGAATAGGCTGCCCAGAGAGGTGGTCGAGTCTCCTTCTCTGGAGACATTCAAAACCCGCCTGGACAAGTTTCTGTGCAACGTGCTATAGGTAGACCCGCTCTGGCGGGGGGATTGGACTAGATGATGTCCAGAGGTCCCTTCCAACCCCATATAATTCTATGATTCTATTGCAGCAAAAAGTAAAACTAAGGAAAAAAAGGTTTCAATGTAACATTAAAAGGAGATGAAGTACCAGAAAATGCTAAAACAGTGTAAATAAGGTCTACTCAGAAAGAGACAGATATAATGTAGTTGTTTACAAACTTGTGAATTTTACTACATTGCATTTTTCAATGTGAACAAGATTCATAAGCAATTCTAATTTCTGAGATTAATGAAACTTTTCTGTACTGATATGCTATGCCAATATGAAGAATGAAGTTATGAAAACCTCCTAACTGTAAGACAACTTCTCAAGTTAGTTCAGCAATAAAAAGGAGAGAAAGCACCTCTTAAAAATTTGCTAAATGAAATTATTGTTTCTAACATATTGGGTACAGTACAGAAGACTGTGTCTTAGTCTCTGTGCTTCGGTGATGTAAAAGAAATTATTACTGTGATAATTAAAATGACCAACATTAGCTCTGAACTTAGTTGCTTTACTTGATATTGAAAAAGAAAGAGTAAATGCCAAGAGGTACTATTCTTGGCTGAAATTACTGAAACTTAGGTAACTCAGAATTTCATATGACTACTTGCCATCCTACAAGAACAAGTTTTGTGGTGAAAAAGTCACATGCACTAAATGTATTCAAAGCTAACCTTTAACAAAATGCTTTATATTTCCAAGAAGACTGATCACCTGTGTCTGGTTTGTCAGTCATTATATGTTGCATGCTTATGCTCTAGAAGAAACTTATCAACGACAAACTTCTATTTTGATTGATAATTTGGAAACAAATTTATGCCGTGCATTGCAGCTAAAAAAAAACAACCAAACAAAACAAACTCATGCATCCTATTAATGAATATATAAATTTTCCCTGCCAGTTGTGTTTTGTTTTATGATAACATTTTGGCCACTCTAGTTTAGTCAACTGATGTCTTTAACTCAATTGAACTGGGATTCTAGAACACAAGCAAAGATTGAGATAACAACAAAAAAGATAATTAGATTGCCTTACATTCAAATTGTAATAATTTAAAACACTAAAAATGATAATAGCCAAGAAACCATTTTTCAGTGATACACAGCCTTGGCAACAGAATCAATTTCCTGATATTTGCCTTAGTGTCAACTGAATTGTTCTCCTTGTTGCTTTAACTATACTGAAATGAGCATGTTTCGGCTGCCCTCAGGCCATTCAGTGCCTGTTTATCTTACATTTTGGGGAAAGTTCTAGCACCTTTTCTGGGAAATAAGTGTGGCTGGATGTCCCTATGAAATGACCATATACTAATGCACACAATGGGAAATAAACAGAGAAAATCGAAGTCGCCTGTGTGCAGTCGTAGTCGTATGATCTCATTGGGATCACAGAAATGTGGTGGGAAAGCTCATGTGACTGCAGTGTTGTGATGGATGTAAAAAGGCTGGTTAAGGCAACAACCATGATTTATGTGCGGCAGCAGTGGAAATTCACGAAGCTTTGCCTGGAGACAAGTGATGAGCCAATGGAGACTTTATGGGTCAGGATTAACAAGAAGACCAATGTGGGTGATGTTGCAATGGGTTCATGCTATGGACTGCTTGATCTGGAAGAAGTAGAGGAGGTCATTTTCCAGAAAAAAGGGACTTTAGTCAACCTGTTATCTGCTGGAAGGGCAACATAGAAAATCACAAGGAATCCAGGGATTTTCTGGGATGTATTTGTGATAACTTCCTGGCATGTGATGGAGAGACCAGCAAAGCGAATGGCTCTGCTCGAGCAGATTCTTATCTACAAGGAAGTACTGAATGTGGAGTTGGAAGTGAGGGGCAGCCTTAGCAGTAATGAGGGTACAGTGGAGTTCAGGATTCTGAGGAGTGAGGACAAGGAAAAATAGCAGAATCTCAGTCCTGGGCTTGAGGAGAAAGTATGTTCCTATTCAGAAGGACCTCAATAGACTGGCAAAATGGGTTGACAGGCACCTCATAAAGTTCAACAAAAGCAAATATAAAGAGTTGCACCTGGAGAGGAATAATCCCACGACCTAGTACAGACTGGGGACTGACTGCATAGAAAGTACTTTTGCAGAAAAGCACCTGGATGCACTAATGGATAACAAGTTGAACAAAAGCCACCTTACAGCAATGAAGGCAATTAGCCTCTTGGGCTGCATCAGGAAGAACATTGCCTGCCAGTGAAGGAGGGTAACACTTCTCTACTCAGCACTGGTGAGACATACCCAGTTCTGGGCTCCCTGGTACAAGACTGACATGGAGATACTCGAGCAAGTCCAGAAAAAGGCAATGGAACATCTGTCATATGAGGAGACTCTAAGAGAATTGGGACTGTTAAAGCTGGAGAATAAAAGGCTCAGGGAAGATCTTATTTATGTGTATAAATACCGGATGGGTGGAATAAAGATGAAGCCAGGCTCTTCTCAGCAGTGACAGGATGAGAGGCAATAGACTCAAATATAAAGAAAGGGAATTCCAGTAAACAGAAGAAAAAACTTCTTTACTGTGAGAATAATTGAATAGGTTGCACAGAGAGGCTATGGAGTTTCCATTCTTAGAAATATTCAAAACCCAACTGGCCTGGAGAAACCTGCTCTAGGTGACCTTGCTTTGAGCAGGGGGATTGGAGTAGATGACCTCCAGAGGTCCCTTTGGACCTCAACTGTTCTGTGATTGATAACAGTACACTGTTTTAGCAGAAATGAACTATGTAGTTTGCTAAACCTCATCAGGATTTTGAACTGTCTTAGGAAGGACAAATATCTTGAACTGCTGTGAATCATAGAATGTTAATTAAATTACCACTTATAGTTGCTTTGGGGTTTTGTGGCCTGTTTTTTTTTGGTTGTTTGATTTCATTTGGTTCAAATATATAATGTCAGACAATCCAAAGAAATGCAGTACTGATTAAGTATAGATACTTAAGTACTAACGCAAATGCTACTCCTTTGAAACACAGATGCTTTATAAAAGGGGGAGGAGAAATAAAAAATAAAATCCACTACATAAGCAGTATTATAAAAACTTTCTTGTCTTAATAAGAATACATATTTACTTACACATTTGAATATTCAATATGAATACTGAGAAATTATAAACAATGTTTAGACTGTTGTTTCTTCATGGTAGCTTCTATGTTGGAAACATAATGTAGAGATTTAAAAGTGTAACTGAACAAACAGGATAGTTTAAGATAAACCTGTATATAAGAAAATGTCAATAATTCTGTTGCCTTATTATGTACTTAGTTCCTGACCTCTCACATGTAGTAGAAAGGATCACAGAATTAGAGGTTTAAAACTGATGCCGTCATACCCTCTTACATTCAGTTTGTCATTCAGTTTAAAAAATGATTGGAAAATTTATAACCTTAACTTTTGAATATTATTTTTCTTTCAGTCTGACTAATTTTGAAGTTGTCTATTTCATAGTCCATCCAAAAATCAGTATCTCAGTCACGAACAAATAGCAATTCCCCCCTGTATCTAATTAATAGCTGTCACTGTCCTTTGGGCCAGACAAATGCTAGCAGAATGCTAATCTATGTTTAGTAACACAAGCCTCGGTGGGGCATATCAACCTAGACTTATAATTTTGTACTTAGGCAACTGACCAATGGTGCATTTAAAAAATTCCGATCATTCTTTTGTTCCTCTGTACCAAATATACATATGTGCTATTAGTCATTATATGAAAGTAAATCTTCAGAATATGAGTTAGAAAATTGTCTCTCTCTCTCTGTATATCATACAGATTTTCATTAATCCTGATACCATTCAGTCCATCTGTCTGGCCAGTGGTTAGAAGGAGCACATTAGGGAGAATTTCACCTTAGTACAAACATCTGGTGTTTCATCCTGTGTTTTATTTTGCTTGAGAAATACTATTGAACACCTATCTGCAAATCATTATCCATGCAAACTTCTATAATGATGGTAAAAAGTCAAACACAGAAAATAATTCTGATTTAGTTGAAAAGCCACATTTCAAACACACACATTTAATCTTCACCCCAATAAATTCAGTGCAATAAAACCTCATCTGTGAACAGGAAAAATGTAAATGTACTGGTTATTGCTGGTTTACAGCGTATGCTTGGTTTTCGTTTTCATTGTTCCTCTGAAGTGTATCTTTACATGGCAGACAATTACTGAATTTTGTAGGTAGTGTCCCAGCTGGCTACTATGTACTTAATTTGTGTGGTTTTGTGCCTGAGAAGACAAGTTGAATTCCAACCAGAGCTTTGTGGGTTTCATTAGAGAGGTGAAAGAATTGTATATTGAGTACTCAGTAATTTATAGGAAGTGAGTTAAAAAAAAATCTCAGCTGCTCTTTTTTTTATCTATCACAGATGTATTTTTTCAAGCTGTGTTTTCATTTCCTTCACCTATTCTCACTTTCTCTGGTGACTTAATTATTTACGTCTTTTTTTGGTTTACAATGCCAAACAGCACTTGATTTCACTTCCAAAACCATATGATTTATTTTAGAACATGGGCTTCTTATTAATAGAAGGGAATTGAAAAATTTCCGTGTGCTGTCAATTCTCTGATTACATGTAGAGTACATGTAGCTTAAACCAAAAATTTCAATACATTTTTAAACCTGCACACTTTGAATATTCTTTCCAAACTAGGTCTCAAACAAAAAGTAGTGAAAGAGAGATCAATGGTTTTTGGTGCCTGAGAATATTCACATCCTCATCTTTTAACTTAGTGCTGAACTGCCAGCTCATAGCACTCGTGCTTTATAGGGCTACTTTCCACTGGTCCTGGTAAAGATGTGATACTGCATGGAAGAAGTCAAGATTCCTAAGAGCAGAAGGCAAGCATACCTTCATATCCTAGTGACTAAGACATTCATCTGAGAATTAGGACTCCTGTGTTCATAAATCTGCTCTCCACTATGTTTTCTGCATTTACTGTGTATAGATTTAGGTTTTATTGGCTTATATTACTTCTTATACTCTTAATCTTGCGAAATATAGAAGATATAGAAAAAGGGCTTCCCATTCAAAACAGAATAAGTGATAGATAAATATTTAAGCCTTTTAGTAAGGTTTACTATTTTGGGCATTTTGCCATCCTGTGTAATTCTTTTGCAAATTGGAGTCATCGAGTTACTGTTGTCCATACTGAACTGGGAGTTTCTGCATAACTCCTCATTGTGCCAATTTGTCCAGGCACTGCCAGGACCTGGTGGTCCATTCTGAGCTCTGGAGTGCTTATCTCTGAGCATTGAGGCATTGCATTATCCTACTCTTGACCTGCTTAAAACAAACTGAACAAAATAATGAACCCTGTCTCCCCTGCTTTTTGGGGAGAGCTGTTTTTTCTGTTGCTTTTGAGTGTTCTTTTTCCCCCATCTGCTTTTTTTTTTTAAAGAAGTATAAAGATATGAAGTGCTTACAAACTTCAGCACTCATAGTTTAGTCAGACCTTGATCATGTTTCTCATTACCTTGTTCCTGGCATCTGTCTCTCAATGCCGTACAGTACCGTAGAAGTACTGTGCTGACTATCCCGCTGTTTTCTCCAACAACACTCAGCAGTGTCATGTTTACATAGTTTCATCTCTTTGTATGCATACTGCCATGTATAGCCAGCAAATGAAATTTACTTGTCCTTTATTGTTTTACTTGGTCCAGTGAAGTGCTAACCACCTTTGTCATTGGTAAATTATTTTATTAGAATTTTCACTTATTCTGCCAGCACTAGCAAAGTTTTACTTCCTTAAAAGTATCTCCACACATTAATCTTTAGAATTGATATAAACACCTTCATGAACAAAGGAAAAATAAAGGTCAGCTGATGGTTTGGGTTTTTTTAGGTTCCCCCCCCCAAGATTATGTGGTAAAAACCAAGAGGGATCATCACTGTGCATGAAGTACTTTTTTAGGGATGTTCATGGTTTTCCATAAAAAAAACTAAACAGGAAAATAATGACAGATGAGGCTATTTGTAGAAAAATGTAAACTTATTCCACCTTTGTTGTGAGCAGACTAGAAGCCAAATAATTACATTAATACATGGCTGAGCTTGATCTAATATATCTGACCTCTCAGTATAGCACACAAGTGTAGTTCTGTGTTTGTGCTAACAGGTTGCAAGGCTTATGATCATGTAGCTTAGAGTAAGCAGAGCAAACTCACACCTGTCTTCAAAATATCTGTAGGTATAACTGACTTATTTTTTTTTTTCCTTTTCTCCCAACTGTTACAATTGTGCACCAAAAATGTCATCTGACTGAACAGGCAGATAATAGAAACCATGGAGACTTGATTCAGTCACCCTTTTCCTCCTATGGCCATGCACATATGGACATGTATGTCTTTGAGTACAATGTGTTCTTGCACAAGAGAGAAAAGTTGGGAGGAGATATTAAAAACAGCTAATTTCTGTATGGTAGAGTGATTCTTATTACTCTGCAAAGAGGTCATGTTCCAGGAATACAGTAATAAGTTACTTTTTTTTTCCTAAGGCTTAGTGTGGCAGGAGCACACTCTGTAACAGTTAGGCTAAGGACTCAGCAAGGACTCAATTTTACTTAGTAGTGAAATGATTATTTTATGAATCAAAGTGATTATTTGTTCTCTCTTGATTTCCCTCATCTTTCAGAGACAACAAAAGAAGCAAAAAGAAAAGATCCAGCAAGTGCATTTACTTAATAGCCTGATCCAAAAAGTTAAGGAAGGAGATTGTTTTAAGAAGCCAAATTTCAAGAACCAACTAATGAAAGGACAACATTTATAAGAGAAAATCTGAGCTAATAGTTGTGAGCATTTGTTAATATCCATGCACCATGGATAGCGCAATACTGCCCTTCAATTCTCCTTCCCCCTCCATGCCCCCTCCCTCCCCTTTCTCTCCTATGAAGCAGAGACTTTGTTTGGAAGATTTTTGTTTCAATGATAGCTGAATATCCCTGATAATATAATTTTTCCTTGCATTGCTGCTACAGAAAGTTTCCAGTAATGTAATGTTTAATGGAATTCTGAATGAAGAACAAGTTCATCATTGTGTTAACCACTATAGAAAAGACTGAATGATAACATAACTTCTTTATTTTTTAGCTCTAGGGGTTCTCCATGAAACAAACCAAACCAAACCCCCCCAAAAATTAGTAGCATTCCTAAACTAGCTTTCTAAAATTTATTAGAAAATTGTTATTAAACCAAGTATTACTCTGGGGGGAGAAAACAAACAAATCAACAAAAAAAAGAAAGAAACACTGTGAATTTGTATCTCTTGTTTATATTGCTTGATTTATGACTATTATTTTGGGGACTTATATATTTAAAATCATGTTGATGCTTTTGGTATTTCCAGAAAAAGCACTGTATGCCATGTTTTTGTATGCATATGCTAACTGAAAAATTTCATTTGACATTTGGCATCTGTAGTCTTTTTATAGTCTATCAGGTGATCTGTTACTCACAATTAAGGCAGATCAATAATTTGAATCTGTCTTGAAGAACTAAATTTTTATGAACTTTTTGAATTATTACTTAATAAGCCATCAATGCAGAAGCACTATAGCGCAGCTAAGATAAATGTGAGCCATGACAAATCTGATATGTCTGCATATGCCATTAAATTGCAGCACCAGTCCTGTTAGGTTGACAGCTTCTGTGATTTTCTATTTAATCCTCTCATCATTCATGACAATTACAATTTTACATAAACAGTGAATATAAAGTGACAAAAAAATAAAGCCAATGCAGTTTCTGCACTTCATTTTATAGCAACAGATGTGGTGAACTGAGGATATTAAAACAAATCTCCAAAATTAGCACAGTGAAGTACTCAAGGTAACTGCAAGGTTGTTTGACATAGAGCTCCACCTAGTGACACTTTCATGAACCAATAACAGAAACACAAGCGTTTACTTCTTTAAATTGCAGTCTTTAAGCTTTATGGGGTTGCTGTCGGCCACAGGTCATCACATTTAGGAACTCAAGCTGCTATACAGAGACAGTTTATTTGCATTTTAGAATGAATTTATTTTAATTAGCATAGAATATTCCTTCACTTCTTTCCCCTGATGATTTAGGAAGGTGAATAGCGACGTTTAGAATGTTGTAATTTTGAGATTGCTAAAGAACTGTTAATTTTTTTTATTCCACAGAAATTCTGAATAACTGAAAAAAAAGGAATGTCTTTACTTCTTCATTCTATCCTCATTTTTAACACTAGTCAATGATATTTTAGATAGATTTAACTTCCAAACATGTAAGAAGCTCTTCTCCAATCAGTATTAAATATCAGTCTGAATCATAATGTCATGTTTGCTGGGTTTTGAGGATGAGTAAGACACGAATGTAGAGCTGAGCCCATATTAAATTAGTGATATTGTGATGGTGAACATGTCAGAAGTTGCAGTGAATTTCAGTAATAGCACAAATATGTTGGGTAAGTAAGTGACAAGGAAGAAGACTAAGACGAGTGAAAGAAAGAAGAAAATGTTTTCTATATTTTGCACCACTACCCTTATTGGTGCTGTATGCAAAAGAAAGCGCAAATACTGTGCAGCTGTGTGACTCTGTCCTGTCGAAGGCAATATTCTGTAGCAGTGGAAGAAAGTGCTTTATACTAATTTGCAGGTAAAAGGTTTACTGACACAAGCATATAGGGGCACGTAGTAAAAATCCTGGGAGAATACTGCCTTCAAAACCAAGCCATATTTTAATTTTAATAGCATTTCACCATTTACAGATATTATTTTAAAATGGGCAGCAGACCATATGACAAAGAACCAAGTTATAATATAATAATGCTCATCATTAGCTTTTCCCTTTCCAGATCCAGAGATCAGATACACACAAACAAGATATTTAAACTCTAAAATACGTTTCTAGCATGTAGGGAAATGGCAGACTTCTGGTTGCTTGAGCACTCAATGACAGATTGTCCTTGTATGAATGTAGGTTAATGAGAATAATCTATGAATATACAATTAAGAGTTTTAGCATGTATCTATACACAAGGGAAGTGCTAAAATTTCTCAAGCCAACATAAATTTCATTTTCTAGTTTTCTATAAATTTGCAGCTTTAAGAGTATGAAACTGTTTTTATTTTGTGAATAATTTCCTATATATTTGTTTATTATTTTCTTTAAAATAAAAGATCCAGCAATATGTACCTTTCAGTAGCCCCATTTTCTGAATCATCATAACTGCATCAGAGAATGATACAACTTAAAAGAGCTAGTATCTGAAGAAGTTTTGTCTTATTTGGAGGTTTCAGGATGTAGGGCATTGAGTGCTGAAAAGGAATGCGGGACTGGGACTTCCTCTTACTGGGAATTCCCAAGTGCTGGAGGGCAGATGATAGTGGGTGTATTAATGCTCTGTTTTGTTTCTCCATATTTTTCTCATTGAGATTTATTTGTGTGGGTGTGGGTACATATATTTGGGTTAGGAAGGATGTGACTACAACTAAAGGACTTTCTGAAATAGGGAAGACTGTACTGAAGGGACAAGCATCTCAGTAAATCATCTATGTAATTTTCACCCAGTACTGTGAGCCATTGATTTTGTTTTCCAGGCTCTATATTTGCCAAGAATACATTTTACTGGAGGGAGAAGGTAATAAATTGGAAAAAAACCCAAACAACATAAAGCATATCTCTCATAGGTAAAGTCTGATAATGCATACACCAGGGTGTATGGAGGGAATTGTTATGCATATTTACACATTCTAATCCTTGTCCCTTGCCAAAACTATCATTCATAGTTAACATCAAATGGTCACTCTAATCTCTAGCAGAAAATAACCTGCAGGTTTAAGGAAGAAGCACATTGAGTAAAATGGTAAATTCACCAAGTCTAGAAAAAAACAGATGGCTTCCTTTCAGCTATAACCTTGGATGCTTGACATACCCTGCCATTTGCAGCCAGGTTTATATGCTTTTGGATACTGTTTGCAATTCAGAAGGTTTCCCTGAAGTCGCTGCTTGGTGAATGTGATTATATTGCATGTGTTGCAGCTGACCTGTTTTTGCTGTGGGAGTCTGATACATTTAATTAATGTGTCCTGGGGAAAAGCAAGCTGTTTCCTGGGGGCAGTGAGATGAGAAGAAGTAATAAATAATGGAAAATAGATTTGGAAATGACCTTAGGGGTCACCTAGTTAATCTTTTTCATCACAGCAAAGTGTGCAAGTGTATTGCTCCTAGTTCTCATTTGAGAAAGTTCTGTTGGTACCAGCGCACAAGAAGTATAATCTTTCATGCTATCCCTAAATCCTTCTCTGAAAAACACAGGGATTTTCACGAAGGCACAGGTATTCTCTGTACTGTAGGAACACACTGGCCTTATGTCGAAGTTTCTGGAGTTACTGTTTTTGCAAAGAGAATCTTGAGCCTGCTGTCCAAGGGAACTGGGAGTGGAGAGGTGGAAGGGAAGGGAACAGCGATGTAAAGATGATGTAAAATGGGCTAGTCTGGTCAAAAGCAACGAAAAATATCACATAGAAGGACCTGTGGATCTGTCTTTTTGGTTGAAATCACAAGGAATTCTAGAAGTTTTTTTTCTCTCTCCTCCCTGGATCTGCTTCTATCTATGTAGGAAACCATAAGATCATGATAAACTCAGGGACAACATTAGCTGTGCTTTCTGAAGGTGGGATATACACTTCATGCAGCCACTAGGTAATCTGAGTATAACTGAAAAGAAGTGTGAGAAAGAGGTGAGAAATCAATCTCTAGATATTACTTGTGGTCCCTATGTCTAGTGCTTTTTGAGTGAAATAAGGACTTGGCTTTGTTAACATTGAAATAATTCCTTCTTCTCACCTCTTTCCTTTTTCTGAAACACTATATAAGTTGAGTCTCTGCAATCCCTTGGGAGACAACAAGGGAGCAGAGGGGGAGATCTGTCCAAATGGTCTCTCATTATGATCATAGTTCATAACACTCCTGTTGGACCTGTCCTAAATCATACTCATATTATTATGCACTTTGAGTCCCCAGATTCTCCAATACCTGGTCACACACTGGATACACTCTCAGTTGTCTGGATCCTGAAATTAACAGCACTTTAATTACTCCATGGAAGCACAGGAAAAGTTATATCATGTCTACACTTTGGATTCAGAAGAAATTTGACAAATTTAACCTTTCTAAAGGTATGGTGAATAAATATAAATATTTGTACACTGGTCTCCCTCATCAGAAATTTTCAAAGTAAGTCAGATATCTAGTCTAAAAAAACTCTACATACATTCACAAGACAGATAATTTCTAATGGTACAGATATCTTATTAATAACTGCCACTAAATATTCTATATTTACCATTTTCTTCCTTAAAGCTGCATATCCTAATAACTCTCATGAATGCAGCAAGTGGAAAGCATTAATACAAAATAAAATTATCCTTAAAAGAACAAAAAGAAATATTCTTTATATTTCCACTGTCTTTACTGGAAAGAGAAAATTTGTCTATCCTAAAGTTAGACATGCAACAGAATGCAATGAGATTCATATATGAGTTACCTCATCAAAAGTTCGGTCACTTTTAAAATTTCTACAGGTATTCTTGACCTAACTGGTACTTTCTAAAAAATATGCTAAGTATAGGGTTTATGCTTTTTTGCATAAAATGTTATCTCCTTTTATTTCTAGACATGAGTATCTGAAGTTTTCATACAACATTCTTACATACAACATCAGCAAAATCACGTATTAAGTTTTGACTCATCCTACATATTTTGTGAACTTCCCAATGCTGAATCCAATATTATTCACAAGAACAAATAATTTGAAATTTCTACAACTGTTCTTCTTTTTAAATACAATGACAATAATACTCTGAAATCCTCCTTTAATTCTCATATAGTACTTTTGTTTATTTCACTGTTACACTAGCTGTAATATCCAGACATCAAAGTATTGTAAATATATCTGCAGTAAGAAAATAACATTGGGGAAAAGAATGTTTTGCAGCTAGTATCAAGTAAGGCACGCTGATGGGCTACTCAACAGACTGCTTAATTGGCTCTCACTTTCCTGTTCTTTTATGCTGCAAACAATCTTTAAGTCTGTTTAATCTTCTATTCTGTTGGACCTTTCCCTTTCTTGGACTTTTGGACATATAGTGAAATGGATTACATTTTCTCTCATACTCTTCATAGTAATGTTCTTTCATAAAGTACATTGAATCTATAAGCTGAAGGATAGCAGATATGGGTTTGAATTTGCTCTGACAGAAGACAGAATTCAAAGCAAGACTTGCACATTTGCACAAAAGTAGAGTAAAATAAGGTGCTACGATGTCTAGGCTGTGTAAAGTCCTATCTAGCTTATTTAAAGCTAGCTAAAGCACCACTATGTTATTTTTGCAGTTTACATGTATTCATGGCTGCCTAATATAGGGGCAATGTAGAATTTAGTTTCAAATATGCCTACCCAGGCAGCAAATAATCTCTACATATCTTAATTTTTGCTTGACTTCCAAAATCACTGAAAGGCTGTCTTTACACCTGCTGAGGAGCACTTTTTGGCAGTGTCTTGGCACCTATCTCCCAAATGTGCCTGAGAATGATCTAGAAAAATGATGCATTCCTCTGCCTAATTGTTCTGCACAGCTTGATCTAATAGGCATGCTCAGAGAACAACTAGAGATTCTAGGTCTATACAAACATAGTGGCAGCCAATATTACCTGTAAAACAAGTGAAAATTGGGATGTCACATTCGGAGCAAGAATAATTCAAACATCTGGATATTCTCAGAGGCTAAAGCTGCATATTTAGAACAATTAAATCCTCTAATCATTCAGCCAGCCACTGAGCCATTTTCTTGGATGTCAGGAGTGAATTTAAATGATATGGGAAAAAGAAGGAGGGAAAAAAAATAAGCAAAGAAAGGAAAGCATTCACCCTCTGTAACTACAGTTTCTTAGCAAATATTAAAAGGTACTGAAAAGCTGAAAAATTTTATTTACTTAATCTAATATAAGAAAGAAATGCATTTTCATTTTTAATTTAGTTTAGAATAATTATTCATTGCATTTAATTCAGGTATCCTGTCTCTGTGACATATGTAGACTACAAGAGTCCTCTTAGGGTTTTATTTTAAACTCTAAATACCCACCATTAGATACACTACGATTGCCATGTGGTCAAATACTGTCTCTCTATTTGTTCATCCTCAACCTCTTGCTTTTCACTTCAGATTTTAGCTATTGAGAATATTACATCTATTTAATAACTCTTTGACTGCTTTTGTCTGTTGGCTGCATATCAGCAAAAAAAAGGGATGAAATTGGGACTGCACACTTTGTTTTCCTTTTATTTTTTTCTATGATAGGGAAAAACAATTTCCAGCATACAGAATAATGTGACACTTACATACACTATCCAAACCGATACCATACTCACTGCACGAGGATGGAAGGGAGCGGGTAACATTGAGCAACTGCAGTCCTTTACCAGGAGAAATATGATGGTCACGTTGAAGTTTTATTCTTTCTCAGTCTGTGATTCACTTGGGATCATTTTTCTATTCTTTAATATGCTTCTGTGCCTTTGTTTTTCCTCATCGGTCTGCAGCTCCTTGTTAATCCAAATTAACAATTTGTAGTGTCTTTTACATATGTCAGGTACTAAGCTTTTGTTCTCTTTTTCACTCCTGAAACCAATTTTGACCAGCTCCAGGTCTGTTCTTCCTTAACTGATGATGGGTGAATTGTTTACAGCTGTGGTGTCTCCAGTGCCAAGCCTGTGTCCCATCTCTTATCACCACCCCATGCCTCTGCTACTCCGCACCACATCCTGAGATACATTTTTAATGTATGTATATTTGAAATCCATGCTTAGGTACCTAGTATATATTCCATGCTCCTTAAGGTCTGCAGCAAAAACATGTGTCTTAAAAAATCAACTTAACCTCATGAGCATTACTTCTTCATTAACCAGAAATCAGGCTTTGAAAATGCATGACTTAAACAATTCATGCTTTTTAAAAATTATAATTAGTTTCATCTGAATTTCCACAATTATCACAGTAAAATAAGTATTTGTTCATTTGTTGAAGAGAAGTAACCTTCTGAATTTGTCAGCAGGTAGTGACAATCCTTTGCTGAAAACCTATTAAATCTTACTTTACAATAAGTAAAGAAATGTGTGTTAATACTAATTTTTAGTGTCTTTCAGAAGTAACTGTGAAACTTTTATAGGAAGGACCCCTGATCATGACCTTATGAAGATTTCATTGCAATTACTTAATCTACAGATTATGAAAGTCAAGTAAAAACTTTCTTGGGTTCTCCCTCATTTGGTGTTAATTTATTTATGAGGTAAGATTATATGTTGAAATGTTTGATATATTTGTACACCAAAGAACTTAAAACATGTAAACAGGAACTTATGTTGACAGCACACATTTTTCAGAAAAATTATAATGTTGGAATTCTAGCAGAAAACCTCTCACTATTACTGCAGAGTAGGACATACGAATACTAGTTATGTATTATTTATTATAACTTATTTATTCTGTGCCTTTCAACCGATTAGCTTGTCATAAAGGAATGACATTTCTATTTTAAACTACCTAGAATAATATTTCCCAACCTTTGCATTCTTTAATAGCTTTGTGGACTTCTTTCTTCCATATCAAATAGATTCATTCCATTCGTTATCCTTTCTTTTTCTACTCTCCTTTCAACATGAAGATTTTTTGTTTGTTTGTTTGTTTTCTGTCAGCATCTTTATTTCTTGTGTTTGTATTCAATTAACTTTGACGTGCTTTTTTACTGAAGTATTTTCAGGACTTCATGCATATATTATTTCTGCTATCTCACCAATGCTTTTGAGATGTCTTTCTATTTTTTATAGACTAAACAATAGTTAATGTAAGTTAAATTTGGTTGGAAGCCTCAGTTAGAGATGGAATAGAAAAGCTGATCTCATCTTGTTCAGAGAGAATTGCAAGAGAAGCAGATGCGGTTTTTTAGACAAGGATAGAAGTGCTAGCACCACTTTAAACAATATTTGGTCAGAATACTTACGAAGGGCTTTGGAATGCCAGTAGCAATTTGGTCTGCTGAGATTACTTTTATTAGTCTTCTTGAGATCCATATGTTTTGCAAAGCATAGTCTTTGTGTTCAGTAACACCTACTGAATAAGGAGGTCCAAGGCACCAGGAACACACTGATTTGCTGCCTATGTTCCACTGTCTAAGCATTTTGTCTGGGGAAGGTCTAGTGTGTCCTTCAAGCATCAGCTGCACTGGTTATGTCTACACTGCTGTACCAAAGAGGGGCAGCTAGTACTCCCTTGCCCCAGAGTTGACAGGGTTTGGTGTCTGCTGGTTTGTTTTGTTTTTTTTTTCACTATCTGTTTAGGGGTAGGTCCTTTTATAACAGATTTGTTTCGGAGAGAGCTAGCGGGAGCAGTTAGTAAATGAGTGATGGAGTGACTTTACAATTAAGCAGTGTGGACCATCAGGGAACATTGCTTGAGCTCATTCCCTCACACTTTTTTATTTAGCAGTATAAACATACCATATATTTTGCATAGGCACAGGAACCTATGTTTGTGCAACCCAGACTGTCTAGTTCTAGGTATATGAAACTCTTTTCCTGTGAGCACCTGCTACGTTTTTCAGTGTGGTTACGAATATCTGACTGTGGAGATCCTTTCTCTTTCCCCTTTAGTCTGAGGCTTTGTGCATCTGTGGTATTACATTAACATTGAAATGTTCCCACACAGTGATTAGTAACTAATCAGCCAGAGGAATATGAACAAAGCCTTTCTTTAAATATTACAGGACTGCACTTTGATCTAAAAACATTGATTGTGACTAGTTATTTATAATGGATATTATCTTCAAAAATAATTTAAATGGAGATTTTAATACATTTATTTTTGAGATGTACGGGGCAAACTTTCCTTAAAGGGAATTGAGTTACGTATATATTGTCCTACATTGCATGGACAAAGCATTATATTGACTTTACTTCTGCTTCTGGTGCAAATATAGAGGCTTATATTGATGATCTGTGTTCAGCCCTTTATGATGAACCTGGGTTAAAGCAAAAATTTAAAATGTACACACCCTTTTTGATGACTAAATTAGAAACTCAGAGTATATCAAGTTTTGTAAGTAGGTGAAGATATTGAACATCATCCTTACTCAGAGAGCATGTTACTGTTTTAATATTCTTAGTATAGAATTTTAAGAAGCATATTTCTGGAAAAAAAAATAAAAAAGACAGAAATTTCGTCTTCCTTGTATGCTTAAATTATAGTTTACTTGTCATCTCCTTCCCACAATTACAAAACCTAGTTGTGATTAGATGTGTCTAGATGGCAACAGTGACAGAAGCCCCAAAACTAGAATTACATTCATTTGGATACTGTGTGAAAGGATCTGATTTAATGGTTCCTGTTGCAATCTCAGCACTTTTCTATTGGGATCTACTGAGTACACTGCTCTTTTAAAGCTTCTGTCATGAGAACAACTGACTACATATGAGTACAGATCTCTTGCTACTGTTATGTATCCTCTTCTAAGGGATGGAAGAGCAAGAATCCCATCCTTAGTCTTTTGCAAAAAAAATCAGTGCATTTTTTAACTTACTGCTTTGTGGTGTTTTGGGAGACATATGACATGAAGTCATAAATGCTTATGCAGTTACAAAAGAGCTTTTGGCTATCTGAATGCACCATCACTTTTACAAGTGATAACAAACCACTAAAAAACCAAACAAAATGTAAGTTCAACCCCCCACACTTTCCCATAGCACTGCCATTTATTCTGGTTCAGTACTCCCTTGGAAATTCCTGGGAGGCCATTTGTTCATATGCCACAGCAGTCCAGGCCATACAACATATCCTCAGTTTCCTGCTATAAATATACTTCTCTGGTAGACTGAAACACTGCCTTCCATTTTTTTCGATATTTTGAATGGGGAAAACCTAACAAACCCCACGCTAGTACCAGAAGGGTACTATGTGGACTTCAGAAGAAAAGAAAGGGCAAATGTGGGGTAGTAGTGACTTGACTGACCTGCTCTAGGGAAAATTATCCCTGATTAGTACATAAACTGACCCATAAAACTTGACTTTAAGTTCATGGATCAATTCCAGATCCTATTTTATTTGACGGTGTAGTATTATCCCTATCTACAGTTTCCATTAGCTGCACGTAGCTGGTGAGTCTGTGACTATTAAACAGCAGCCCAACCCTACCTGTTTCCTAAGACACCTCATCTCTTCTGTCATGAGCTATTATGTTATTTCAGATCCTGCACTGTTGGTCCTGCACCAACATCGCTTAAGTATTTTAGTCTCGATAGCAGATAAATACATAGAAAGCAAAGACCAGACTTGCAATAAAAACAGGATTTAGCATTATGACCCAAATAGGTACACTTCATGAGCACAAAGTGATGAAGAGTTTGAAGGAGTTGTCTCAATGGAACTTAGAGATTTACATTTCAGAGTCTGGAATTTTGTGATTAAAAGGATTTAAATAACAGGTATACCATCCAATGGTCGCTACATATGAGCTAGGCATCTAATTAAGTTGCGTACCTTCAGATTGCAAATTGTCGGTGAAGTCTGATTGTCAACTTGCCATCATAATACAATATTCCTTTACAGTGAAAACAGAATCATTAAACAAAATATATATAAAACCCCCTTAATATTCAGACAGGGTATATTTAGAGATCACAGAACAGATCCTTCTAGATGCCATACTTGGGCACATGAAGGACAGGGAGATGATTCAGGACAGCCAACATGGCTTTACTAGGGGCAGGTCCTGCCTGACTAACCTAGTGGCCTTTTATGACAGAGTGACTATACCAGTAGATAAGGGATGACCTACGGATGTGATCTATCTGGACTTCTGTAAGGCCTTTGACACGGTCCCCCACAACATCCTGCTCGCCAAATTGGAGGGATATGGATTTGATGGGTGGACTGTTCAGTGGATAAGCAATTGGCTGGATGGTCACATCCAGAGGGTGGTACTCTGTGGCTTGAAGTCCAGATGGAGAGCAGTGACAAGTGATGTCCCTCAAGGGTCCATGCTGGGACCGATACTGTTTAACATTTTTATCAATGATATAGACAGAGAGATTAAGTGCACCATCAGCAAGTTTGCAGATGACACCAAGCTGTGTGGTGTTGTTGATACACCAGAGGGACGGGATGTCATCCAGAGGGACCTGGACAGACTGGAGAGGTGGGATCAAGTAAACCTCATGAGGTTCTACAAAAGCAAGTGCAGGGTTCTGCACCTGGGCCGGAACAATCCTCAGTATCAATACAGACTAGGGGATGAGGTATTAGAAAGCAGCCCTGAGGAAAGGGACTTGGGCGTGCCGATGGATGAGAAGCTGGACATGAGCAGGCAGCGTGCACTTGCATCCCAGAAGGCCAATCACATCCTGGGATGCATCAAAAGATGTGTTGCTAGCAGGTCCAGAGAGGCGATTCTGCCACCTTACTCCGTTCTGGTGAGACCTCACCTGGAGTACTGTGTACAGGTCTGGAGCCCTCAGTATAGGAAGGACATGGACCTGATGGAGCGGGTCCAGAGGAGGGCCACTAAAATGATCAGGGGGGTGGAGCACCTCTGCTACGAGGACAGGCTGAGGGAGCTGGGGTTGTTCAGCCTGGAGAAGAGGAGGCT